>JAVGWX010000025.1:25583487-26088487 GCA_036924085.1 Ariolimax columbianus
AGACATCGTCTTAAACTATACAATTCTGGAAGTAGTACATCAATTCAGCTACCTCGGATCTATCATCACCGACAACCTTTCACTGGACGCAGAGCTGGATCTATCATCACGGACAACCTTTCACTGGACGCAGAGCTGGATCTATCATCACTGACAACCTTTCACTGGACCCAGAGCTGGATCTATCATCACGGATAACCTTTCACTGGACCCAGAGCTGGATCTATCATCATTGACAACCTTTCACTGGACGCAGAGCTGGATCTATCATCACGGATAACCTTTCACTGGACCCAGAGCTGGATCTATCATCACGGATAACCTTTCACTGGACCCAGAACTGGATCTATCATCACCGACAACCTTTCACTGGACCCAGAGCTGGATCTATCATCACCGACAACCTTTCACTGGACGCAGAGCTGGATCTATCATCACTGACAATCTTTCACTGGAGAGCTGGATCTATCATCACTGACAACCTTTCACTACACAAGAGCTGGATCTATCATCACTGACAACCTTTCACTGGAGAGCTGGATCTATCATCACTGACAACCTTTCACTGGAGAGCTGGATCTATCATCACGGATAACCTTTCACTGGACCCAGAGCTGGATCTATCATCACTGACAACCTTTCACTGGAGAGCTGGATCTATCATCACGGATAACCTTTCACTGGACCCAGAGCTGGATCTATCATCACTGACAACCTTTTACTGGACCCAGAACTGGATCTATCATCACCGACAACCTTTCACTAGACCCGAGCTGGATCTATCATCACTGACAACCTTTCACTGGACCCAGAGCTGGATCTATCATCACCGACAACCTTTCACTGCACCCAGAGCTGGATCTATCATCACTGACAACCTTTAACTGGACCCAGAGCTGGATCTATCATCACCGACAAGCTTTCACTGGACGCAGAGCTGGATCTATCATCACCGACAACCTTTCACTGGACGCAGAGCTGGATCTATCATCACTGACAATCTTTCACTGGAGAGCTGGATCTATCATCACTGACAACCTTTCACTACACAAGAGCTGGATCTATCATCACTGACAACCTTTCACTGGAGAGCTGGATCTATCATCACTGACAACCTTTCACTGGAGAGCTGGATCTATCATCACCGACAACCTTTCACTGGACGCAGAGCTGGATCTATCATCACTGACAACCTTTCACTGGAGAGCTGGATCTATCATCAATGACAACCTTTCACTACACCAGAGCTGGATCTATCATCACTGACAACCTTTCACTGGAGAGCTGGATCTATCATCACCGACAACCTTTCACTGGAGAGCTGGATCTATCATCACTGACAACCTTTCACTACACCAGAGATGGATCTATCATCACTGACAACCTTTCACTACACCAGAGATGGATCTATCATCACCGACAACCTTTCACTGGAGAGCTGGATCTATCATCACTGACAACCTTTCACTACACCAGAGATGGATCTATCATCACCGACAACCTTTCACTGGAGAGCTGGATCTATCATCACTGACAACCTTTCACTACACCAGAGATGGATCTATCATCACCGACAACCTTTCACTGGACGCAGAGCTGGATCTATCATCACGGACAACCTTTCACTGGAGAGCTGGATCTATCATCACTGACAACCTTTCACTGGAGCGCTGGATCTATCATCACTGACAACCTTTCACTGGAGAGCTGGATCTATCATCACTGACAACCTTTCACTGGAGAGCTGGATCTATCATCACTGACAACCTTTCACTGGAGAGCTGGATCTATCATCACCGACAACCTTTCACTGGATGCAGAGCTGGATCTATCATCACCGACAACCTTTCACTGGAGAGCTGGATCTATCATCACTGACAACCTTTCACTGGAGAGCTGCAGAAACGATTATGAATGGCCCCATCAGCCCTTTCCAGGCTCTCTCAGAGAGTGTGAAATGACATCATGCTGATCATCTCCGCAAAGGTTGATGTGTAAAGATCATGTGGCATTAGTACCCTGCTCTATGGCAGCGAAAAATGGACTCTGTGTGGCTCACATGAAAAAAGGCTAAATGTTTTTAAAATGAACTGCCTGAGACTCATACTTGGAATTTCACGGAGTGAAGGAGTGTCTAACAACGACGTGTTGGAACGTACACAGATTGTCAGTTTAGTTACGATCCTATGCCATCGCCGCTTGTGGTGGCTTGGTCACGTGTGCAGAATGGAGAATGGGCGAAAGCTAAAAGATTTCATTTACGGAGAGCCTTGGCCACAGGCAAGCGTAAAAAAAAGTTAGACCCTTCCTCCGTTAACACCTGCAACTGAGAGGAACTTGCCAAAGACAGACCCAGCTGGAGGGCTTTGTGTGTTGGTCTAAAGGCAGGGGAAGGCATGATGTGTCAAGATGCAGACTACAAACGTTTGCTGTGAAAGGTAGGGCAACAACTGACTGTCCCCTCCTGGCGTGAAGTCCATTGTCTCTCGAGACCGACATGATGCCAATCAATGCGTATATGTATGGTTGTGTATGTGTGAACGTATATGAGTATGTGTTTATCCCTGAACAGTGGTGTAATTATGCTTTTCAGTATTTTTCAAGGTGACTGTAGTGAGAAAGTCATATGTGAGAGTCAAGAGTCAAAGGTGGGAGAGACAGAGGGAGCGACGGTTGTCAGGGGGTCGGGAAGTGGAGTTGGGTTGGTAAGAAGTATACCAAATAGCAATATAAAGAATTTCGAATGATCGAAAACTGGTCATAAACTTGTTATAAACTTGTCATAAACTTGTCATAAGCTTGCCATAAACATGTCATAAACTTATCATGAAGGTGTCTACCGACAAATGCCGATTGTTATGGTTTGATTGGACACTGCCAATAATTTAGCATATTTTTTTAAATAAATGAGACAGTACATACACCATAGAGGGTCATACCGACCTCGTACTGGCACTTCGTGACTTTGGACCAGACAGTTATAAGCACGACATATATCCAACAGAAGAAGCCCTATAGCAGGGCTAACAGGGTGTATGAGTGACCTAATTAGCCAGCACGGGTGACCGCTAACATATCTCACACGGGACAAGACGGCATCTTAAGAAACCTTTATCCTCAGGCTAGTGAAAAAGTCAACAACAAAAAGTAATCCCATTCCCTTGCCCGGGGCTGGTTCATTTTTCCAGACTCTGTTCCGCGCCCGCAGACATTTCAAGTCCCGATTAAGGGGCGATGTCAGCACCTCCAACCAACGAAGAAGATGTGAAGAAGTTTGATTCTTGGGGTCTTCAGCGAAAATAAGCTGCCTTTGGATAATCAGAGATCACTGGGAAAGCAAAGTCGCCATTTTAATGCATGACATTTACTTTTGTCGACATATGCCCGGTCTTAAGTGAATAAACATACATCTTATCTCTAGTCTTATCTAGCTAAGGGACATTACTAACGAACCAATTGTGTGAAGTCTATCTCTAGTCCTATCTAACTAAGGGACATTACTAACCAACAAATTGTGCGAAGTCTATCTTTAGTCTTATCTAATGTCCCTTATGACATTACTAACCAACAAATTGTGTGAAGTCTATCTTTAGTCTTATCTAATGTCCCTTATGACATTACTAACGGACCAATTGTGTGAAGTCTATCTTTAGTCTTATCTAATGTCCCTTATGACATTACTAACGGACCAATTGTGTGAAGTCTATCTCTAGTCTTAACTAAGGGACATTACTAACGAAACATTTGTGTAAAGGCTATCTCTAGTCTTATCTAAGGGACATTACTAACGAAACATTTGTGTAAAGGCTATCTCTAGTCTTATCTAAGGGACATTACTAACGAAACATTTGTGTAAAGGCTATCTCTAGTCTTATCTAAGGGACATTACTAACGAAACATTTGTGTAAAGGCTATCTCAATGGTCCACACTCTAATGCGCTGCTAACATTTTAATCCATCGAAATGTTCAATAATAAAACCCAAATGGCGATGTGGCAGTCTAATCTATATTGTGGTACTACTGAGATGTGTTACGAGGGAACTGAGTGGTCTCGAGGTGAGACGTCGGCCTCTGGTGCTGGATGTCGCGGGCTCGAATCACGGTGGAGACCGGGATTTTTTACGTGGACTTTCTGGCATGTCCCCGTATTAGAGATCGGATGCCCATGTATAGTGTAGCGCACGTTAAAAATCCCTCGCAGTTGGAAATCGAAAAAAAGTAGGATTAACGGCCGCTGACCTGATAAAATTCAAAATTGTGTTTTATTCTGTTCTGTTCTAGGAGTCGACTTCACTGCACTCCGGGCATACCCATAGGTGCTCAGTCTCTCTCAGCAGATGGCGCAAAGTGTGGATGCTGATGGTGCCTGAAGCCTGTTGGTTGTACACCTTCCTGTTTCGTCCTCTCAGGTTCCCTGATCCACTGAATCCAAATTGTATTCCAAAGTGCCGCAGCCTGTGCCTTGCAGACTCATCCAAAGCAGTGTCGTTTTCCAGCAGGTGTTCCTTGATAATCTACCAAATCTATTTTAAATCTACCCAATCTATTTTAAATCTACCCAATCTATTTTAAATCAACCCAATCTATTATGTGATCATCGCCGGTGCTGAAATTCTCCAAAATATATGGAGAAGAACAGATCACCTTTAGGTTAAACGTCTTCTTCATTTTCCTCTTTTTCTCCTCCTCCTAATCATTATTTTTTACCTTCTTGTTTATTTTTTCATCATCTTCTTCTTTACCGTCTATGCCTTCTCATCCTTCTTCTGTACCTCCTCCCCTACTTCTTCTTCTTGTTCTTCATCTTCTTCTTCTTCATCTTCCTCTTCATCTTCTTCTTCTTCTTCATCTTCTTCTTCATCATCTTGTTTTTCTTCTGCTTCTTCTCCTTCTTCATCTTCTTCTTCTTCATCTTCCTCTTCATCTTCTTCTTCTTCTTCATCTTCTTCTTCTTCTTCTTCTTCTGCTTCTTCTTCTTCTTTTTCTGGTTTTTCTTCTCCTTCTTCTTCTTCTTCATCTTCTTCCTCTGCTTCTTCTACATCTTCTTCTTCCCCGTTCATTATAAAAAGAATGTTGTGTTGTAGTTTACAGCGAAGCTACAACATCCGCGCCTTCTATCCAACACAACCGGTGTCCGCACATCATTGTTAGAACTGGGTTTACCTTCACTCTTCGAGTCCTTATATCTTAGACAGATTACACGAGTGCAGTGCGTTTTCAGTGCTGTAACTTAGAGGCGGGATATGGTCCTGGTCAGCTGTAGTTCATAGACCCTGATAAAAGTAGTCAGCTGTAAGTCTATTGCTGCTTCTAGTTCAGTCGATGCTACTTCTTTGTCACGTATTGTCTATCACGTTATTAATTTTGTCGATGGTCTCCATATATCTGCTACACACATCACAGATGCATTTGAGGAGATGGGGTTGGCGGAAGACGGGAGATGGGGGTTGGCGGGAGACGGAATATGGGATTTGGCCGGAGACGGGAGATGGGGTTGGTGGAGGAAGAGGAGGGTGTTTCCCTTACCATTGATTCCCAGCCGTAGTGCAGCTCATCTAACACAATAAATAACAATCATCCTGACCATAATCACCAATACCAGTCGCTCCCTGGGGGGGGGGGGGGGGGGGGGGGTGGATAGGCCATTGACAACCCTCCTTTAGTAAGCTCGTTCTTGAGCTGCCCTTTCGGTCTGCCTCCCAGTGAGGTTCATGCACTGACGTTATGTTTTTCTGTTTTCCTTGCTGTTTCTTCTCTCGGTGCTTCACGTTTTACTTATATCTCTATTCTCCTATGGATTCTATGTCAGGACCTGTCTGGCAAAGTTTGATGTTGATTTCTGTATGTGTCCTATCCAACTCCATTTCCTACGTTTGATCTGTTGTTTCACAGGTTGTTGTTGACGCCTTTCTCATTGGTCTTTATACCTCACCATTATCCTCAGAAGACATTTATCGATCAACGACTGGCGTTTCCTCGACATTGCCTTTGTCGTTCTCCATGTTTCTGCTCCGTTAGTGAGAACTGACTTGACATTGGAATGAAACAATCTTAACCTGGTCAGGTCAGGTTAGGTCCGGTTATGTTAGGTTAGGTTAGGTTAGGTCCGATTAGGTCATGTCAGGTTAGGTTAGGTCACGTTAGGTCAGGTTAGGCTAGTTCTGGTCATGTTGATTTGGTCAGGTCAGGTCAGGTTAGGTGAGGTTAGGTTAGATCAGGTCAGGTTAGGTGAGGTTAGATCAGGTAAGGTTAGGTTAGGTCAGGTTTTATCAGGTCAGGTTAGGTCAGGCTAGGTCAGGTCAGGTCAGGTTAGGTTTTGTCCGGTAAGGTTAGACCAGGTCAGGTTAGGTTAGGTTAGGTCAGGTTAGGTTAGGTAAGGTTAGGTCCGGTTAGGTCAGGTTTTGTCAAGTTAGGTCAGGTGAGGTCAGGTTAGGTGAGGTCAGATTAAGTTAGGTCACGTCAGGTTAGATCAGGTTTTGTCAAGCCAGGTCAGGTCAGGTTAGGTTAGGTTAGGTCAGGTTAGGTCAGGTTAGGTCCGGTTAGGTCATATCAGGTTAGGTCATGTCAGGTTAGGTCAGGTTTTCTCAGGTCAGGTCAGGTTAGGTCAAGTCAGGTCAGGTTAAGTTAGGTTAGGTCATGTTAGGTTAGGTAAGGTCAGGCCAGGTGAGGGACGCTGTGTATTTATCGACATGTCACAGCTAAAAAGTAATGATGGCTTAAACAAACTACATAGAAGAGATCAAAGGGTTATCTTTCAGTCTCGAACGGGACCCACCAGAGTCAATAGCCACTTGAACCGCATCAATCTCTAACACATGCCTTTGTACAGACATTGCTTTCACCCTGACGAAACAGTTCCACACCTACTCATTGAGTACAAAGCGCTTGCGGACATGAGGAAAATATTCTTTTAATCATTGCTGACAACACTGTACGGAGCGGTACAACAACTAAAGAAGACCTTTGTCTATATAGCAATGCCATTGAGCTGCTAAAAGCAGGCTTGCTACATCAGTTATAGGGTAGCAACAACAACAGCAACAACAACAACAACGATCCCTTTGTGATACTTGTTCTGCCAATAATCTCTGCTTACCATGAGGCACAAGGTGGTCTGCCGCGGTATCTTTATGTACGGCAAGGGCAAGAACAGCACCACTGCCCCACAGAGAGCATGTCGTAAAAGGTGACTAACTGTGACATACTACAGACTATGGTTAGCTGGTTAGTTAAGACCAGCATAGACAGCGCCTAACATGTTTCGGGTCTACTTTGTTGGATTCTATTAAGATGGGATTGCACCTTGGTTAACCACCCTCTAATAAACTGGTTGTACACAGACTCGACAGAGTCTTCTAACCCAGTATTAAGACGTTCAGTTAGGTTAGGTTAAGTTGAGTTGTTAGGTTAATTTAAGTTGAGTTAGGTTAAGTAAAACTAAGCTTTCAATGAATCCTGAATCTATTTATTTGTAGCTAGGTTCCGGTGTCAATGGGTTGACATTGTGAGGTTACCAGCCACATTCACAATCTTCTCTACACGCGTGTCTTGAACTTCCCAGCCAGTGATACATCAATGTAAGCCCTTTGACCCGGAGACGTGCCATTCCCGTGATTAAATGCTGATGAAACTCCAACTAAGGTCGCGTCCCCTTGTGTTGTTATAGAATACTTGAGTGTACAGCTGAGACTTAGCACCGGGCCACTCCTAGCACAGACGTTAAATGTCACTATCGTTACTTCTCCTGTCGACTACTTAGGGCTTTCAACACTCTCAAGTACCTTAATGAACAAATGGCTTTCAATCTCGTCTCCAGTAACGGTCCAAGGAACTGGCAGAAGAAAAAGCCGTCTTTTTATTTATTTATGTTTCTTTCGGTGTGGGAGCGTCTGTTATTCTGTGAATGTCTGCCGAGTCTGTGAATTGAGTGACTGATTTCCGTTTCGTTTCCGTGTCATTTTATAGTAGTTGTTTTTTTCCTACCATCATCATCGCTGCCAGCTTTCACTGACGGGGACGGTTAACACAGACTGAAGCCAAAGTTGTGATCATTGATCACAGAGAAGTTACTTGACATATGCGAAAACATGCAGGTAAGGTTCCCGCGTGGGCTCTAGGTGGCTCAGAGAAGAGAACAGGCTTACTACTACACTGAGAAAGTGTGGTCGAACCTGCTAGGGTAGTAGCTCTCCAAATCAGTGGTTTTGCATCTATGTTCTTTGAACGCCAAACGCGACACATAAGGTAGAAACAAGTTTGGTGAAACTCTATTTGTTTTCTTCTTTTTTGCGATCAGGATCATTGGTCATTCTATATCTGCAGGCCAGTCCCCTTGATAAAGCCTGTTGTCTTTACCAGGTTGGAGCGGCTGCTCTACAGCTTTTGTCTCAGCTACGCCAGCCTCTGGCCAGATATCTCATTTCCCTATAGATTGGGCATTCCTGTAGAATGTGTTCAGGGTTCTGGTCCCCTGTTCCACATGGGCACTCATCGGTGTGTGAGATCTTCAGTCGGTATAGATGTTGTATTCGCAGTAGTCGGTAGTGTCCAGTTCTGAATCGAAATAAGGTAATTTGTTGATTTCTTTTGAGTTGGTGAATTGGGTCTGGTGTACTGCTTATGTTTATGTCTTCTCTCTGTTAGTGTATATACTGATTTCTGATGATGTTCATCATCTCTCTGTATGGTTCTTGATGATTACAGTGTGTCTTTTACTAGAGCGTCAGTTCTCTCCTTTTCTGCTATTCCGCAGTGGGAAGGTAGCTATGGAAAGGCTATTTTGATGATCTATGGAATATCCCTAGTTCTGTTCTGATTTCTATTATCAGTGGTTCGTTATTTGTTTTGTATATTGCCTCTATTAGATATCTGCAGTCTTTGAACACAACTATTACTACTTGTCTAGGTTCTTGTAAGTTGTTTATAGTTGGGGCCTCTCTGATGATCTTTCTGCGGATGAGATTCTTTTGACCTCTCTCTCTTTCGGTGCCATCTAGAGCCAACATATAACTGTTTGTAATGGCAGTATGTTGCCGATCATTCTAAGCACACAGTTGATGCATATCCCACGTATTCTCATTATAATCGTAGAAACATTTTGCTCTTTCTATTTCTGTGATTCCTCAAAAGTTGGACTTGCTAGAAGCAGGTCATCTACGAAATTGAGATACTCTAGAGTTTTAGCATCTGTCTATCTTATGACTTAATGATTTCGGCGAGGAGGGTCGGAAGGGGGGGGGGGATCTTATCATAACCAAATCTACAGCAAGCGGGACATGACGGGGAGGGGGTCTTCTTCTTCTTCTTCTTCTTCTTCTTCTTCTTCGTACGCTGTCAGGCGTCAACTTGAATTTATTCGAAGAAAGCAGCGGTCATCCTGAGGCTGTCGACACTGCCAAAGAGCTTGTCTAGTTTTGGCACTGGTGATGGCCACATGTGCTTTCTCTGGTCCTCGTATGTTGGACAATTTTGCAGCAGATGTTCAGCGGTCATTTTTCCTTATCATAACCAAATCTACAGCAAGCTGGACATGAAGTTATTGCGTCCCATCCGAGAGCTGTCAATGATTGCTCAGGATTGAGCTGTTTAGAGACAGTCAGCTGTAAAGGGTATAGTGGCGGCCGACGCACATAGAGGCATTAGGAGGCTGCTGAGAATAGAAAGACTGAAAAAATCGGACGACACCACGGCAAACCAGCCTCCCAAGCAATGTTGTGCAATTTGTGGCAGTGACTGCCATTAGTGGTCGGCCTTTCACAGCAGACGGTGTCAAACAGGGCTGGACCTTTGCTAAATACAATCTGCGAATTATCGAGAAAAAAAACATAAATTATTAGAATCAATAGAAGACCTAGGTCACTCAAGATAAATTTCAATAATATTGCTCTTCAACAGGTCCACGAGTTCAAGTATTTGGGCAGTATTATTTCGGCAGACGGTAGGATCAACAGGGTAACGAAGACTAGGTGTCAAAATACATCTGCTGTGACTTATCAGCTGTCTCCGTTGCTTAGATATCCGAGCATTAGTTTGGCAACAACGCAACAGCTGATGAGCAGTATATTTATACCGACTCTGTGCTACCAGTGTCAAACATGGCCTCTGTCAACAATTTGGAAGTGTGAGATGAAGTGTTTGAGGAAGGTTATCGGTGTTACCAGGACAGACAAAATGGGCGACATTCGAAGTTTGGTCGGTCCCACTTCTGGAGCAGAATTAATTTCCAGACACAAATTACGTTGATTTGGTCATCTCATGAGAATGAACCCTCATCATCTTCCACCGATGGTTTACAACCCTGGTAGATCTGGCTACAGGGCAAGGGGGCAGCCGTGAGGTAGGCGGATAGATGACATTAGAGTGTTTGTGCAGTGACACGGATCACATTGACTGACGCAACCCACTTGCCACAGGACAACAGATTTAAGTTCCCCACGTCGCTTACCGACGTCAGCGGAATGAAAACTAATTAATTAGATCGGGACAAGACACACAAGAGGTCGACGCGCATGGTCTACGGAGACTGAACCTATAATGGTTACGGGATGATGACATCTATAGTGTTATCAAATAACAAAGGTGCCATATTGTAGCCTCATTTCCCTCCAGCTTCGTTGTGAAATCATTCAGTTCTGCTATCAGCTGTACGAGCACAGCAGTGTGAATACTCACCAGAGAAACACATCAGTTTGAACACTCACCAGAGAGAGACAGCAGTGTGAACACTCACCAGAGAGACACAGCAATGTGAACACTCACCAGAGAGACAGCAGTGTGAACACTCATCAGAGAGACAGCAGTGTGAACACTCACCAGAGAGACAGCAGTGTGAACACTCACCAGAGAGAGCACAGCAGAGTGTAAACTTACCAGAGACATCCCGTAATTGTGGAGTGTGGAATAGCCTTCTTAGCTGGAAATACATATCTCGAAACAACAGCTTTTATATGATACACTCACATTTGATCGGCGCATGACATGGACAAGTCAGATCGAGAGAAACCGAATGAGAGCCAGACAAAGATTGGCAATTATGAGGAAACTTGCTTGCACAATCTGGGGAGCAGACGAAAGAATACTGAAGAAACTGTACACTGGAAAAGTGAGACCAGTTCTCGAGTATGGCATTGCGGCATGGGCAACATGCTAAAATTAGCAAATTTCTAAATCAAGCCATGAGAGTTATAACAGGAGGCATGAAGCCAACGGCAATTGTAGAACTTGAAAAGATTACAAATCTGCAATCCATGACCGTCAGAAGAGACTGCAGAGCCCAGCAGCAAGCAGAGAAACTAAGAAGACAGAGACTAAATATATTTGGAAAAGGGAAACTAAAGCGGAGAAACTTTGCAGAAATAGCCAAAGCAAAGATGAACGAAGACCCTATGAACACCATAACAACACCAAAGCCCATCCCTACTGTACGCAAACCTACATGAAAGCAGCATATCATTCCGGAGGTGGTAGAAAATATATCAGGTATTGGAAACAAGAACAGCCAGATTGAACAAGAAAGGAGAGACATAACCCTGATGTACATAGCGGAAAACTACCCTAGCATGGACTGGACCCATGCATACACCGACGGTTCGGTAACAAACATAACACAGAATGGAGGGGGAGGGGTATTCCTGAGCCTAACATATGGTAGAAAAATAACACTATCAGTGGCAACTGGAAAATACTCAAGCAATTTCGGAGGCAGAGGCACTGAAGACTGCAGTAGAATCAATGCTGACAGGCGAAAGCAATGAAAGCCAGATAGTCCTGTTTACAGATGCCCTGGCCGTTGTTACAGCAATAAAAAGCCAGACAAATTCTGAACTTAATGATTTAAGAGCAGTACTCTGTCAACTATGCCAACAGTCCGCATCAAAAAGAGTAGTGGTACTGTGGGTTCCATCCCATTGTAACATCCAAGGCAACGAGGAGGCAGACAGACTGGCAAATAGAGGTGCAAGACTACCACAACCAGATTCTAGTGTGACATACGAAGAGTCCAAAAAGGCTTATTAGAGCTAGATACATGACCAAATGGGAAACAGAACATACTGGCTACACAAAAAATGATGCCTACTACCAGCTGAACAGAAGAGTGCAGGTCGTGGTCTTCAGACTCTGCACAGGACACAACAGACTGAGGTATCACCTATTTAATAAACTGAAGATAGGTGGCACTGACGTATGCACCTATGGCGCAGGGAAAATGACTGCTGAACATCTGCTGCAAAACTGCTCTATGACAGTGTCGACAGCCTCAGGATGACAGCAGCTTTCTTCGAACAAATTACAGTTGACGTCTGACAGCGTACGAAGAAGAAGAAAAAGAAGATATGAGAAACTAATACGTTAGCGAATAACGGAGTTTTCTTGGAATTTTAAGATGGCAATATCAGAGTAGTTACAGGGATGTTGGCTTTCAACTTGGAAGGGGAGGGGTGGGGTGAAAGGGGGGGGGGGGGGTCCGATCTCAAACACGTGACTAGACGAACCGAAAACAGAATAAATGAGACTAGTTAACACACAAAATATAGATCACGCAAGACAGTCAAACTTGCACATTCATTCAACAAATCTTTTAATGAAACTAGGTCATGAAAACAGATTTATAACGAACGAGTTGGCAGGACACGTGGGGATTCAAGTATGGCCTCGGGGCACTTAAGTGCACGCATATCATTTATATTCCATACATATGGCGGCAACATATGCAAGACACACATACGGCAGTAACATAACGTCAAAACAAGGACTTTATTAGCACACTCGAGTACCCGGACTATAATACACTCTAGTGCACGGATTATAATAACACACTGGAGTACACAGACGATAATAACACACTGGAGTACACGGACTATAATAACACACTGGAGTACACAGACGATAATAATACACTCTAGTACACGTAATATAATAACACACTGGAGTACACGGACTATAATAACACACTGGAGTACACAGACGATAATAACACACTCTAGTACACGTAATATAATAACACACTGGAGTACACGGACTATAATAACACACTGGAGTACACAGACTATAATTACACACTCTAGTACACAGACTATAATAACACACTGTAGCACACGGACTATAATAACACACTCTAGTACACGTAATATAATAACACACTGGAGTACACGGACTATAATAACACACTGGAGTACACAGAATATAATTACACACTCTAGTACACAGACTATAATAACACACTGTAGCACACGGACTATAATAACACACTGGAGTACACGTACTATAATAACACACTGGAGTACACAGACTATAATAACTCACTGGAGTACACGGACTATAATAACACACTGGAGTACACGGACTTCAGTAACACGCACAAATACACAACAACTTTTAGCACACATACACGCTTGTATATACAAATATGATTTTAATAATATCACGCGTTTAAATAAAATAACACACACACACACACGCACACACACACACGCACGTTCACGAACTTACAGATAAATAAGCATATATCGATATTATATACACCACCACCCCACCTCCTCTACACGCGTCTCCCTTTCCGACCCTTCCCTATCACCATCCCCACACACAGAGAGAGAGAGAGAGGTCCTCTCTGTAATGGGGAAGTGTGGGTGAGAGAGAGAGAGGTCCTCTCTGTAATGGGGAAGTGTGGGTGAGAGAGAGAGGTCCTCTCTGTAATGGGGAAGTGTGGGTGAGAGAGAGAGAGGTCCTCTCTGTAATGGGGAAGTATGGGTGAGAGAGAGAGGTCCTCTCTGTAATGGGGAAGTGTGGGTGAGAGAGAGAGAGGTCCTCTCTGTAATGGGGAAGTGTGGGTGAGAGACTGGGATTGGAAGGATAACCAGACTAAGTAGAATACACAACAGTTGATGGGAATATGAATGAATGAATGTATGTATGTATGTATGTATGTATGTATGTATGTATGTATGTATGTATGTATGTATGAATGTATGTATGTATGCATGTATGTATGTATGTATGTATGTATGAATGTATGTATGTATGTATGTATGTATGAATGTATGTATGTATGTATGTATGTATGCATGTATGTATGTATGTATGTATGTATGTATGTATGTATGTATGAATGTATGTATGTATGTATGTATGTATGAATGTATGTATGTATGTATGTATGAATGTATGTATGTATGCATGTATGTATGTATGTATGTATGTATAATGTATGCATGTATGTATGTATGTATGTATGTATGTATGTATGTATGTATGTATGAATGTATGTATGTATGCATGTATGTATGTATGTATGTATGTATGTATGTATAATGTATGCATGTATGTATGTATGTATGTATGTATGTATGTATGTATGTATGTATGTATGTATATATGTATGAATGTATGTATGTATGCATGTATGTATGTATGTATGTATGTATGTATGTATGAATGTATGTATGTATGTATGTATGTATGTATGAATGTATGTATGTATGCATGTATGTATGTATGTATGTATGTATAATGTATGCATGTATGTATGTATGTATGTATGTATGTATGTATGAATGTATGTATGTATGCATGTATGTATGTATGTATGTATGTATGTATGTATGTATGTATGTATGTATGTATGTATGAATGTATGTATGTATGCATGTATGTATGTATGTATGTATGTATAATGTATGCATGTATGTATGTATGTATGTATGTATGTATGTATGAATGTATGTATGTATGTATGAATGTATGTATGTATGTATGTATGTATGAATGTATGTATGCATGTATGTATGTATGTATGTATAATGTATGCATGTATGTATGTATGTATGTATGTATGCATGTATGTATGTATGTATGTATGTATGTATGTATGTATGTATGAATGTATGTATGTATGCATGTATGTATGTATGTATGTATGTATGTATGTATGTATGTATGTATGAATGTATGTATGTATGCATGTATGTATGTATGTATGTATGTATGTATGAATGTATGTATGTATGCATGTATGTGTGTATGTACGTATGTATGTATGTATGCATGTATGTATGTATGTATGTATGTATGTATGTATGTATGTATGTATGAATGTATGTATGTATGCATGTATGTATGTATGTATGAATGTATGTATGTATGCATGTATGTATGTATGTATGTATGTATGTATGTATGTATGTATGTATGTATGTATGAATGTATGTATGTATGCATGTATGTATGTATGTATGTATGTATGAATGTATGTATGTATGCATGTATGTATGTATGTATGTATGAATGTATGTATGTATGTATGTATGTATGTATGTATGTATGTATGTATGTATGAATATATGTATGTATGTATGAATGTATGTATGTATGAATGCATGTATGTATGTATGAATGTATATATGTATGTATGAATGTATGTACAAGAATAGCACCTCTGCCTCACAGAGAGCATGTCGTTAAGGCAGAGTAACTGTGTCACATGACACAACATCGGCCATGGTCAGGCGGTTTGTTAAGAGCCGCATAACTGACCACTAACAGGCTACAACGATACACAGACGACACAGTGATACTATCCACAAGTGCAGAAGGGCTAGAACAGCTACTTTCGGCCGTTAATGGACATAGTAAAGATCAAAACCTGTTATAAACATAAATAAAACAAAGATAATGACCACCGACAAAACACATTGTGAGCATACATTTACAGTGGGTGGTGAGGAAGTACATTAGGTCACACATTTTGAATATCTGGGCTCCAGAATTTACAAAAATGGCGACTGCTCGAAAGAAATCAGAAGAAGACTAGCCATGGCAACGCAGAGACTGAACAGCCTGAAGAAATTATGGCAGAGCACCAACAAAATGATAAAAGTAAAAGTCTTTAGAGCCTGTGTTTTTCCGGTGGTAGCTTATGACTGTGAATCATGGGCGATTACCAAAACTTCCAGACAAAGAATCGAATTCTTCGAGTCAAAATGTTACCGAGAGATCCTCAGAATGACCTGGACAGAGAAAAAAATACAAATGTAGACACTCAGCAAGAGTTGAGCATAGATGAGAGCATAGAGGAGACGATGGCACCAAGATATCCAGGATTGCCTGGGTAGGACTGTGGCAGACGCTGGAGTTTTGGAAAAAGAACAAGTTTCTTTCAGACAGACTGTGATGGGAGCGACGTTCTACAAGGGAACGAGTTTCTTTCAGACAGACTGTGATGGGAGCGACGTTCTACAAGGGAACGAGTTTCTTTCAGACAGACTGTGATGGGAGCGACGTTCTACAAGAGAACGAGTTTCTTTCAGACAGACTGTGATGGGAGCGACGTTCTACAAAGGACATGCTACATGATGACGAGGAACAGGCTACATGTCTAATTTGCTGTAGTGTTTGAGTCTTTTAAGATGTACTCGCACATCGATTAACAACCCTCCGCAGCTGCTCGAACCTAGCCAGCTTAGCAGGAAATCCTCCTCCCGACTATACCTAAATCACGTCAGAGCTGGGACCTGCACAGAGTCACCAGCCCCTGTAGAAGCACAGGTCGACTAAGACAAAGAATAAGACACTCTCTCTATGTATCATAAATTGTTCATGCTCACCGTCCATTAAAGCCCTCACACTCTCTGGCCTTGTATCCCACACATTACTCTCTCATTTGTATAATACACGATACACGCTCTCCTTGCATCAAAGACCTTACACGCTCTCCTTGCATCAAAGACCTTAC
The DNA here is from genome assembly GCA_036924085.1 of Ariolimax columbianus. NCBI lineage: Eukaryota > Metazoa > Mollusca > Gastropoda > Stylommatophora > Arionidae > Ariolimax > Ariolimax columbianus. Next base: position 25,600,218 of record JAVGWX010000025.1, read on the forward strand.
ACGCTCTCCTTGCATCAAAGACCTTACACGCTCTCCTTGCATCAAAGACCTTACACGCTCTCCTTGCATCAAAGACCTTACACGCTCTCCTTGCATCAAAGATCTTACACGCTCCCATGGTATCAAAGAATTTATACTCTCACCTAGTATCAAAGACCTTACACACTGACCTGGTATCAAAGAATTTATACTCTCACCTAGTATCAAAGACCTTACACACTGACCTGGTATCAAAGAATTTATACTCTCACCTAGTATCAAAGACCTTACACACTGACCTGGTATTAAAGACTGTACACCCTCACATGGTATCAAAGACCTTACACGCTGACCTGGTATCAAAGACCTTACACACTCACATGGTATTAAAGACCTAACACGCTCTCCTTGCATCAAAGACCTTACACGCTCTCCTTGCATCACAGACCTTACACGCTCTCCTTCCATCAAATATCTTACACGCTCCCATGGTATCAAAGAATTTATACTCTCACCTAGTATCAGAGACCTTACACACTGACCTGGTATCAAAGAATTTATACTCTCACCTAGTATCAAAGACCTAACACACTGACCTGGTATCAAAGACTGTACACCCTCACATGGTATCAAAGACCTTACACGCTGACCTGGTATCAAAGACCTTACACACTCACATGGTATCAAAGACCTTACACGCTGACCTGGTATCAAAGACTGTACACCCTCACATGGTATCAAAGACCTTACACGCTGACTTGGTATCAAAGACCTTACACACTCACCTGGTATCAAAGACCTTACTTTATCTGCGTGTGTCACCTGTACTCTCACAGTTTCAATCTCCCTCAATGCAGCTCAACCTGTGGGTACGTGTGTTCTGGCACTCTAGAAAACCCACCTGTGAATGTTCTATTCCACATTCTGTCAGTGATAGCCCGGCCGTCAGAAATTGAGCCATTTGCAGCCAAGGTTTCGTTCAATGCCAAGGCATACAGCAACACAGCATCATGAAACGCCCCTACAAAGGAATTCACCTACACATTTCCAATGATCAGAGAGAAAACAAAGAAATATATTTGTATGTAATAATAATAAGAATATAACAATAATAATAATAATAATAATAATAATAATGTGTGCTCGTGACTGATCAAGCCAATTCGAGCCTGGAAAACGCTACTGCACTCTGATTTTGACTTCCTGATTGCACTTCTGTCCTGAGCTGCCTGGATACGGAGACCCTCGCTGAGTTCAACGCCGGCTGTGACCGCGGTCTTCCATGTTGAGCGATTGTGAACCAGGTTCTCCCGTGTGTTGATGTCTATTTGACAGCACTTAAGGGACTCTTTCAGACTGTCCTTGAAACGCTTTTTAGGACGTCCTTGTGATCATTCTCCTACACTCAGTTCTCTTTAGAAGCCTCTTTAGAAGCCTCTTTAGAAGCCTCTTTAGAAGCCTCTTTAGAAGCCTCTTTAGAAGCCTCTTTAGAAGCCTCTTTAGAAGCCTCTTTAGAAGCCTCTTTAGAAGCCTCTTTAGAAGCCTCTTTAGAAGCCTTTCGTCTGATATTCGGACAAGGTGGCCAGCCCATCTCAATTGGGATTTTTGCAGAAGTGCATGAATACTTTGCATGTTGGCTCTGGTCAGCACTTCGGTATCTGTGATATGGTCCTGCCAGCGTATTTGCAATCTGCGTCTCAGGCAGTTTATGTGAACATGAGTTAGCCTCCTGGCGTCACCCTCGTAGACAATCCAGTTCTCACACGCATAGATCAGGGTAGGGACAATGCAGATTCCTCGACGTTCCATAATGTTTAGCGCATTCGGCCGAAAGCTGAGCTGACCTTTGCTATTATATTAGCCAGCTCATCAGAAACATCCACGGATCTCGATAGCGCACTTCCGAGGTAGACACATTTTTCAACCGCTTGTAATTTTTGTCCCCTTACTGTAACTACTGGCTGTCCCCTCACTGTAACTACTGACTGTCCCCTCACTGTAACTACTGACTGTCCCCTCACTGTAACTACTGTCTGTCTCCTCACTGTAACTACTGTCTGACGCTCACTGTAACTACTGACTGACGCACACTGTAACTACTGACTGACGCTCACTGTAACTACTGACTGTCCCGTCACTGTAACTACTGTCTGTCCCTTCACTGTAACTACTGTCTGTCCCCTCACTGTAACTACTGTCGGACGCTCACTGTAACTACTGACTGACTCTCACTGTAACTACTGGCTGTTCCCTCACTGTAACTACTGTCTGTCCCTTCACTGTAACTACTGGCTTTTTATACGATGTTCCTGGTGCCGGTTGATGCATGACCTCAGTTGTCTTTGTGCTAATTGTCCAGCTAAAGTTGTCACAAGCAGCAGAGAACCGGTCCATACCCTCCTCCATTTTCCGTTCTGATCTACTTTTCAGAGCACAGTCATTCGCAAACAAGAGCTCGCATATCGTGTGGCATCACCTTGGTCTTCACCTTCAGTCTGCAGAGATTGAATAGACCACAATCCATGCGGTACATTATTGGTATGTCATATTTGAAGGCGTCTGTCAACATGGCTGAAAACATACTGAACAGTGTCAGAACAAGTACACATCCCTGTTTCACACCGTTGTTGACCTCGAATGGTGGAGAGGTCTCACCGCCGTCAAGTACACGTGCGCGCATGCCTGGAGTTGTTTTACCACAGTTATCAATTTGCCAGGACAACCAAATTTAGACATGATGTGCAACAGCCCACCTCTGCTGATCGTATCAAATACCCGTGTGAGGTCAATGAACGTAATATAGAGCTCGTGGTTATGTTCTCGACATTTCTCCTGCACCTGACGCAAATATTATGGTCGCTTATTATGGTCGCTTATCATGGTCTCAAGGGAACTGGCTAGATATTACATCAGCATAGCCGCCCTGGGCGAGACGCGATTGGCGGAGAAAGGACAACTCTCATAGGAAGGTGCTGGCTAAACTTTCTTCTGGTGCGGCCGCAGCAATCAGGAGAGACGTGAGGCTGGTGTTGGGTGAGCCATAAGGTCACCAATCGTACTGCAATTAAAAAGTTTGCCTAAGGGAAGCAGCGATGGCCTCGTGATAATGGGGCTTCCTTTGACAGGCCACAATCATAAGTGTCTACCCACCAACTCTGACAAACCCAGACTCAGCCAAAGATCGGTTGTAAAGGGAACGATGTCTTGATGAGCTAATGTGCTGTATCAATGAAGCTTTTGTTTTTGTTGGTCCCCTAAACCTTCATCAAGATGGTGAACAGCGACCTTTAGCCGACTTGCTAGCCTTAGGGTTAGCGAACCAGAGCTGTCAAGACCCTTCTACACCTCCACGCGGTGATCCTGAATAACAGGTTGCAACAGAGCAGACTATCTAAGTAGAAGGGATCGAAGAGGGAAGGCTAACATGTTACTCAAAAATGCCTGATAAAGTTGGACGTGTCAGACGGAAGGGTGCAAATATCGCACGCCAAGCTGTAAACGACGACACAACCCATTCTGTTCTCCAGACAACATCCTGCATTCTGCAAAGCCCTTTCCGCGGCTTGATAGCGGAAGATTTGTGCTTCTTGGCTCTTTCTGTGTGTGTCTGTGCCGTCTGTCTAGGCGTTGTTGTTATTCGTCAGTTGTGTTGTTGACTATTGGCCACTCTCAGTACCTAGTATATTCTATCTACGTCTTTCTCCGTCTCTCTTTCAGCATTTCTGCCTGCTGCCAAAATGTAATATTTAGAGTCAGGTGCCTGTCAAGCGCTAATGGAGACATCGTCATACGGTTTTGTCTTGATGATGTAACTTCCGCTGTATTATAGTGAGGAAGGCACTACGCTGGTCATTAACCTCACTCTCTGGTCCCGAGCTGCTTTGGATCAGTGGAAAGACATACGTCAAGAGGTAACTCAGGAAGCAGGAGCACACCTCTCTTAAGACCAGGGATAATTTGAAACTTGCGGAATGCGATCGCCTACCGTTTCCACTCTTCGCTTAAAGAGGCGAGTGCCTTATCTTTCTACCAGAGCTACCCATTGTTATGTTAATCGACGTCACTGCACTACAGACAGACCATTTGGTGCTTAACCCCGCTCAGAAAATTGCGATGGGTGTAGATACAGATGGTTCAAATAGATCACAACGCGCCTCTGAGGCGCCCCTATCTGATAGAATAATGTGTGATCTTATTCAATCTGGGTATTTTCTTTTTTCTTTTTAGCACTGCAGCCAAAATGGGGATCTGGATTTATTGCAGTCTTCATACAAGATGTGGATTTGGATTTATTGCAGTCTTCATACAAGATGTGAATTTGGATTTATTGCGGTCTTCATTCAGCACATGGTCGCTGATTTATTGCATTCATACAGCACATGGTCGCTAATTTATTGCAGTCTTCATACAGCAGATGGTCGCTGATTTATTACAGTCTTCATATAGCAGATGGTCGCTGATGTATTGCAGTCTTCATACAGCAGATGGTAGCTGATTTATTACAGTCTTCATACAGCAGATGGTCGCTGATTTATTGCAGTCTTCATACAGCAAATGGTCGATGATTTATTACAGTCTTCATACAGCAGATGGTCGCTGATTTATTGCAGTCTTTATACAGCAGATGGTCGCTGATTTATTACAGTCTTCATACAGCAGATGGTCGCTGATTTATTGCAGTCTTCATACAGCACATGGTCGCTGATTTATTGCAGTATTCATACAGCAGATGGTCGCTGATTTATTGCAGGCTTCACACAGCAGATGGTCGCTGATTTATTGTAAAGTCATCCTCCAAGCGGTGGGCGTTGATGTCTAACAACAATCTTTTCATAAGTTTACCGAAAACATGTCCCGTTTCTTCATGTTGTGTGTGCACGATAAAACATGTCGCGTTTCTTCATGTTGTGTGTGCACGATAAAACATGTCCCGTTTCTTCATGTTGTGTGTGCACGATAAAACATGTCCCGTTTCTTCATGTTGTGTGTGCACGATAAAACATGTCCCTTTTCTTCATGATATGTGTGCACGATAAAACATGCCTCTTTTCTTCATATTATGTGTGTACGATAAAACATGTCCCGTTTCTTCATGTTGTGTGTGAACGATAAAACATTTCCCATTTCTTAATGTTGGTTTCCCTCAAATAACCTAATTAAAATCTATATGTTTCAGATCAATTGTTTTAAAAATTAATCTTCCCTGAATCCAAATAATCGGGATTGTGCTGTCTGTATTTTGAACCCAGTAGACTGAAATTCCAGCAGTGACTAACACTTTTAACCATCCACTTTTTCAATTTTACAGACCAAGTCATTTGCTTAGAGTGACTCAGGACGATGCTACTCCGTGGGCGGGAACATGCAGCAACTGTTATGTAGGCCAGCGGTTCTCAAAGATTGTGAACTATTCGTAGCACTATACATTCCTAAAAAGCATTGTAGAGCTTCACCAAGCTCTGTTTCTACGAGTCCTGCGTGCCATCGAGAGATGATCAGATTCTTACTAATGAAACTTGTGTACCCCCAGGATCTCACTGACCTGTAGAGGCCATTGGTGTGAGACCCCTGTGACTAGTGTTCGGAAGCAGGCGGTCCGTTACGTCGCCAGCGAATTGATGGGTCATCAGATATCGAGGCTAACAACTTTGGAACTTCAGTCTAGACCATTTGTCAATGTGTATTTATTCTATTTGCATTTGATAGTATTGATCGGAGAGCATTTTCAAATATATTGAATCACTATGGGGTTAGTTAGTTTTCTTTCAAGTTATGCCGTTGAGCGTCGCGGGGCGCTTTAGTTACCAGTCCTGTGTGAAATGCGTTCCGTTGGTCATTACGGCGCACCAGACAAATATTAGTGTTTCACGCCACAAGGAAAATGTTAGAGGTTTGACTGCACACGATGAAATGTTAGGGGTTTACTGGAAACGATGAAATGTTAGAGGTTTGACTGGAAACGATGGAATGTTAGAGATTTGACTGGACACGACAGAATGTTAGAGGTTTGACTGGAAACGATTGAATGTTAGAGGTTTCAGTGTACACAATGGAATGTTAGAAGTTTGACTGGACACGATGAAATGTTAGAGGTTGGACTGGACACGATGGAATGTTAGAGGTTTGACTTGGAAGAATGGCAAATTAGAGGTTTACTTTCAAGGATGAATTGTTAGAGGTTTACTTGGAAGGATGTAATGTTAGAGGTTTGAATTCACGCGATGAAGTGTTAGAGGTTTGACTGGACACGACGGAATGTTAGAGGTTTGACTGGACACGATGTGATGTTAGAGGTTTGACTGGACACGATGGAATGTGAGGTTTGACTGGACACGATGGAATGTTAGAGATTTGACTGGACACGATGGAATGTTAGAGATTTGACTGGACACGATGGAATGTGAGGTTTGACTTGAGACGATGGAATGTTAGAGGTTTGATTGGACACGATGGAATGTTAGAGGTTTGATTGGACACGATGGAATGTGAGGTTTGACTTGACACGATGGAATGTGAGGTTTGACTGGACACGATGAATGTTAGAGGTTTGACTGGACACGATGGAATGTTAGAGGTTTGACTGGACACGATGGAATGTTAGAGGTTTACATGGAAGAATGGAATGTAAGAGGTTTACTTGGAAGGAATGAATGTTAGAGGTTTACTTGGAAGTATGGAATGCAAGAGGTTTACTTGGAAGAATGGAATGTTAGAGGTTTGACTTGACACTATGGAATGTTAGAAGTTTTACTGGACACGATGGAATGTTAGAGGTTTGACTGGGCAAGATTTGATGTGATAGATAACACAGACGATGAAAGCAGGGGACGATAACGGTAGAAAGACAAAGACGACAACCACAACAATAGGTTACCTCGTCTTCTCCATAGGTAAAGTTAGGGTACATCTCACTTGCCCTGGCCTTGACCTCTTTAGAAAACTCTCTGTATTCCGTACTGGTCGGCATCCTCAAGGTCACAGTCATTAAACTCTCGTACGCCTTCCGCGCCTTGGCGTTTCTCTCGTCAGTGTCATCTGAACGGAACCATGGCGTTTCGCTAGAGTTCTTGCTAGTAATAGAATATATCATCAGTTATTAGATAGTACTAGTACTAGACCTCTGACAATTACGGTACACATATCATCTTTCGCCGTCTGACTGGATGTCTTTCATTCCAGCCAATCAGTTTGACATCCGCCCAGACCTTGACCCAAACAATCAATCCTACTCACCTTAATCCATTCCACTATCTCTCCCGGCCACTCTCATCTCATATTTCACGGCATTCTTTTCCTATTTGCCTCACGCATTCGCCCATCTCTGCTGTGTTGATTAATTTTACAAAGCAAATGTGTTTCTAGCCACGCCCGGTTCACCCTGCCAGCCACGTTTGTCTATATGGGATTAATTAATTTATATTCATCCATCCTACTGCCCAATCATCCATCTTTCAGTATATCCATTTATCTGACTCCAGAACTCACTTCCTATCTATCTATCTATCTATCTATCTATCTATCTATCTATCTATCTATCTATCTATCTATCTATCTATCTATCTATCTATCTATCTATCTATCTATCTATCTATCTATCTATCTATCTATCTATCTATCTATCTATCTATCTATCTATCTATCCATCTATCTATATAACTATCTATCTATCTATCTATCTATCTATCTATCTATCTATCTATCTATCTATCTATCTATCTATCTATCTATCTATCTATCTATCTATCTATCTGTCTGTCTGTCTGTCTGTGTATCTGTCACACTGCCTGTTTGTCTGTTTATCCATCACTCTTTATATAAGTCTTTCTGTTCATCGACATATGTGTAAATATGTCTTTCTCTGTCTGTCTGTCTGTTTGTTTATCCAAACAAAAATAATTTTATTTATTTATCTGTTACACTACCAAACTGTCTGTGTCTGTGTACATATAATCTATATCTCTCTCTGTTCGTCTGTTTATCTATTTGTCCGAACAACTGACATTATATCAGCTTCATTGCACTACAGTTAGGGGGATCCTAGCCTACTTGCAACATTAAACAAAGTCATGTCAGAAGAGCCCAGGTAACCAACTGAAAAATCACTCTTCAAAAGTTATCGCAGCACGAGTGACTTCAGACATCAACAACCATCGCAGCACGAGTGACTTCAGACATCAACAACCATCGCAGCACGAGTGACTTCAGACATCAACAACCATCGCAGCACGAGTGACTTCAGACATCAACAACCATCGCAGAACGAGTGACTTCAGACATCAACAACCATCGCAGCACGAGTGACTTCAGACATCAACAACCATCGCAGCACGAGTGACTTCAGACATCAACAACCATCGCAGCACGAGTGACTTCAGACATCAACAACCATCGCAGCACGAGTGACTTCAGACATCAACAACCATCGCAGCACGAGTGACTTCAGACATCAACAACCATCGCAGCACGAGTGACTTCAGACATCAACAACCATCGCAGAACGAGTGACTTCAGACATCAACAACCATGCACGTATACATGAGAGAAGCACAGGTAAGAACAATCTCGGATTTACGTTTTCTAAGAATGGCCAATTAATCTCCATCACTCTTTGACCGTGTCAAATCTCCATCACTCCTCGGAAGTGTCAAATATCCACTTCCTAGACCGCGTCAAATCTCATTATTCTTCACTCGTGTCAAATATCCGTGACTCCTCACTCATGTCAAATCTCCACCAAGCTTCGACCGTGTCAAATCTATATCCCATTTCGTTCATGTCCAACCTCCATCACGTATCGTTAGTCCCAATTTCCATCACTTCTTGCGCGTATCAAATCTCCATCACTTCTTGCTCTTGTCAAATCTCCATGACTTCTTGCTCGTGTCAAATCTCCATCACTTCTTGCTCTTGTCAAATCTCCATCACTTCTTGCGCGTATCAAATCTCCATGACTTCTTGCTCTTGTCAAATCTCCATGACTTCTTGATCTTGTCAAATCTCCATCACTTCTTGCGCATATCAAATCTCCATCACTTCTTGTTCGTGTCAAATCTCCATCACTTCTTGCTCTTGTCAAATCTCTATGACTTCTTGCTCGTGTCAAATGTCCATCCGTCCTCCCTCATGTCTAAGTAGACTGTGCACCCATAAATCCCTCATAGCTTCGACAGCAATAGCAGTGTACAGTTCATCCAACCCAGACACGTTCAAGGTAGGGCCAGAAATCACAAGACGTAGAGTTGATGTACTGCAGACAGTTAGAGACAGGTAGAAACAGGTAGAGATAGGTAATGACAGGTAGAGACAGGTAGAGACATGCAAGGAACGCTACTTTCATTAGGTATATTCATGTTGTCGCCTGACAGCGCATTATAACCAGGACTTCAAATTACACTGAACACAGAAAGCAGACGTAATGACCGTCGTCGCTTTTCCACCTTGGATATACCAATGACTTCAGCCTTTGATTAGAAGGTGGCGTGACCTCGCGGGAAAACGTTAGTTTCAAAATCCTAGCGGACTTGGTTCGAATCATGGCCGTGTCCAGTTTGGCAGACACGGTTTATTTTTCTCGCTGTGATAGCTCGTCCACCAACGGAAAGTAAGGGCAACCTACCGTACTGAATATTTACCAAGAAACTTATACGAGTCAAATAGGTTGGCGGTTGTAAGAAGAGATGTTCTGTCAAGGACATGCGACGTACAATGATTAGAAGTATGAACATTAACGCATGGATCCAGGCGAAGAAGAAAATATATCTTCGTCTTATGACGAAAGGACACCCGAAAGGACACCCGAAAGGAATCAACATTAGGAGGCGATAAACAAGATAACAAAAGTAAGGCAATAACAACCAAATAACGAGCATAAATAGCTTACTCTTTTAATAATCCTGCAGGGAAAGTGGAGATAAACACCGAAACCTCTTCTTAGTTAGCCGTGATCAGCTTAATACGACACGAAGCAGTGGAAAAGGCAAATTGTTAGGTATGGTAAAAATAAATATTAAACATAGGAGCAAGGAAGTGATAGTCAAACTTTATAAAACATTAGTTAGACCTAGATTGGAGAACTGTGTACAGGTGTGGAGTTCTTATCATAGAGGAGATATAAACATGCTGGAAAGGATACAAGGAAGAGCAACAAAACTGATAGTGGGATTTCAGAATGACAGTTACGAGGGAGAAGAAAAACCGGCCTTCGGTATCTAGAAAACAGACAAATTGGAGATGATTTAATACAGATCTACAAGATAATCAACGGACATAATAAATTAAGACCATAACAAGTTTTGTTCAAAATACAACCGCCTACACGAACAAGAGGGTATAGATGCAAATTAATTTTAAAAAAGATTAAGATTAGATATCAGAAACAATTTTTCAGTGAGAAAGTGGTGACTGCTTGGAATGTATTGCCACATGAAATAGTGGAAGAAAAGACAATTAATTCAAATTAAAAATAGATTAGATGCGCATAGTTACTTTTAGATCAAGCGCATGTAAATAAAACTGGTTGTATACAGAGCCTTCTAAACCAGTATAAAGAAGTTAAGCATAGTCCTAGTGAAACAAGAGGTAATTACTCCAACCTTCACAAACTTTCCTGTTTGCCGCTAACGGTATGTGCCCTTCCAGAAACAGACAGACGTAATAGAATGAAATGACGTAAGTAAGACAAGCGTGATTAACATCGCCATATCTTGTTTGGGAACGTGACTATTGCATCAGGAACAGAACAATTTAAGCCAACATTGGGATAATATCGTGCCCCTCGTCTGACTATGATCGGCGAAAGCTGGTGTCTGAGGATGCTGCACACAGACACAGCTAACGAGGAACACGAATGAGCTTCTCGATAGAACAGCCTGGGAGATTGATCTTGGTATGACACAGAACAGACGGGATTAAGATGGAAACCCACGCTTGCTGTACGACCATGAAAACAAACTGCGAAACCACAAGAACGCGCTTGCGACTACCGGGGCTAAATGCAATATGCGAATTAAGGAGAGCAAAACAGGAACACCTGGGTTGCACGAGATAAGTCTCAATGATATTGCTTTTGAACTGGTCCATGAGTTCTAGTATTTGGGCAGTATTTTTTCGGCAGACGGTAGGATCGACAGGGAAATTGAGATTAGGTGTCAGAAAGTATTTGCGATGACTTATCAACTGTCCCGACTTCTTAGACACTTTTGGGATCAAGATGCTGAGCAACGCATGAACTGCAGTGGTCAGTGACCCATAGCTGACTGCTAGCGTCAGCGCCTGCGAACCAGAGCTGCCAAGACCCTTCTACACCTCCAGGCGGTGATCCTGGATAACAGGCTGCAGCAGCGCAGACTGGCTAAGGAAAAGGGATCGAAGAGGGAATGCTAACCTGGAACTCACACAATGCTTGCTGAAGTCGGATGTGTTGGACCGAAAGGTGCAAATACCGCAGTCAATCTGTAAACTACGATACAACGCATTCCGTTCTCTGGACTACATTCTGCTACTTAAGCCCTTTCACGGTTTGGTAGTGGGAAATTGAGAACGATCGAAGCCAATCCAAGCTAAGCCAGAAAGCATTTGCGATGACTTATCAGCTGTCTCCACTGCTAAGACACCCGAGCATTAGTTTGGCAACAAAACAACAGCTGATAAACTGTATATTTATGCCGACTCTGCTACCAGTGCCAAACATAGACCCTTTTTCAGTGCGCAAGAGAGCAGAATTTTGACATGTGAAATGAAATTGCTTGAGGAAGGTCACCGATGTTGCCATTAGAAACAGAATGCGGAACGACATTCGAAGTATGGTCGGCACTACGTCTTGTGTCGAATACATTTCCATGCAGAAAATAAGTTGATTTGGTCATCTCATAAGAATTCACTCTCATCATCTTTCACTGATGGCTTACAACGCTGGTAGATCTGGCTACAGGCAAGGGGGAGGGATCATTGCTCGGCAGGTGGATAGATGGCGTTAGAGTGATTGTGCAGCGACACGGGCTCACATTGACCGACGCAGCGCACTTGGCGCAGGATAGACAACTTAAGCTCCCCATGACGCTCAACGGCACAAGTGGAAAGAAAACTAACTACTAAGCCACTAGAACAGTGGCAAAGTCATCTGAGTGATTCCATGAGAAAACGAGAAATTTCGCCTACTTGATTTTTCAGTAGAGACAGACACACAAGGCACTTCGCTCACTAAACTCAGATGGAATGGTAGCCTTCATAATGGTGTCCTCCACATAGACACTAGTATGTAGCCGTGTCTACACCAGTAGTGCAGTATCTATGTAGCAACAGCATCCATGTAGCGATATTCCATCTTCTTTCTGCTTCTGTCCTACTGCTCTTGACTTGTGGCGTCGCAGAAAAAAGGTGGGCATAGACATCCTGCTTTGTCCTAAGAGGGAGGCGGGTATAGTGGACGTGTTAAGCCATATTTAATTGAAGAAAAAGCAGAAGATGTTTTAATAATACCTATCTTATCGATCTTCACAGATTGTAATGGCGTCAATGTACGCAATAAATAGTTACTTTCTTACTGCCCAGATTAGACCACACATGCGCATAATGGTAGCAGGTCAGATATGACTCAACGCCCAGATTAGACCACACATGCGCATAATGATCGCAGGTCAGATATGACTTGACGCCCAGATTAGAAAACACATGCGCATAATGGTCGCAGGTCAGATATGACTTAACGCCCAGACTAGACCACACATGTTCATAATGGTCGCAGGTCAGATATGACTTAACGCCCAGATTAGACCACACATGCGCACAATGGCCACAGGTCAGATATGACTTAACGCCCAGATTAGACCACACATGCCCACAATGGCCGCAGGTCAGACATGACTTAACGCCTAGATTAGACCACGCATGCGCTCAATGGCCGCAGGTCAGACATGACTTAATGCCCAGATTAGACCAAACATGCGCACAATGGCCGCAGGTCAGAAATGGTACCCGCAACTACGTGCTGGTCAACCAGGTCATACGTGCAGACGACATTGTGCCCTTAATACAATTGTGAAACCATTCTGTTACTGTATGCACGTAATGGCTCCCATTACCCTCTCACACCCGCCCCCCCCCCCCCAACGACTTGCCTAATTAGGTGCCTGCAAACACAACATGATCCACCTGTTCAAAACACGACCTTTCTGGCTAAAACACGATCTTCCTGGCTATTATAGGACCTTCCTGGCTAACACAAAAACTTTCTGGCTACAACACGACCTTCCTGGCTACAACACGAGGTACCTGTCTACAACACGACCTTCCTGGCTACAACACGAGCTACCTGTCTACAACACGACCTTCCTGGCTACAACACGAGCTACATGTCTACAACACGACCTTCCTGGCTACACCACGATCTATCTGTCTACCACGACCTGTTTGTCTACAACACCTCCTGCTTATCTATAACACCATCTGCCTTTCTACAACACCACCTGCTAGTCAACCTACAACACGAGTTACCTGTCTACAACACCACCTGCTAGTCAACCTACAACACGATTTACCTGTCTACAACACCACCTGCTAGTCAACCTACAACACGAGTTACCTGTCTACAACACCACCTGCTAGTCAACCTACAACACGATTTACCTGTCTACAACACCACCTGCTAGTCTACATACAACACGAGTTACCTGTCTACAACACCACCTGCTAGTCAACCTACAACACGATTTACCTGTCTACAACACCACCTGCTAGTCAACCTACAACACGATTTACCTGTCTACAACACCACCTGCTAGTTAACCTACAACACGATTTACCTGTCTACAACACCACCTGCTAGTCAACCTACAACACGAATTACCTGTCTACAACACCACCTGCTAGTCAACCTACAACACGAGTTACCTGTCTACAACACCACCTGCTAGTCAACCTACAACACGATTTACCTGTCTACAACACCACCTGCTAGTCTACCTACAACACGATTTACCTGTCTACAACACCACCTGCTAGTCTACCTACAACACGATTTACCTGTCTACAAAAAGACAGACATGCTGACAACACGACATGTCCCGCAAAACTATAGAACCAGTCACTAGAGACATTTTTGAAAAGCAGTCCAGCAAGAATCAGTCGACACCAAACCTTGACGATTTACTTTTCTGTTTGATGTTTGGTAATCAGTACATAAGATTAGGAAGTGTCTCTTCTTGGATAACATCCAGTCTTGCAGTTGTCAGATTCATTCTAATACATTCTAACCACAAGCATGAGTTTACATTGCACATATTTCCGGTGTATTTCTGAGCGACCTAATGTATTTATAAATCAAATAAACTTTGTATCCAGTGATTATCTGTTTGGTAATTTTCTTTAATGAAAATAAATGGAAATATTACCTGCTAAACAGATCAATATTAATGAATACGTATTCTCCGTTGTCAAAGTTGAGGTCGTGTGCCGTGATCATGATCTCTCTGACACTGTTGGAAGACGCGCACAGGACCACAACTGGAACACAACCAGGCGTATAGAGTTAGATCAGGAACGGAGATGTCTTTTGGCAAGATTATAGAGACATGATGGAGGTATGAGATGGTGTGAGCTGTTGGAGGTATGAGATGGTGTGAACTAATGGATGTATGAGATGGTGTGAGCTGATGGATGTATTAGATGGTGTGAGCTGATAGATGTATGAGATGGTGTGAACTAATGGATGTATGAGATGGTGTGAACTGATGGATTTATGAGATGGTGTGAACTAATGGATGCATGAGATGGTGTGAACTGATGGATGTATGAGATGGTGTGAACTGATGGATGTATGAGATGGTGTGAACTTATGGGTGTATTAGATGGTGTGAACTGATGGATGTATGAGATGGTGTGAACTAATGGATGTATGAGATGGTGTGAGCTGGTGGGGGTATGGGATGGTGTGAGCTGGTGGGGGTATGGGATGGTGTGAGCTGATGGAGATATGGGATGTTGTGAGCTGATGGATGTATGAGATGGTGTGAGCTGATGGATGTATGAGATGGTGTGAACTGATGGATGTATTAGATGGTGTGAGCTGATGGATGTATGAGATGGTGTGAACTGATGGATGTATGCGATGGTGTGAACTGATGGATGTATGAGATGGTGTGGGCTGATGGAGCTATGATGAATTTTAGAATGATGGAAAATGATAAAGAAGGGTTGAATGAGATCAGAGAAACATGGTAAATCAATTTTATGATAGAACAATATTAGCTGGTAAATCAAATCTATGATAGAAAAATATTAGCTGATAAATCAATTCTATGCTAGAACAATATTAAGTGGTAAATCAAATCTATGATAGAACAATATTAGCTGGTAAATCAAATCTATGATAGAACAATATTAGCTGGTAAATCAAATCTATGATAGAACAATATTAGCTGGTAAATCAAATCTATGATATAACAATATTAGCTGGTAAATCAAATCTATGATAGAACAATATTAGCTCGTAAATCAAATCTATGATATAACAATATTAGCTGGTAACGTTCGGTAATGTGCTGCACTTATCCAAAAGACCACATATATTGCAAAACATTTGATGATTCAATAATATTAGTTGATACATCAAATAAATGATAGCACAAGTTTTGATAGAATAATATTAGATGACATGTCAGATCCATGGTAGAGTATACACTATTAGATTAGATATTAGATCAGATCCATGGTAGAGTATACACTATTAGATTAAATATTAGATCAGATCCATGGTAGAGTATACACTATTAGATTAGATATTAGATCAGATCCATGGTAGAGTATACACTATTAGATTAGATATTAGATTAATATTAGATCAGATCCATGACAATAACATTCGCTGATGGAATAAAATTAAACGATAGAGACAAAATGAAACATTGAATGAAGGAATATTTATACATACCAACAATATATACATAGTCAAATATTGATTATTGCAATTTTGCAACCCGATAACAATAGAAACGTTAAAGCAAATGGATTATTTTAGATGATTTAAGAGTATCGATTTTACATTTTGAACAATCGTTCATTTTTACAATATCTGCACAGCTTCACGTTGCAAGCATGCGGGGTCAAAGTTCATCTCTTTCAGTTCTCCAGTTCAACACGGTATGTGAGAAAAACAGAGTACAGGTACATAACTGTGTACATGACCAACACAGCATACCTACAACACGGCACATGGGACGAATACAGCATGCGTGCTATACGGTGCATAGTATAGATCAGTGTACGAGTGCAATACGGTGCATAGTATAGATCAGTGTACGAGTGCAATACGGTGCATAGTATAGATCAGTGTACGAGTGCAATACGGTGCACAGTATATATCAGTGTACGAGTGCAATACGGTGCATAGTAAAGATCAGTGTACGAGTGCAATACGGTGCATAGTATAGATCAGTGTACGAGTGCAATACGGTGCATAGTATGAACAGAACGAATACAGCAGTAACGGGAAAAGCGGATATACAAAATAGGACACGTGCAACATTGTCCGTGAGAAGATGAAAGAACGTATACATAATAGCACATGAAAAGGGTAAAGGATGTATAAACATAGCACAAGCAAAGGGAAACGAACATATACAACATAGGACATTAAAAGGGCAAGAGACGTATACAACATATCACATTAAAAGGGCAAATGACGTATAATACATACCACATTAAAAGGGGAAATGACACATACAACATATCACATTAAAAGGGCAAATGGCGTATCCAACATATCACATTACAAGGGCAAAGGACGTATCCAACATAACACATTAAAAGGGCAAATGACGTATACAACACGTCATATAGGAAGATCAGAGGAAACTAACCACACTGTAAATGGGAAGATCAGAGCACACCAACTACACTGTAAATGGGAAGATCAGAGCACACTAACTATACGGTAAATTTAAAGATTAAAGCACACTAACTATACGGCAAATTTGAAGATTAGAGCACACTAACTATACGGCAAATTTGAAGATTAGAGCACACTAACTATACGGTAAATGGGAAGATCAGAGCACACTAACTATACGGTAAATGGGAAGTGAACCACATAATAACGGATGCTTTTACAATTTGGAATGAGGTTTTCATGTGTACTCGTATTCAGGTGCTGCTACCGAGCGTGTAGGATAAATGATGTTGTATTGCACATCTCAATGTGTGTATTTGTGTGTATGTCATCACGTGTTGTAGCTTAATGGTGTGTGTGTCATAAAGTGTCAAGTGTCTACGTCTAATCTGATTTATATGGCTGTGTGTGTGTGTCATAATGTACCAAGTGTCTACGTCTAACCTGATTTATGTGGCTGTGTGTATTTGTGTGTGTGTGTGTGTGTGTGTGTGTCATAAAGTGCCAAGTGTCTACATCTAATCTGATTTCTATGGCTCGGTGTGTGTGTCATAAAGTGCCAAGTGTCTACATCTAATCTGATTTCTATGGCTGGGTGTGTGTGTCATAAAGTGCCAAGTGTCTACGTCTAATCTGATTTCTATGACTGTGTGTGTGTGTGTGTGTCATAAAGTGCCAAGTGTCTACATCTAATCTGATTTCTATGGCTTGGTGTGTGTGTCATAAAGTGCCAAGTGTCTACGTCTAACCTGATTTCTATGGCTGTGTGTGTGTGTCATAAAGTGCCAAGTGTCTACGTCTAATCTGATTTCTATGGATGTGTGTGTGTCATAAAGTTCCAAGTGTCCACGTCTAATCTGATTTCTATGACTCTGTGTGTGTTTCATAAAGTGTCAGGTACCTACGTCTGACCTGATTTATATGACTGTGTATGTGTGTGTGTGTCATAAAGTGTCAGGTACCTACGTCTGACCTGATTTCTATGACTGTGTATGTGTGTGTGTGTGTCATAAAGTGTCAGGTGTCTACGACTGACCTGATTTCAATGAATGTGTGTGTGTGTGTGTGTCATACAGTATCAGGTGTTTACGTCTAATCTGATTTCTATGACTGTGTGTGTGTGTGTGTGATAAAGTGTCAGGTGTCTACGTCTAACCTGACTTCTATGACTGTGTTTGTGTGTGTGTGTGTGTCATACAGTGTCAGGCGTCTACGTCTAATATGATTTCTATGACTGTGTGTGTGTGTCATACAGTGTCAGGTGTCTACGTCTAACCTGATTTCTATGACTGTGTATGTGTGTGTGTGTCATACAGTGTCAGACGTCTACGTCTAATCTGATTTATATGACTGTGTGTGTGTTTGTTTGTGGGTGTTTGTGTGTGTGTGTCATACAGTGTCAGGTGTATACGTCTAATCTAATTTATATGACTGTGTGTGTGTGGCATACAGTGTCATGTGTGTACGTCTATACTGATTTCTTTTACTGTGTGTATGTGTGTGTGTATCTTTGTGTGTGTGTGTGTGTGTGTGTGTCATACAGTGTCAGCTGTCTACGTCTAATCTGATTTCTATGACTGTGTGTTGTGAGCTCGCGCATACAAACGACCTGGAATCCCACAGAGGCGTGCCATCAGTCAAGCGTAGGGGAGATGATCAGAGCTGATCACGAGATTAAGGTGCGAGAAAACCATCTAATGAATTCAGATTAGGTCAGGCGAGTAATGTATCGTAAGCGATGCTTTGTCAAAGTCAGGGCACCTATATAACACTCTTGAACCTTCCAACTATTCTACATTGACCTGTCAGCACGGATGTTCTTGTGATCGCGTCAGGCACACAGCCGCAGCATTGTTCACCTTCGTCTCACCACTGATAACATCTGATTTACAAATGTACTCCTGTGCAATTTTTGGTATTTTGTTTCCTGGCCACCATACAAACACTTAAGAAAACGTGGGCCGACAAACCATGGTGCAACGCACACCACTTTGTGTATTAGAGAAATAAGGCGAACGCATAATATATTTTTTTAAATAATGAACTAAGAACTGACTTGGACAGTAATACTAGACTTAGAACTGACTTGGACAGTAATACTAGACTTAGAACTGACTTGGACAGTAATACTAGACTTAGAACTGACTTGGACAGTAATACTAGACTTAGAACTGACTTGGACAGTAATACTAGACTTAGAACTGACTTGGACAGTAATACTAGACTTAGAACTGACTTGGACAGTAATACTAGACTTAGAACTGACTTGGACAGTAATACTAGACTTAGAACTGACTTGGACAGTAATACTAGACTTAGAACTGACTTGGACAGTAATACTAGACTTAGAACTGACTTGGACAGTAATACTAGACTTAGAACTGACTTGGACAGTAATACTAGACTTAGAACTGACTTGGACAGTAATACTAGACTTAGAACTGACTTGGACAGTAATGCTAGACTTAGAACTGACTTGGACAGTAATGCTAGACTTAGAACTGACTTAGCTAGAGAATAATGGCTTGGCTTGGCTTCGATCGTTCTCAATCTCCCGCTACGAAACCCTGAAAGGGCTTAAGTAGCAGAATGTAGTCCAGAGAACGGAATACGTTGTGTCATAGTATACAGCTTGACTGCGATATTCGCAAATTTCGGTCCAACAAAGCCGACTTCAGCAAGCATGTTTTGAGTACCGGGTTAGTATTCCCTCTTCGATCCCTTCTCCTTAGCCAGTCTGCCCTGCTGCAGCCTGTTATCCAGGATCACCGCGTGGAGATGTAGAAGGGTCTTGACAGCTGTGGTTCCCTGGCCCTGACGCTAGCAGTCATCTATGAGTCGCTGTCACTGCAGCTCATGCGCTGCTCTGCATTTTGATCCCAGCTAGACAATAATGAACAATGACTTAACTTCCAGAGCAGTCTTAAACAGCGACTGCTCAATGATTCGTTATGGCGAAGGCGGTGTAGTAAAAAATGTATGACTATTAACATCAAAATACTTGCTCCCTCACATATCATAGGTGTCTCATCAACGCCAAACTCTCTCTAGCCACATAAATACACACGTCGCACTGACACATCTGCTGCTACATTAACTAGTCTCACAACGCGTGTTTGGGAAACCCAGAAACTTACAATTAAAACCAAGAACATTGTTTACAATAGATGTGTCTTTAGTACGCTCCTATATAGTAGAGAGACTTGGGAAATCTATGCCAAACTTCTTCTTCTTATTCGTACGCTGTCAAACGTCATCTTTTATTTTTTCGAAAAAAGCAGCGGTCATCCTGAGGCTGTCGACACTGCCATAGAGCTTGTCTAGTTACCGCACGTGCATTCTTCAGTGCCACCTATCTTCAATTTGTTGAATAGGTGGTACCTCAGTCTATTGTGGCCAGTGCGAAGTCTGAAGACCACGACTTGCTCTTTTCTGTTCAACTGGTAATAGGCATCGTTTTTTGTGTAGCCAGTATGTTCTGTTTCCCATTTGGTCATGTATCTAGCTCTAATAAGCCTTTTTGACTCTTCGTATGTTACACTAGTATCTGGTTTTGGTAGTCTTGCACCTTCTTTTGACAGTCTGTTTGCCTCCTCGTTGCCTTGGATGTTACAGTGTGGGATGGAACCCACTGTACCCCTACTCTTTTTTGGTGCGGACTGCTGGCATATTTGACAGAGTACTGCTCTTAAATCATTAAGTTCCGTATTTTACTGGCTTTTTAGTGCTGTGACTACGGCGAGGGCATCTGTAAGCCGGACTATATGGCTTTCATTTCTTTTGCATGTCCCCATTTCTTCCACTGCCACCCTCAGTGCCTCTGCCTCCGCTCTGAAATTGCTTGATTATTTTCCAGTTGCCACTGATAGTGTTGTTTTTCTACCATGTTGTAGGCTCAGGAATACCCCTGCCCCTCCGTTCTGTGTTGTGTTTGTTACAGAGTTGTCGGTGCATGCATGGGTCCAGTCCATGTTTGGGTAGTTTTTCGTTATGTACCTCAGGGTTATATCTCTTCTTTCTGTTTCAGTCTGGCTGTTCTTGTTTCCAATACCTGGTATATTTTTCACTACCTCTGGAAATATATGCTGCCTCCAGGTAGGTTTGCGTACAGTAGGGGTGGGCTTTGGTATTGTTAATGCGTTCATAGGGTCTTCGTTCATCTTTGCTTTGGCTATTTCTGCAAAGTTTCTCCGCTTTAGTTTCGCATTTCCAAAATTATTTAGTCTCTTATGCATTGGGTGGTCTGTCAGTCTTCTGAGTTTTTCTGCTTGCTGCTGGGCTTTGCAGTCTCTTCTGCCGGTCATGGATTGCAGATTTGTAATCTTTTCCAGTTCTACAATTGGCGTTGACGTCATGCCTCCTGTTACAACTCTCATGGCTTGGTTTTGGAGTTAACAAATTTTATCAAAGTTCGCCTTTGCTGCTGTTGTCCATGCTGCAATGCCCTACTAGAGAACTGGTCTCACTCTTCCAGTGTACAGTTTCGTTAGTATACTTTCGTCTGCTCCCCAGCTTGTGCCAGCAAGTTTCCTCATGATTGCCATTCTTTCTCTGGCTCTCATTCGGTTTCTCTCGATCTGACTATTCCATGTCATGCGCCGATCAAATGTGACTCCCAAGTAATTTTGGTTGTCGTTTGGCCGCATATTTTTGCCGTTAAGACTCCTTTGGTGTTTTGGGGTTTGTTTGAAAGCGAGGCCAAACAAGATCCCATTCATACCACCTTCCATTTTCAGCGCCAGGGATCCATTCCTAAAATTACGTCAAGGGAGAGAACTCTCGCACCTGTCTCGCAAACATGTCCAATCACCATAGGCAACAAAGATTACAATGGCTTGGTCATGTTCGTCGCATGGAAGATGGTCGCATCCCCAATTATAACATCTACGGCCAGTTGGTGGATAGCAAGAGAACAGTCGACCGACCATAGCTGAGGTTCAATAATGTGTGTAGGAGGGACATGAAGGTCCTGGGCATGAGTCTGATATCAAGGGAAGACGAAGCTGCAGCCTAATTCAAGTGGAGATGTAGCACAAGGAACCACCTCATATTGTGTGACAAGAAGGTCTTGTGAAGTGAAGCGGCGACAACGTGGCAGGGAGATGTTGTTTCGTTGTTTCCAATGCCCACAATGAGTAGGTTCACTCTTCTTTGCGTCCTGAAGAGGACGTTAAGTGGCGGGTTGCTGTAGTTATCCTCACATCCCGAGAGTGCTGATGAAGGTGAACTGCGGTCCTCCAGGCGAATGTGCTATGCTTAGCTTGATCTGAAGGAGACTCACTACTACGGGGATCACGTTGATCCACATCTAGTCAGCCAGACAACCTTGAAAACAATCCGTTTCCAGGAAACGCTACATGGAAGAGAGATAGTGCTCTTGGTCAGTATATTGTGCCTGACCCTTACGCGACGTCTTAGTCAGTATGTTCTGCCTGACAGGAACTAGCGGTGCGGTTCCCCTGGCAGGGCGATACAAAACAAACATATGATAAGACTTACCAATCCAGTCTCGAATAATCCTGTAGTCAGTCATGACTGAAAGGATCTACAACTAATCTCTCCTATTGAATCAATCATCCAATGTCGACGGTGGGAATTCGGGATTGGGAAGAACTAAGACAGATCATTCGATGTTGATCAGGAATATCAACTGTTGTAAGATCTGAGCTCTTATTTCAAGTTTGGCTAATACCTTGGTCATCATTCAATCAGGCATTTTCGTGCCCTGTTAACGAGCAACGTGCGGGACACAATGACGTCGCTCTGTTCTCTGTAGAAGAAAATGTATTTTGTCAGTGGAGAAATGAGCTCTCCACAAGTAGACAAAACCAGAAAAGATTAATTACCGTTTCTCGTCATCAGGGAACTCTTCTGGGCCGAGGATAAGAAAGCTCATCAGTGTTAGATTAGGTTGAGTATTATGTCACAAGTGACCACAAACAGAGGACGCTTCCACATTAATCCGCTGAATTGGCTGGCACATTTATGTCTATAAATGTTGACAAAATAAGCGATTAATTTTGGTGTAAATTGATATATTAAATTTACTGATGAATACGTGTAGGGCTTAACCCAAATAAAGGTCAAAGTGCTTCCATTAACACGCAAGGCTAGGAATGGGTACATGACATGTGTTAGCAGAGTGTGGAGGCAAGAAGAGTTTCACAGAAATGAATGCATTTCAAATAAACTACATTTGCCAGAGCACGAATGGTTCTAATCGGGGTTTGGCTATTTAGATAGATAGATCAAATCAGATTGATTGACACAGACAAACATATCGACATTTTGAATGATACGAATTACAGAAAAAAAATATTATGCTGGTGAAATGATATTTTTTTTGCATTTCGTTTCAGGTTTATAATTTTAGTCCCGGTAAACATATAACGGCGACAATTACTTTACCCCGTTTCATACTTTGAGTTGACATTCACACACAAAACTCTAGATTATTTGATTTTCAGCTGATCTTCTCACAATCCCTTGCCATTGTGGTTTCTAATACATCGACTGTTTGTTATACACTAGAGCAAGTCAGTAAATTGATCACACATGGCAATTAAAAAGACAATTTATAACTAAATAAGATCGGAACAAGAAAATCATTTGCTATTACAATTCCATTGACACTTCCTTACATCGACACTTCCTTCCATTGACAATTCCTTCCATCGACACTTCCTTCCATTGACAAATCCTTCCATTGACACTTCCTTACATTGACATTTCCTTCCATTGACAATTCCTTACATTGACATTTCCTTCCATTGACACTTCCTTCCATTGACAATTCCTTACATTGACAATTCCTTCCATTGACACTTCCTTCCATTGACACTTCCATTGACATTTCCTTCCATTACCAGTTCCTTACATTGACATTTCCTTCCATTGACACTTTCTTCAGTTGACACTTCCTTACATTGACATTTCCTTCCATTGACACTTTCTTCAGTTGACACTTCCTTACATTGACACTTCCTTCCAATGACACTTCCTTCCATTGACACTTCCATTGACATTTCCTTCCATTAACAGTTCCTTACATTGACATTTCCTTCCATTGACACTTCCTTCAGTTGACACTTCCTTACATTGACACTTCCTTCCATTGACACTTCCTTCCATTGACACTTCTTTCCATTGACACTTCCTTCCATTGACACTTCCTTCCATTGACACTTCCTTCCATTGACACTTCCTTCCATTGACATTTCCTTCCATTGACACTTCCTTCCATTGATACCTACTTCCATTAAGACTTCAATTGACACTTCCTTCCATTGACACTTCCTTCCATTGACACTTCCATTGACACTTCCTTCCATTGACACTTCCATTTACACTTCCTTCCATTGCCACTTTCTTCTATTGACACTTCCTTCCATTTACATTTCCTTCCATTGACACTTCCTTCCATTGACACTTCCTTAAATTGATACTTCCTTCCATTGGCACTTCCATTGACACTTCCTTCCAATGACACTTCAATTGACACTTCCTTCCATTGACACTTCCTTCCATTGACGCTTCCTTCCATTGACACTTCCTTCCATTGACACTTCCTTAAATTGATACTTCCTTCCATTGGCACTTCCATTGGCACTTCCTTCCATTGACACTTCCATTGACACTTCCTTCCATTGACACTTCCTTCCATTGACACTTCCTTCCATTGACACTTCCTTCCATTGACACTTCCTTCCATTGACACTTACATTGACAATTCCTTCCATTGACACTTCCTTCCATTGCCACTTCCTTCCATTGACACTTCCTTGCATTGACATTTCCTTCCATTGACACTTCCATTGACACTTCCTTCCATTGGCACTTCCTTCCATTGAGACTTCCATTGACACTTCCTTCCATTGACACTTCCTTCAATTGACACTTCCTTCCATCGACACTTCCTTCCGTTGACACTTCCTTCCATTGACACTTACATTGACACTTCCTTCCATTGACACTTCCTTCCATCGACACTTTCTTCCATTGCCATATCCTTCCATTGACATTTCCTTCCATTGACACTTACATTGACACTTCCTTGCATTGACACTTCCTTCCATTGACACTTTCTTCCATTGACACTTCCTTCCATTGACACTTCCTTCCATTGACACTTCCTTCCATTAACACTTCCTTCCATTGACACTTCCTTCCATTGACACTTCCTTCCATTGACACTTCCTTCCATTGACACTTCCTTTTATTGACACTTCCTTCCATTGACACTTCCTTCCATTGACAATTCCTTCCATTGACACTTCCTTTGACACTTCCTTCCATTGACACTTCCTTCCATTGACACTTCCTTTGACACTTCCTTCCATTGACACTTCCTTCCAATGACACTTCCTTCCATTGACACTTCCTTCCATTGACACTTCCTTCCATTGACACTTCTATTGACACTTCCTTCCATTGACACTTCCTTCCATTGACACTTCCATTGACACTTCCTTCCATTGATACTTCCATCGACACTTCCTTCCATTGACATTTCCTTCCATTGACACTTCCTTCCATTGACACTTCTTTCCATTGACACTTCCTTCCATTGACACTTCCTTCCATTGACACTTCCTTCCATTGACATTCCCTTCCATTGACACTTCCTTCCATTGATACCTACTTCCATTAATACTTAATTGACACTTCCTTCCATTGACACTTCCTTCCATTGACCTTTCCTTCCATTGACACTTCCTTCCATTGACACTTCCTTCCATTGACCTTTCCTCCCATTGACAATTCCTTCCATTGACACTTCCTTCCATCGACACTTCCTTCCATTAACAATTCCTTACACTGACTCTTCCTTCCATTGACAATTCCTTCCATTGACACTTCCTTCCATTTCCACTTCCTTCCATTTACATTTATTTACATTGGCACTTCTTTCCATTGACACTTCCTTACATTGAGACTTCCTTCCATTGACACTTCCTTCCAATGACACTTCCTTTGACACTTCCTTCCATTGACACTTCCTTCCATTGACACTTCCTTCCATTGACACTTCCTTCCATTGACATTCCCTTCCATTGACACTTCCTTCCATTGATACCTACTTCCATTAATACTTAATTGACACTTCCTTCCATTGACACTTCCTTCCATTGACCTTTCCTTCCATTGACACTTCCTTCCATTGACAATTCCTTCCATTGACACTTCCTTCCATTGACCTTTCCTTCCATTGACACTTCCTTCCATTGACACTTCCTTCCATTGACCTTTCCTCCCATTGACAATTCCTTCCATTGACACTTCCATCGACACTTCCTTCCATTGACATTTCCTTCCATTGACACATCCTTCCATTGACACTTCTTTCCATTGACACTTCCTTCCATTGACACTTCCTTCCATTGACACTTCCTTCCATTGACATTCCCTTCCATTGACACTTCCTTCCATTGATACCTACTTCCATTAATACTTAATTGACACTTCCTTCCATTGACACTTCCTTCCATTGACCTTTCCTTCCATTGACACTTCCTTCCATTGACACTTCCTTCCATTGACCTTTCCTCCCATTGACAATTCCTTCCATTGACACTTCCTTCCATCGACACTTCCTTCCATTAACAATTCCTTACACTGACTCTTCCTTCCATTGACAATTCCTTCCATTGACACTTCCTTTCATTTCCACTTCCTTCCATTTACATTTATTTACATTGACACTTCTTTCCATTGACACTTCCTTACATTGAGACTTCCTTCCATTGACACTTCCTTCCAATGACACTTCCTTTGACACTTCCTTCCATTGACACTTCCTTCCATTGACACTTCCTTCCATTAACACTTCCTTCCATTGACAATTCCTTCCATTGACACTTCCTTCCATCGACACTTCCTTCCATTGACACTTCCTTCGATTGACACTTGAATTGAATCTTCCGTCCATTGATATTTCCTTCCATTGACACTTCCTTCCATTGACACTTCCTTCCATCGACACTTCCTTCCATTGACACTTCCTTCTATTAACACTTTCTTTCATTTACACTTCCTTCCATTAACACTTTCTTTCATTTACATTTCCTTCCATCGACACTTCCTTCCATTGACACCTCCTTCCATCGACAATTCCTTCCATTGACACTTCCTTCCATCGACTCTTCGTTCCATTGACACTTCCTTCCATTGACACTTCCTTCTATTGACACTTCCATTGACACTTCCTTCCATTGACACTTCCATTTACACTTTCTTCCATTGCCACTTTCTTCTATTGACACTTCCTTAAATTGATACTTCCTTCCATTGGCACTTCCATTGACACTTCCTTCCATTGACATTTCCATTGACACTTCCTTCCATTGGCACTTCCTTCCATTGACACTTCCATTGACACTTCCTTCCATTGACACTTCCATTCATTGACACTTCCTTCCATCGACACTTCCTTCCATTGACACTTCCTTCCATTGACACTTACATTGACAATTCCTTCCGTTGACACTTCCTTCCATTGCCACTTCCTTCCATTGACACTTCCTTCCATTGAAATTTCCTTCCATGGACACTTCCTTCCATTGGCACTTCCTTCCATTGACACTTCCATTGACACTTCCTTCCATTGACACTTCCTTCAATTGACACTTCCTTCCATCGACACTTCCTTCCGTTGACACTTCCTTCCATTGACACTTACATTGACACTTCCTTCCATTGACACTTCCTTCCATTGACACTTTCTTCCATTGCCACTTCCTTCCATTGACATTTCCTTCCATTGACACTTACATTGACACTTCCTTCCATTGACACTTCCTTCCATTGACACTTCCTTCCATTGACACTTCATTCCATTGACACTTCCTTCCATTGACACTTCCTTCCATTGACACTTCCTTCCATTGACACTTCCTTTGACACTTCCTTCCATTGACACTTTCTTCCATTGACACTTCCTTCCATTGACACTTCCTTCCATTAACACTTCCTTCCATTGACACTTCCTTCCATTGACACTTCCTTCCATTGACACTTCCTTTGACACTTCCTTCCATTGACACTTCCTTCCATTGACACTTCCTTTGACACTTTCTTCCATTGACACTTCCTTCCATTGACACTTCCATCCATTAACACTTCCTTCCATTGACACTTCCTTCCATTGACACTTCCTTCCATTGACACTTCCATTGACACTTCCTTCCATTGACACTTCCATCGACACTTCCTTCCATTGACATTTCCTTCCATTGACACTTCCTTCCATTGATTCTTCCATCGACATTTCCTTCCATTGACACTTATTTCTATTGACACTACCTTCCATTGACACTTCCTTCCATTCACACTTCCTTCCATTGACACTTCCTTCCATTGACACTTCCTTCCATCGACACTTCCTTCCATTGATACTTCCGTCCATTGACACTTCCGTCCATTGACACTTCCTTCCATTGACATTTCCTTCCATAGACACTTCCTTCCATTGACACTTCTATCCATTGATACTTATTTCTATTGACAATTCCGTCCATTGACACTTCCTTCCATTGACACTTCCATTGACACTTCCGTCTATTGACACTTCCTTCCATTGACACTTCCTTCCATTTACACTTCTACTGACACTAGTTTTAAACAGAATTTCCACTAACACTGATTGACTGATTGATTGGCATCCTTTTAGTCTCGAAAGACAATGGACTTGACACTAGAAAAAGAGATCTTAGTCAGTTGTTTCCCTTGCTTTCACTGTAGACGTTTGGAGATTGCATTTTGACCCATCTTGGTTTCCCCTGCTTGTTTGCCAGGCCACAGAGTCACCCGTCAGTTCCGTCTGTCTATAATACTTTGTATTGCCACTAACATTGATACACATATCCCATCGCCTTATCAGTAAACCAAAACCTGCAGCATAGATGTCTTTGATCCGCTATTCCAGCCAATTTTGCATTTCACCTTCAACCTTTTCACCAGTCTCGAAACATCTCCCATAAACGTGGTGTTTTGTAGTGTAACTTGTTCTTTGTTTTTCTTTGTTTGTTCTCAAACTCCCGATACCAAGATCTGTAAAGGGGTTTGGGAGTAGCAGGATGTAGTGCGGTGAGTGAAATGCGTTGTGTCGCTAGTTTACAGCTTAACCACTCTGTTTGCTCCTTTCAGCCCGACACATCCGACTTCAACACGCATTTTTGGGTACCCGGTCAGCCTTCTCTCGTCAAACCCTTCTCCTTAGCCAGTCTGCCATGTAGCAGCCTGTTATCCAGGATCCCTGCGTGAAGGGTCTTGGCAGCTTTGATTCGCTGGACTGGATGCTCAGTATCTTGACCTGTTGTGGTGCACCAAATATTCAGAAATCTCTTAAGGCTGTAAGGCGGTTGATCAAGAATTTTCCACCCTAGCTGGTCTACTCTCTTCTGGGACAATTGAACAGTGTGATTTGGTATTGTCAAAATGAACTATTTTTCCTCTATTCAGCAGGCCTAGACGTTATCTTCGAAATTGTTCTCAAAGCATCAGTAGAACTGCATAGAAAGATACCGCATTCATGATGTCTTTCCTTCTAAAGCCTAACACACTGTTATTTTCACAGATTCCTTGTCAGCTCTTCAAGCATTAGAAGTTACTGGTCTTTGTAGACCTGCCCATATCCAAATTTCTCTAAATATTGACCCTATTATCTCTTCCAGTGCTGTCAAAATAGTTCTTCAGTGGATCCCTGGACACTCAAGCACACCAGTCAAGGACATAGCAGCCAGACTAGTAAAGGAGGGATTAAGACCAGAATAGCTACACACAGCAACAACTTTATAAACAGCCAAACAGCTCATAAGATCAGCAAACAAAGAAACTTGGATGAACAGATGGGCCATTGGAAACACGAGGAGGGAGGTCTACAGACATATGGCAAGCCTCAGTCCAAATGACAGTGTAAATTAACTGACACAGAAAGATCAGAGCACCATTTTCCGAGTGAGAACCCAACACATCCCACTAAACAAACACCTGAACAGAATCCAACCACAACATACTCCTGAGTGTCAGCTCTGTACACACCAATATGAAACTGTTGATCATCGTCTCTTTGAATGCTCAGTGCCCAATGATTTTAGGAAAAATGTTTCTTCCTCCGTGGCCAGATACATGGAACACTTTGTACGGCACTAGACAACAGCTGATAAACACGTGCAGATACATGGCATTGGGCCGATGGGCGAGAGCCCTGATGCAACAACAACAACAACAACAACAACAACAACAACAACAACGTACTGCAATCACATTGTTAGCTTTCTCCTAGAAATTGGTTAACAGTACTTCTTGAGAATTTCAAATAACCGAAAGCAAATATCTTCTGGGTGGCTTAACCTTGCATCTCTTGATAGAAGGTGAAGATGGATGCTTGAAGCACGCTTTGATTCGAGTTGGTTGTGATGGGCTAATAACAGCCTCAGAAAAACATCTGCAGGAACATTTCAGTAATCTGAATGCGGTCTGTACGGATTACGGTAAGAAAATCAATATACAGAAAAAGTTAGTCATGATGAATGTAAGAAAACACAAATAAACAACAATATTCATTCAAAGCCAATAAGTAAAACACGTAAACAATTTCAAGTACTTGGGTAACATAATCTCAGCAGATGGAAAATGCGACAGCAAAATCCAAAAACAGATATAATAAAGCAAGTACAATTTGAATGCCAATGTCCCCGATATTACTAAGAAAGCACGGGATAATGGATTGAAAAATAACTCAATACAACCCAATATTTCAACCCCCATTGTGCTACCAGTAGCAGAATTGGACATTAAGAAAGATAAAAGACACATCGTAACAACAGAGATGAAATGCATACACAGATTGCGTGGAGTAATAAGAATGAAAAGAATAAGAAACGAAAATATTAGAAGACGAGTAGGTACAATATAAAAGTGGGACATCAGGCTAGGGTTTCTCAGCTAGAGTGAGAGGTGAGTTCGTTCTGAGCGCAGTAGGGCATACATGTCAACAACCTTCAGTATGAGAATGGAGACGGAAGCAGTGACCTCAGCACTGAAATGGATATCTGAGACTTCTATAACAAGGGCAGTCATCGTGACAGACGCGCAAGCCGTACTTCAGAAAGTACAGAAGGCATGGCTTAGGTACAAATGGATAGCTGCTGTTGAGATCTCAAACCTCAAGGAGTTGACATGGATCTACTGTCCTGCTCATACCGGAGTTCAGGGCAATGAAAAAGCTGACATCTTGGCTTCACAAGCTCCCATCATGGACCCATTAGTGATGGATAGAAGTGACATTTTGAAATCAATCAATGACCGCATGCTAGATGAGGACACCGCAACAGATAAAGCATCAATCCAGACTGCAAAGTTTCGACATTAAACGAGGTTCGAGCGGTGTGGGGCATGAGAGGACGGAGCAGGAGAGTGTACAACCAGCGAGCTATAGGAACCATCAGCATCCATACCTTACGCCCTTTGATGAGAGAGACTGAGCACCTATGGGTATGCCCGGAGTGCAGTGACGTCGATTCTTAGAAACAGAAACAGAGGTACAACACCACTGCTAGACTTCATCAGGAGACAGATAAACAAATGGTTGTGCCACGTGACACGTCAAACACATGATAAGATAGTTTCCCTAAGAAAGCAATGCTGTACATATGTAAGTAAGTAAGTTGCCCATCGCAAGCGAAGATGTCGAGGTCACCCGACTGTCCTCGTCCATTAAATGTCTTGCGATCAATTTGCATTATAGTGAGGAAGAAGATGCACTGGACATCATTCTCAATCTCTCGTTCTGGGAGAACCAGTGAACCGGGAACCAGTGAACCGGGAACCAGTGAACAGAGAACCAGTGGCAAGACATACAATTAAAAATAATAGAACTAGCTCACGATACATAAACATATACAATGGATACAAAGCCAAGAACCGACCAGGGAAAAAGATGAATACCACGGGAAAAGGTAGATGAAAGAGAAGATCGTTATGAAATCTTTCAAAAATAGATGCACTACCCCTAACTCACGAACGATCTATTTGTTGGGACTTCGGCTAATAATACCTTCTGATTAGGGGCCTGTAAAGTCGCCAATCACCGCCACTCACTAGACCCACTTGGTCTGTAAAGGCCCCAATCACCGTCACTTGCTAGACCCACTTGGTCTGTAACGTCGCCAATCACCGTCACTCGCTAGACCCACTTGGTCTGTAAAAGCGCCAATCCCCATCACTCGCTAGACCCACTTAGTCTGTAAAGTCGCTAATCACTGTCACTCGCTAGACCCACTTGGCCTGTAAATTCGCCAATCACCGTCACTCGCTAGACCCACTTGGTCTGTAAAGTCGCCTATCACCCTCACTCGCTAGACCCACTTGGTCTGTAAAGTCGCCTATCACCGTCACTCGCTAGACCCACTTGATCTGTAAAGTCGCCTACCACCATCACTCGCTACACCCACTTGGTCTGTAAAGTCGCCTATCACCGTCACTCGCTAGACCCACTAGATCCATAAAGGTTAGCAAGAAGGAAACTTAATCTATGTAATGAGTTGATAGAAAACATCAACCATAAAACAAACAGAGGATCGCACACACAAGTCCATACAAGACAACAAGCAACAATGGAATAGAGCTGTGCACTCATGTTAAAAGCGTGGAACAAAGAGAACAAGAATCATCTTAGATCTTAGAGAAAGTCAGTAGAAAGGCTACAGAAAACGCACGGTCAGTCTCAGGATTCAGGCGCCTAGGTAGCGACCGATGTGATACCCAAACACCAAAGCATCACATTAAGGACATAACATCAAACATTTAATGACAAAACACCACCAAAGTTAATAACAAAACACCACCAAGTTAATAACAAAATATCACAAAGTTAATGACAAAACACCACCAAGTTAATAACAACACACCACCAAGAAAATGACAAAACGTCACCAAGTTAATGACAAAACATTACTAATTTAATGACAAAATACCACTTAGTTAATGACAACACAGCACCAAATTAATCACAAAACCCCACCAAGTTAAAGATCAAACACCACAAAGTTAATGACAAAACAACACCAAGTTAATGACAAAACTCCACTAAGTTAATGACAAAACACCACCAAGTTAATGTCAAAACACCACTAAGTTAATGACAAAACACCACACAATTAATGACAAAATACCACCAAGTTAATGACAAAACACAACCAAGTTAATGACAAAACATTTCCAAGTTAAAGACAAAGCTTAACCAAGTTAATGATAAAACATCACGAAATTTTAAAAAAAACATCACTAAATTATAAACAAAACATCACCAAATTAGGGACACAACATCAAGACGTAAACGTCAAGACACCATCATGTTAAAGACAAAACATCACCAAATTAGGGAAACAACATCAAGACGTAAACGTCAAGACACCATCATGTTAAAGACAAAACATCACCAAATTAGGGAAACAACATCAAGACGTAAACGTCAAGACACCATCATGTTAAAGACAAAACATCACCAAATTAGGGAAACAACATCAAGACGTAAACGTCAAGACACCATCATGTTAAAGACAAAACATCACCAAATTAGGGACAAAACATTATCAAATTATAAAAAAAAAAAAAAACTGGCAGTGTCGACAGCCTCAGGATGACCGCTGCTTTCTTCGAACAAATACAGGTTGACGTTTGACAGCGTACGAAGAAGAAGAAGAAAAAGAGATAAAATAAACATTACTAAAATAAGAACAAAACATTACCAAGTTAGTGCCGAAACATCACAAAGTTAAATACAAAACATCACCAAACTATAAACACAATGTCACAAAATTAAAGACAAAACATTACCAAACTATAAACACAATATCACAAAAAAAAGGACAAAACGTCACCAAACTGTACACACAATATCACAAAATAAAGGACAAAACGTCACCAAACTGTACACACAATATCACAAAATAAAGGACAAAACGTCACCAAACTGTACACACAATATCACAAAATAAAGGACAAAACGTCACCAAACTGTACACACAATATCACAAAATAAAGGACAAAACGTCACCAAACTATACACACAATATCACAAAATAAAAGACAAAACATCAATGAGTTGAGTTCTCAACATACCTAAGTTAATCACAAATCATCACAAAGTTAGCACAAAACAACAGCAAATTTATAAACACAGTTTCACAAAATGAAGGACAAAACATCACCAAAATATAAACACAATATCACCAAATTAATAACAAAACATCACCGAATTAAGAACAAAACACCACAAAGTTAAGAACAAAACATCACCAACATATAAACACAATATCACCAAACTCAGAACAAAGCTTCACCAGATTAAGGACAAAACACCAAAATAAGAAGAAAACATCACCACGTTAAGGATATGACATTCCAAAGTTAATGATACATCATCATCAATAAAATACAACAAATCTGCCACAATTGGTTCTCTATGTATATAGCCATACAAAGAAAGGCCTTGGATGAAGTACTGAATGATCTTTTACAGAGATGGTTTCTGTATCAATTTGAGTTTACTCGATGACCTTGCTGGTCCCAGGCACAACGCTCTTTAGCCGCCTTTTACAATATTTATAGACGTACAATAGTTATGTTCTCTCCTTTCTGCTACAGAGGTCCCATACATAGATTCATGTAAGAAATATATCATAGACATATTAAGACCTTCAGCAGAGACTATCAAACTTTCAAAATGACACAAACGCTGGTTTGTTTGTCCTTAGTGGAACCTCTGTGTCTTTGATATGATTACACTGGGTTTAGCCTATGTCGGGTCGCGTACTTTGACGCACTGTTATTCTGTAACTCAATAAACAGGACCGTTGCTCGCATCGCGAGAAGGCAGCAAATTGAATGAGTGTCACACAGGCATGGAGTCTACAGCGGTAATGACAGCATCATTTCCTTCTGAAAGTTGTACTTTGGATGCGCATTTTCCTGTTTAAACACACGTGTGAAAGCGGGATATACGTCATATAATCAGTAGAGAAAAGATCTCTTTTGGAAGTGAGCTTTTCTGTGAACAACACTGATTCATCAAGGCAGGGAATCAATTCTCGAATCTGTCACAGCCCATCATCCATGCATGTTGTTCTCGTTAAAGGCTGCCCAAAACTGGTCGCATTAAGGCAACACTTGCCATAGAAAGGGATAGTTGTCGCAGCTGTGTGAGTTGTTTTAGGGTACTCACAAAGTCACTGTTAACATTACTTATTTGGAATTGAAGGCTGCAAGATTGTTCATGCTAATGTTGATCTGGTTGGTCAGTCCTAAGACTGGTTGTAAGGTTGTCTGAGTACGTCTCTCCATTTGACCCTATCCTCTGGTTGGTCAGTCCTAAGACTGGTTGTAAGGTTGTCTGAGTACGTCTCTCCATTTGACCCTATCCTCTGGTTGATCAGTCCTAAGACTGGTTGTAAGGTTGTCTGAGTATGTCTCTCCATTTGATCTTATCCTTAGCCGCTCTCTTTTTTTTTAGATTAGGTTCGTTCTTCAATGTCTCTGATATATAGAGATGAGTCTTGATCGCCTAAGCTATCTGCTCGCCTAAGCTATCTGCTCGCCTAAGCTATCTGCTTGCCTAAGCTATCTGCTCGCCTAAGCTATTTCATCAAATTCTTTTGCATCACAATCTTCCCCCTCCGCTCTTCCCAGTCAAACTCTTACTCATCAAACTTTCCCTCCTCAAATCTTTCCCGTCCAACTCTTCCACATCAAACATTCCCTCCTCAAATCTTTCCCGTCAAACTCTTCCATATCAACTCTTCCCCTCCCTCTCCCCCCTCAACTCCTCCGCCTTAACTCTTACCCATCAACTCTTCCCCCTCAACTCTTCCCCCTCAACTCTTTCCCATCAACTCATTTCCCTCAACTCTTCCGCCTCAAGTCTTCCCCCTCAACTCTTCCCCTCCAACTCTCCCCCCTCAACTCTTCCCTCTCAACTCTTCCCCTCAACTCTTTCCCATCAACTCTTCCCCCTCAACTCTTTCCCATCAACTCTTTTCCCTCAACTCTTTCCCATCAACTCTTTCCCATCAACTCTTCCACATCCAACATTCTCTCCTCAACTCTTTCCCATCAACTCTTTCCCCTCAACTCCTTTCCCTCAACTCTTCCCCCTCAACTCTTTCCCCTCAACTCTTTCCCCTCAACTCTTTTCCCTCAACTCTTTTCATAAGTCTCTTCCCCGTCAACTTTTCTCTAAAAAATGTGTTTCCCATCAAACTGTTCCCCTTTACCTCTTCTTCATCAAATATTTCCCCCTCAACACCTCAGTAACAAAAATCGTCCTCCTCAACTCTTTCGCATTAAACTCTTTCTGCCCCCACCCTCTTAGCTCTCCCACTCCCCCAATCACTTTCAAATGAGATCTCCCCCCCCCCCACTCACCCCCCCCCCGACTCTTCATTATCAGATCTTCCCCTCCCAAACGTCCCCATCCAAATGGCACATCGTTCCGCCTTTTTCTTCAGCTTCTTCATCTACTCCCCCCCCCCCCACTTCCATCTCATCTAACACGACTACTCCCCATGCATCTACTTACTCCTCAACCTCACGACTATCGGTTGATCTCTCGCAACCATCCAACACAAAACCAGGTCGTCTGTGTCAAGAGGGCAAATGACGCGTTGCAGTGAAATCTGCAAAGAGTGACACCCGCAATGCTCACATCCATCCATGCACACTGGATAATTTGGTCACAGTTCAAACTTATATATGCCGCCTTTGCACACATAAAAGGGAAAATAAAGTCTCACAAAACTTTCCTTTTCTATCCAGGATAGAAAAGGATGCCCAAATACCTTGTAGCGCTAAAGGTCCTTAATTGTAAATATTTACAATGTGTTTAAGCGCATCAGGATGGTTAAGAATTGTATAAGAAAGAAACAATCGCAGCTTTATATATGTATCTTGAAGGCAACACACAAATATTGTACAGCTTGACGAAATGGCATAGGAGACGATCAACGGAGGAGCTGATAATCGGCACACCTGATACAAGTTAGTGGAGCTTCATGATCGCCAACGCCAGCCGACTATGCACTTGATGATGATGATGATGATATGTATATATCTACGAGGCGTGTTTAAATGTAACTAGACCAATCTGCAACAGGTGAACATGCGCATGATGACGTCACTTCTGGAGTAAACAGCACGTACCAACCGTCAAGTTTGACAAATTTAATTATCCTCCGACTCATAGTTTCTTCAGCTGACCGATGAAAACATGGCGGGTGTTATATGGAATCCGTCCAGAGTTGATCAGCGAGCGGTGAATCGGTTTGTAATAGGTAACAGCTGAGAGATGTCGACCAGTTGACATTCATAGCAGAACGCAGGCGGTGTATGGTGGCAAAAGTGTGTTGAAGACAACAGTGAAGCACTGGTCAACGATGTTTAAAGAAGGACGTGAGTTAACGAAAGATCTTCCGAGACCAGGTCAGGCGCATTTTGTTGCGTTAACTCAGATCTTTCTTTAAACATCGTTGTCCAGTTCTTCACTGTTGTCTTCGACACACTTTTATCTCCATACACTGCCTGCATTCTGAAATTAATGCCAACTGGTCGACACCCTTAAGCTGTTAGAAACAGCGGCCTGTCGATGAAACTATAAGTTGGAGGATAAAGACATTTGAGAAGATTGACGGTGCTGTTTACACGCAAAGTGACGTCATCATGGGCATCGTACGTGTATTCACTTATTGCAGTTCGGTCCGGTTTCATTTGAACACGCCTCGCATTTATACATGGAATCTCCCCCCCACCTCCCCCTAGTAAGCCGCAGAAAGTTGTAAAATACCTACTGTGTTTAGCCGAAGCATTCTTCGGCTTCCTGGAAACACATTAAAATGTCAGTTTTAATACCAGGATTCCAAGTACTGCGAGCATATGTTGTTGTTCAACGCGTACAATGAGTAGATGTTCTTATTTGGACACCCAGAAAAGGAGGTTAAGTGGTTTGTTGTAGCTTTCCTCACACCCCGAACGTGCCGATGAAGGTGGGCCAGGGGTTATGCTATGCGTGGCTTCATTAGCATGCCGCTCATTGCTACGGGGATCACGTCGATCCCTCACCTCGTTAGCCAGGCTGCCTTGAAAACAGCCCGTTTCCAGGGATGACTATTGGGAAATCAAGGTGAAGGTCTTGTCCAGTATATTGTGCCTGACCCCGACTAACATGTCTGACCTTGACTAACATGTCTGTCCTTGACTAATATGTCTGACCTTGACTAACATGTCTGATCATAATGTTTAACCTGACCCTGACTAACATGTCTGATCATAATGTTTAACCTGACCCTGACTAACATGTATGATCATAATGTTTAACCTGACCCTGACTAACATGTCTGATCATAATGTTTAACCTGACCCTGACTAACATGTCTAATCATAATGTTTAACCTGACCCTGACTAACATGTCTGTTCATAATGTTTAACCTGACCCTGACTAACATGTCTGATCATAATGTTTAACCTGACCCTGACTAACATGTCTGATCATAATGTTTTGCCTGACCCTGAATAACATGTATGATCATAATGTTTAACCTGACCCTGACTAACATGTCTGATCATAAAGTTTAACCTGACCCCGAATAACATGTATGATCATAATGTTTAACCTGACCCCGAATAACATGTATGATCATAATGTTTAACCTGACCCCGAATAACATGTCTGATCATAATGTTTAACCTGACCCCGAATAACATGTCTGATCATAATGTTTAACCTGACCCAGAATAACATGTCTGATCATAAAGTTTTGCCTGACCCTGTCTAACATGTCTGATCATAATGTTTAACCTGACCCTGACTAACATTTCTGATCATAATGTTTAACCTGACCCCGACTAACATGTATGATTATAATGTTTAACCTGACCCTGACTAACATGTCTGATCATAATGTTTAACCTGACCCTGACTAACATGTCTGATCATAATGTTTTGCCTGACCCTGAATAACATGTATGATCATAATGTTTAACCTGACCCTGACTAACATGTCTGATCATAAAGTTTAACCAGACCCCGAATAACATGTCTGATCATAATGTTTAACCTGACCCTGACTAACATGTCTGATCATAATGTTTAACCTGACCCTGACTAACATGTATGATCATAATGTTTAACCTGACCCTGACTAACATGTCTGATCATAATGTTTAACCTGACCCTGACTAACATGTCTGATCATAATGTTTAACCTGACCCTGACTAACATGTCTGTTCATAATGTTTAACCTGACCCTGACTAACATGTCTGATCATAATGTTTAACCTGACCCTGACTAACATGTCTGATCATAATGTTTAACCTGACCCTGACTAACATTTCTGATCATAATGTTTAACCTGACCCTGACTAACATGTCTGATCATAATGTTTAACCTGACCCTGAGTAACATGTCTGATCATAATGTTTAACTTGACCCTGACTAACATGACTGATCATAATGTTTAACCTGCCCCTGACTAACATGTCTGATCATAATGTTAAACCTGACCCTGACTAACATGTCTGATCATAATGTTTAACCTGACCCTGACTAACATGTCTGATCATAAAGTTTTGCCTGACGCTGTCTAACATCTATGATCATAATGTTTAACCTGACCCTGACTAACATGTCTGATCATAATGTTTTGCCTGACCCTGAATAACATGTATGATCATAATGTTTAACCTGACCCTGACTAACATGTCTGATCATAAAGTTTAACCTGACCCCGAATAACATGTATGATCATAATGTTTAACCTGACCCCGAATAACATGTATGATCATAATGTTTAACCTGACCCCGAATAACATGTCTGATCATAATGTTTAACCTGACCCCGAATAACATGTCTGATCATAATGTTTAACCTGACCCAGAATAACATGTCTGATCATAATGTTTTGCCTGACCAGACGTTAGCCGTCCACCCGAGTGTGAAACATATACAATAGCCGGCCCTCGTTACCAAGAGAAACTGTGACACAAGTTCATGATTAGAAATGTCAGATCTGAGACTCAGCGACGATGTGATTATAGACCGTTGTTTCAAACACACGGGTAGTCGACAACTATAATAAAAACCAAAGAAACGTCAATTCTAGACGACAAGTAATGTAAGGAATAGAACAAATTAACTAACATTTTCAAGTAGGACCACAATCAATCAGTGGCATGCGCCGACCAACAATGCCGATGAAAATAATACCAAACATGAATTCAATGCAATGCTATAAGGAAGGCTGGACAAAGTTCCGAAATGGGTCATCTAGATAAATTTAGGATATTTCAATACAAAAAAATGAAAAAGACAATAATTTCGAATTAATTATGGGCAGGAACGATATTGGAAACAAAAAATTAAAATGGGGAGAGCTTTATTAACGTCTGTTACTTGTTTATTAAAGTACATAAAGCCACCTCCTATTCACAGGATGCGCACACATAACACGCAAACGATCATTCTTACAACATATCGGAAATGGAGACTACTTACAGGATGTGACGTCAGACAGAAGCAGACGGATGTTCGGACCACCACTTACTCTTAACGACTATAGCCTTCCAAATGTGGGCTCTCAAAGACAGTGCAGTTAAAACAAAGCACAATAAAAACACGAAATCTCCCATAGACATAAAAAGCTGAAACTACATCGAATATAGGGAATGCGTGGTGCAGGGTTGTCAATCGAGTGCGAGCTTGGTTTGCAGCTCTAATATACCTGAAACGAAATCATTTCGTGACCAATTTGACTGGGTCTATCGTGGAGTTATCTCGGTATGGCTACTTCTCCACGTGTCCAATTTGGGACTATCGGGCAGTTGTCTCGGTATGGCTACTTCTCCACGTGACCAATCTGACTGGGTCTATTGCGGAGTTGTCTCGGTATGGCTACTTCTCCACGTGACCAATTTGACTGGGTCTATCACGGAATTGTCTCGGTATGGCTACTTCTCCACGTGACCAATTTGAGCCTATCGGAGAGTTGTCTCGGTATGGCTGCTTCTCCACGTCTCCAATTTGACTGGGCCTACCGGGAAGTCTTCTCGGTATGGCTACTTCTAAATAAAAACAAAAAGCATTGGCAAAACTACTGTACTGCAAAACTGCCATATTGGAAAACATTACAAACGGAAAGAAACACGCATCCATATACTGGCCGATAGGTTGGCCATATAGTTTTTAACAGTCGTTTGTTAAATCACATTTCTACTTCCTTCATTCAACAGGAAATTGAGAAAGTCACAAGTTTTGAGTACCTCGGCTCAATTAAAAGCAACAAAGGAGTTTGCCTGAAGGAAGTCAGACGGAGACTGGCTGTTGCAATGCAGGGGTTGAATAAAATGAGAAAGGTATGGCAGAAATCTATTGAAATGACTAACATAAAAATCCTGCCAACATCCATCTTCCTGGCGCTAACGTACGTGTGTGAAACCCCGACAACCACACAAACACACTTTAGAAAAGGACTGAAACTTTTGAACTTAAATGCTACAAAAGGGTGCTCAAAATATCATGGATAACGAAAGAAGAATACAGATATCCTATATGAACTGGATATCGATGAAAATTGGTTAGTAAACAACACTGGTCTGGAGAAAAGATACTGGAGGGTATGGAGAGCGGGGCAGGGGCGGATCAAGGATAATATGGACACAAGACATGCCATGAGGTTCTGAAGATTACAACGACAAAGGCGGGAGTAATGACTAAAGATCGAGAGTTTTACATATCAGCTGTTGTGAGAGCGACGTTCTGGCTAGAGATTGAGAGTCTTACAGATCGGCTGTTGTGAGAGCGACGTTCTGGCTAGAGATTTAGAGTCTTACAGATCGGCTGTTGTGAGAGCGACGTTCTGGCTAGAGATTGTCTTATAGATCAGCTGTTTTGAGATCAACGTTCTGACTAGAGATCGTCTTACAGATCAGCTGTTGTGAGATCGACGTTCTGGCTAGAGATCGTCTTACAGATCAACTGTTGTGAGAGCGACGTTCTGGCTAGAGATCGTCTTACAGATCGGCTGTTGTGAGAGCGACGTTCTGGCTAGAGATCGTTTCTTACAGATCGGCTGTTGTGAGAGCGACGTTCTGGCTAGTGATCGAGAGTCTTACAGATCAGCTGTTGTCAGAGTGACGTTCTACAATGGACATGCTACATGATGATGACTCTCTCCAATGATCTCTGTTCTTGTCTAAGACTATGCATCTGTTTGCTGCCGTGTCAGTACAGATTTGAATTTGTATTATAAAAAAAATGTCTCTTTCTTAATTAATTAAAAGTGGTAAACAAATAACAGAATGATATATATTAATATATATATATATATATAGATATGTGGTTATATCTCCACTGACTTGATGACGTCAGTATTGGTAGCATTGTCAAAGAAATCATGGGCCATTGAATGCGACGATAACCGCTCTATCAGCCTCAGGACGAAGATCCCTCTACGAATCATCATTGGAAGAGTGAGGACTAGAATAAAGCCAGAAATCTGCGATGAAAAATCCTCGTTTATGGAAGGTGCGGGCACAAACAAGGCCATATGTATATTGAGAAGAATTATATCGAGCGAGCTATAGTGATGATGCACCAGTTTTATATATGTATTTCATAGACTACATCAATACATTTGGCAAGGTGAAACACAGAGAAATGAAGTGTATATTGGAAGAACATCATGGCGATGGCAAGGACCTGGGAATTATTCAGGTCATGTACTAGGGACATAATGCAGCTTACCGAATAAATAACACAGTAGGAAACTTAAGACAGATAACAAACAATGCTGTTCCTTTATCTGTTCTCTCTGTGCAGCGAATTTATATTGCGATCTCTAGAGTTAATGCCTGGCATATCAAGGGCTGACAATAACTTAAACTACTTGCGTTACCATGGTGACACTTTGTTGATATCACGTAATGAGTCCGACTTACAAGAAATGGTCAACAAGTTAATTATTCAAAACAAAAATAAAAGCCTCAAATTACATTTTAAAGTCAGAAGTAATGGTAGAAGCCAATTAGCCACAAACAAGAAAGACTGTATGAATGTACTCTAAGCCATCTCAAGCCACAAACAAGATAGATTCCAGGAGTGTACTCCAAGCCATCTCAAGACACAAACAAGATAGATTCCAGGAGTGTACTCCAAGCCATCTCAAGCCACAAACAAGATAGACTCCAGGAGTGTACTCCAAGCCATCTCAAGACACAAACAAGATAGATCCCAGAAGTGTACTCCAAGCCATCTCAAGCCACAAACAAGATAGATTCCAGGAGTGTACTCCAAGCCATCTGAAGACACAAACAAGATATATTCCAGAAGTGTACTCCAAGCCATCTGAAGACACAAACAAGATAGACTCCAGGAGTGTACTCCAAGCCATCTCAAGCCACAAACAAGATAGACTCCAGGAATGAACTCCAATCTATCTCACGCCACAAACAAGATATACTCTAGAAGTGTACTACAAGCCATCTCAACTCCCAAACAAGACAGACTCCAGGAGTGGAGTGTACTCCAAGCCATCTCAAGCCCCAAACAAGACTGACTCCATGATTGTACTCCAAGCCATCTCAAGACACAAACAAGATAGACTCCAGGAGTGTTCTCCAAGGCATCTAAAGGCACAAACAAGATAGACTCTCAAATGAAATAAAATACAACATAGGATTGATGTCTCAAAAAAAGTCCTTAAATGGATTCCGGCCCACTGTTGGATCTCTGGACACGAGAAAACAGATGAGCTCGGAAAAGCCGAAAGTGGCTGCAAGCAGACTTCCCATCCACAGAGCTATAAAG
The DNA here is from genome assembly GCA_036924085.1 of Ariolimax columbianus. Taxonomy (NCBI): domain Eukaryota; kingdom Metazoa; phylum Mollusca; class Gastropoda; order Stylommatophora; family Arionidae; genus Ariolimax; species Ariolimax columbianus. The sequence continues at coordinate 25,643,935 of JAVGWX010000025.1, forward strand.
AAGCAAAGACACCCATCAAATGATCCATTAGGACAGAATGGAGAGGACAGCACAACGAATACAAGCCTGAAAATGACAGCATAGATAAACTTGACAGAGATGGGCAGACAAAGATCTTCAGACTCAGAACAGGACATTGTAGACTCAAGGCCCACCTCCACAGATTGGGTCTCAGAGACACTGCCACGTGCGATTGTGGAGCACCCAAGCAAAGACCAGAACATATCCTGCAAGAATGCCCTATCCATGCAAACAACAGAGAGGCAGTCTGGCCTGCGGGGCTAACGAAGATCTGAACTTCACCGGACCAGCAGCACAGCATCAGTTGATCACACGCCTATCCGGACTAGCAGCATAGCATCAGTTGATCACAAACCTAACCGGACTAGAAGCACAGCATCAGTTGATCGTGAACCTCACCGGTCTAGCAGCACAGCATCAGTTGATCGTGAACCTCGCCGGACTAGCAGCACAGCATCAGATGATCGTGAACCTCACCGGACTAGCAGCAAAGCATTAGTTGATCAATGAAGAATGGAGAAGAAAAGGACGAGCGGCCCCCAGTTGTGTGGCCCCTCCCCCAGTTGTATGGCCCCTCCCCCAGTTGTATGCCCACCCAAGTTGTATGCCCCTCCCCCCCAGTTGTATGCCCCCTCCCCCAGTTGTATGACTCCCAGTTGTATGACTCCTCCCCCATTTGTATGACCCCCAGTTGTATGACCCGTCCCCCAGTTGTATGACCCCCAGTTGTATGGCCCCCTCCCCCAGTCGTATTCTTCTTCTTCTTCGTACGCAGTCAGACAGTAACCATTATTTATTCGAAAAAAGCGGCGGTCATCCTGAGGCTGTCGCCACTGCCATTGAGCTTGTCTTGCAGTTCCACTGGTGATGGCCACATCTGCTCTCTCTGATCCTCGTATGTCGGGCAGTTCTGCAGCAGATGTTCAGCGGTCATTTTACCAGTACCGCACGGGCATTCGTCGGTACCACCTATCTTCAATTTGTTGAATAGGTGGTACCTCAGTCTATTGTGGCCAGTGCGAAGTCTGAAGACAACGACCTGCTCTCTTCGGTTCAACTGGTAAAAGGCATCGTTTTTGGTGTAATCAGTATGTTCGGTTTCCCATTTGGTCATGTATCTGGCTTTGATAAGCAGTTTTGACTCTTCGTACGTCATACTAGTATCTGTTTGTGGTAGTCTTGCACCTTCTTTTGCCAGTCTGTCTGCCTCCTCGTTGCCTTGGATGTTGCAGTGTGATGGGACCCACTGTACCACTACCCTTTTTGGTACGGACTGCTGGCACAGTTTGCAGAGTGCTGCTCTTAAGTCATTAAGCTCAGTGTTTTTCTGGCTTTTTAGCGCTGTGACTACGGCGAGAGCATCTGTAAGCAGGACTATATGGCTTTCATTTTCATTGTGTGTCACCATTTCTTTCCACTGCCGCCCTCAGTGCCTCTGCCTCCGCTCTGAAATTGCTTGTGTACTTACCAGTAGCGAATGACAGTGTTATTTTTCTGCCATTTGGTAGGTTCAGGAATGCTCCTGCCCCTCCGTTCTGTGTAGTGTTTGTTACAGAACCGTCGGTGTATGCATAGGTCCAGTCCATGCTTGGGTAGCTTTTCGATATAAAGCTTAGGGTAGTATCTCTCCTTTCTTTTTCAGTCTGGCAGTTTTTGTTTCCAATACCTGGTATATTTTCTACCACCTCTGGAAATATATCCTGCCTCCAGGTAGGTTTTCGTACAGTAGTGATGGGTTTTGGTGTAGTTAGTGCGTTTATGGGATCTTCGTGCATCTTTGCTTTGGCTATTTCTGCAAAGTTTCTCCGCTTTAGTTTCCCATTTCCCAAATTGTTTAGTCTCTGGTGCATTGGATGGTCATTCAGTCTTCGGAGTTTCTCTGACTGCAGCTGGGCTCTGCAGTCTCTTCTATCGGTCATGGATTGCATTTTAGTAATCTTTTCAAGTTCTACAATTGGCGTTGACTTCATGCCACCTGTTATAATTCTCATGGCTTGGTTTTGAAGTTTGTTAACTTTATCGAAGTTCGCCTTCGCTGCTGTTGTCCATGCCGCAATGCCATACTCGAGAACTGGTCTCACTCTTCCAGTGTACAGTTTCTTTAGTATGCCTTCGTCTGCTCACCAGCTTGTGCCAGCAAGTTTCCTCATGATTGACATTCTTTCTCTGGCTCTCATTCGGTTTCTCTCAATCTGACTTTTCCATGTCATGCGCTGATCAAATGTGACTCCCAGATAGGTTGGGTTGTCGTTTGGCTGCATGAATTTGCCATTTAGACTTAATTTGGTATTTTAGGGTTTTAATGAAAGCTAGAATATTGTGCATGTGGTTTTCTCCATTTGACCAGCCATGAGTTTGCCCACTCTTCCAACGATGTTAGGGCCGTCTGCATCCAATTTCTTGCTATGGTGAGGTTCTTTTCAGAGGTCCACATAGCCAGATCGTCTGCAAACATTGAGCTATGGACTCTTCTTGGTATATTCTCTGTAATATCGTTTATATATACCAGGAAGAGTGTGGGTGACAGTACTCCCCCTTGGGGTACTCCCTGCTCGAGTGTCACCTTTTTGCTCATCTGCCCTTGTACTTGGACTCTGGCCGTTCTTTGTTTGAGGTAGTGGTTGATCCACTTGTACATTTTCCCACAAACATCACTTCTTCTTAGCTTGACTCTAAGTCCGTCTTTCCAGACTTTGTCAAATGCCTTTTCCAGATCCACCCAAACAGCTACTGTGTGTTTCTGTGCCTGATAGGCATCTTCTATCTCCTGGGCTATGAGGATGACCTGGTCCTCAGTGGATCTGTGCTGTCTAAAGCCGGCTTGCTGTGGAATTAGTATTCGTTTTTCTTCCAGATGCCACATCAGTCTGGTATTTATCATCCGTTCCATCAGCTTGCCGACACAGCTCAGTAGGCTGATGGGCCTGTATCCATTTGGATCTGTTTTGTCCTTTCCTGTTTTTGGTACTGGTACCAGTATTGTGTCTTTCCATGCCTGGGGTACAATTCCCCTTTTCCAGCTTTGGTTCAGCACCCATAGCAGTTTCCACTTCGCTGTTTGGCCCAGCCCCATCAGCATTTCGTTTGTTATCCCGTCTTTTTCGGGAGATTTCCTTTTCTTTAATGTTCTCATAGCCTCTTCCATTTCGCACATTGTTAATTTGGCCATCATGTGCTCTTCAGGTGCCGTACTCATGTTGTCGTGCCCCTTTAGCTCTTCGCTAATGTCTGTATTCTTATCTGCAGGGACCTCGATGTGGTTTGCTCTGGCATAGTGATCGACAAAGGCGTTTGCGGCTTTCTTACCTGTGATCAAGTTCTCGCCCTGCTTGATGGTAATTTGTTTATTTGACGGGGTTTCGTCGTTCATGGCTCTGACTAGCTTCCATAGATTGTTCCCGTCTTTGTCCAGGTTTAGGCTTTCCGTTTTATTTTTCCAGCTTTCTCTTGCTGTTTGCTTAAGAGTGTGTTTGTATTTCGCCGTGGCGGCTTTGAAGGCGATGTTTGCCTCCATGGATTGTTCTCGCTCTGCCATGTTCCTAGCATTTGTTACTGCATCTTCCGCTTTCTGCAACTCATCATTCCAGTAGGGCTTATAGTTTTTCCTAGCTCCTCTTGGGATGGTTTCAGTGGCGGCTTGCATTATTGCCTTGCTTAGGCTCTCTACCATGGGCTTCATTTTGTTGTTTCGTGTGTTTATGGTTTCACACAGCCCATCTGTCAGGATTGCAAATCTGTCCCAGTCGGCTCGTTTGTAATTCCAACGTGGGAGCGGTTTTGTTTCCTGTGGGCCTACTTCCATGTCAATGGTTAGCATGATCGGCCTGTGGTCGCTACCTGCCAGTTGGTTTAGCACCTGGCGGTCTATTTTATGGTGCATGTCCTGTGTGGAGAAGGCCAAATCTGGAGTCGAGGTGGTATGCCATGTTCTTGAATAGAAGCTAGGGCTATCCTCCGGCCTATTGATTAGGGAGAGATTTGCATCTATCTCCCAATCTTCCACTTCGTCACCTCTGCTGTCTGTGTCAGAGTATCCCCATCTCTCCGAGTGGCTGTTGAAATCTCCAACTACTATGCAGTTGGAGTCTCTGACCTCCATACTCGAGAGCGATAGGTCTCTATTTGGTGGCCGTACAGATTGAAAATACGGAGCTTCGTCTCTTGAGCCATTATGTCAACTCCTACAATTTCTGCTTGTCCGGTGTGATTGACAGATACCGCGCTACTCGGTATGCAGTTTCTGGTCAGTATCAGGATCCCTCCTTTGTGGCCTTCTCTATCGAGACGGAAGGTCTGGTATCCTCTGATTGAGAATTTATGACTATTGTTGAGGTGCGTTTCCAGTTGTATTCCCCCTCCCCCAGTTTTACGGCCCCCTCCCCCAGTTGTATGGCCTCTCTCCAAGTTGTTTTGCCCCCTCCCCCAGTTGTATGGCCCCTCCCCCAGTCGTATGCCCCCTCCCCCAGTTGTATGGCCCCCGGTTGTATGCCCCCTCCGCCAGTTATATGGCCCCCTCCATCAGTTGTATGGCCCCCTCCCCCAGTTGTATGGCCCTGTCTCCTAGTTGTATGGCCCCTTCCCAAGTTGTATGCCCCCTCCCCCAGTTTTATGGCCCCTCCCCCAGTTGTATGCCCCCTCCCCCATTTGTATGGCCCTCTCCCCCATTTGTAAAGGCCCCATTTGAATGCCCTCTCCCTAGGTTGAATAGCCTCCTCCCCCAGTTGTATGCCCCATCGCAAGTTGTATGGCCCCCTCCCCCAGTTGTATGGCCCCCTCCCCCAATTGTATGGCCCCTCCCCCAGTTGTATGGCCACTTCCCCCAATTGTATGCCCCCTCCCCCAGTTGAATGGCCCCCTCCCCCAGTTGTATGGCCCTTCCCCCAAGTTGTATGCCCTCTCCCCCAGTTGTATGCCCACTCCCCCAGGTGTATGCCCCTCCCCCAGTTGAATGACCCCCTCCCTCAGTTGTAAGCCCCCTCCCCCAGTTGTATGGCCCCCAGTTGTATGCCCCCTCCGCTAGTTGTATGTCCCCCTCCCCCAGTTGTATTGCCCCATCCCCCAGTTATATGGCCCCCAGTTGTATGCCTCCTCTCCCAGTTGTATGCCCCCTATACCAGTTGTATGGCGTCCTCCGCCAGTTGTATGGCCCCTTCCCCAGTTGTATGGCCCCCAGTTGAATGTCCCCTCCCCCAGTTGTATGGCTTCCTCCCCCAGTTGTATGCCCCCTCCCTCAGTTGTATGCTCCCTCCCCCAGTTGTAGGGCTCCCTCCCCCAGTTGTATGCCCCCTCCCCCAGTTGTATGCTACCTTCCCCCGTTGTATGCCCCCTTCCCCAGTTGTATGACCCTTCCCCCAGTTGTATGGCTCCCAGTTGTATGCCCCCTCCCCCAGTTGTGTGGCCCCCAGTTGTATACCCCCTCCCCCAGTTGTATGCCCCCTCCCCCAGTTGTATGCCCCCTCCCCCAGTTGTATGCCCCCTCCCCCAGTTGTATGGCCCCCAGTTGTATGCCCCCTCCCCCAGTTGTGTGGCCCCCAGTTGTATACCCCCTCCCCCAGTTGTATGCCCCTCCCCCAGTTGTATGCCCCCTCCCCCAGTTGTATGTCCCCTCCCCCAGTTGTAGGGCCCCCTCCCCCAGTTGTATGCGCCCTCTTGCAGTTGTATGCCCCCTCCCCCAGTTGTATGCGCCCTCCCCCAGTTGTATAGCCCCCTCCCAGAGTTGTATGGTCCCCACTCCCAGTTTTATAGCCCCTCCCCCAGTTGTATGCCCCCTTCCCCAGTTGTATGGCTGCTCCCCCAGTTGTATGCCCCCTCCCCCAGTTGTATAACCCCTCATCCAGTTGTATGGTTCCTCCCCCAGTTGTATGCCCCCTCCCCCAGTTGTATGCCCCTCCCCCAGTTGTATGGCCCCCAGTTGTATGCCCCCTCCCCCAGTTGTATGGCCCCCAGTTGTATGCCCCCTCCTCCAGTTGTATGCCCCTTCCACCAGTTGTATGGCCCCAGTTGTATCACCCCTCCCCCAGTTGTATGGCCCAGAGTTGTATGCTCCCTTTCCCAGTTGTATGCTCCCTCCCCCAGTTGTATGACCCCTCCCCCAGTTGTATGCCCCCTCCCCCAGTTGTATGCCCCCTCCCCCAGTTGTATGCCCCCTCCCCCAGTTGTATGCCCCCTCCCCCAGTTGTATGCCCCCTTCCCCAGTTGTATGCTCACTTCCTCAGTTGTATGACCTCTCCCCCAGTAGTATTCCCCCTCCACCAGTTGTATGCCCCCTCCCCCGGTTGTATGCCCCCTTTCTCAGTTGTATGGCCCTTGCCCCAGTTGTATGGCCCCTCCCCCAGTTGTATGTCCCCTCCCCCAGTTGTATGACCCCTCCCTCAGCTGTATGCCTCCTCCCTCAGTTGTATGGCCCCTCCCCCAGTTGTATGGCACCTCCCCCAGTTGTATGGCAACTCCCCCAGTTGTATGACCCCGTGTTGTATGGCCCCCAGTTGTATGGCCTCCCAGTTGTATGGCCACAGTTGTATGGCCCCCAGTTGTATGGCCCACAGAGAGACACCCTTCTCGTCCATCTATCGTCTGTCATGCGGACCAAATGGCCGGTCCATCTGTACTTTGGCATTCGTGCAAAAACAGCGACATCCCGGAAGTCTGTTTGGTCCCGGAAGTCGGCATTTTGAAAGTGGTCTCTTACGGAGATATTTAAGACTCTTTGCTTCATTACTCTTTCGGTCACATGATCTTCTCAGGGTTTGATATGCGTAGACTCCAAACTTCACACCTGTACACCATTGCTGTGATAACCATGCTATTGGAGGTCTGAACATTGTTCTGGATGCCTGTTATCTTCTCGAGCACCGGTCTATTGCAGGTCTGAACATTGTTCTGGATGGCTGTCATCTGCTCGAGCACCGGTCTATTGGAGGTCTGAACATTGTTATTCATGCCCGACCTTCTCTAGCACCGGTCTATTGGAGGTCTGAACATTGTTCTGGATGGCTGTCATCTGCTCGAGCACCGGTCTATTGGAGGTCTGAACATTGTCCTGGATGGCTGTCATCTTCTCGAGCACCGGTCTATTTATGGTCTGAACATTGTCCTGGATGCCTGTCATCTTCTCGAGCATCGGTTTAATGAGGCTAACTATGAGAGAACCAGCCACTCTTCTTAGTGAGATCGCCTTGCCAATGTTGTGGTTGATGTTGATGTTCTGGCCTAGATAAACATTCGCATTGCCAATTTCGATTGGCTCATTTACCAGTCACAGTTTTCCATTAAGGAATAAATTATTGAGTAGAGACGGGACGGCGTGGGCTAGTGGCTTAGTGATACGGCTCACGACCCGACGGTGCTTTGTTCGATCCCCACCACAGCCCCGGCTGTTACCCCGGGTACGCAAACCCTTAGAAAAAGCAGGAGGAAGCAGACCCTTACCTAAAAATGCATGCTGAAGCCGGATTCAAGGGCCGACAGGCGCATAATAAAAGCCACAGTGCAACGCACATCGCCTTGGGGAATTGAGAAATAAGGCGAACGCAAGAAAAAAAATAGAAAAAAGGAGAGATTTAGTCTTTTTCCTATTTATGTTTAGACCAACCACCTTCAAACACTTGAGCAAACTTCAAGCGCAGATAAAATGGATGAAAGCAAAACACAATTATATAACTCTAACAGAACACATCATAAGTATTCGACGATTGGGCAAAAGAGTCATCGTTTAATTAACAAAAGACTCCGTTACAGAGAAACAAACAGCCACGTTACCTAACAATTCCTAGCCGTACTTAAAAATCAAGCCAACAACCAAATAGAGAACCCCTAGATGTGACGGCCTTGATAGGCTGTTATAAGGTCAACTACTCGTCAACAGATCGCCAGCAACTGGAGCCGACAACACATTATCTGAAGTCTTACAGTTTCTGCCCGGTTACCGCGCCTCTTATCGTGTTATATAATGTTATTCAAACTCCATCATAAACTTTGTTACTGACGCCCGTTTTAAAAAAAAAATGTTTTATTTTACGTGTTTGCCTCACTAGTTTCTACTGGCGGAGGCACGCCTATTCCACCCCAGACCGTTGTCAATTTGGGCGATATTAAGACGCATAAATCAGTGCTTGGATGCGTGGGTGTTTCTGTTTGTACCTAGCCTGATGTTTCCGTGATATTCCACCCGTTTCTCGGTTTATCCAGTCGAGTTTCTGATGCACAATTGTTTTCCTGGGACCATTTTGGGAATGAGTATATTTAGTTTCTTTCATACTTGATTCAGACCTCTTTTATTTATTTCCTGATTTAAATATATATATATATCCCCTTCCTTTTTTTTCTTTTAAATGTCAAATCAGCATAATACATTTCATAACAAATTGTGAAATCAGTGTAGTGAGGTGTACAACGAGGATGAATGAAATAGAGTGATTGTGAAATATGACAAATAAATTAAAAATAAATTATGCCATCATCGTCTACGATGGACGACGGCCTTTGCTTTTTCTTTAATACCAACTCTCTGCTGCCAGTGTCAGACATGGACATTCACCAAGGCACAAGAAAGACAAAATCATGCTATGCGAAGTGAGGTGTTTGAGAAAAGCTGTCATGGTCACAAGGTTGGACAGAGTAGGAAACGAACCAACAAGACAAAGTGGGTTCAACAATATACACGGTATACGCGGAAAGGCAGAAAACAAAATGGTTTGGATACCTGACAAGAATGAAACCAGTTGCTCGTATCTACAACACTAGACATCAGGGCTGCAGAGCATAAAACGGACACTGAAAAAGATGGATAGATGGTGTCAGTGAGACACTGAAGAAACACGGAATGACTAGAACATCGACTACAAAGATGGCACAGGATAGAAAACTCCTCCCTACGTTTCTAGCGACACAATTGGATAGAAGAGGATAAGGAATAAAACATACGTCATGGTCAATAATATAAGTAACATGGATTAGAAAGTTTGTCTCAGCTTGACAGTAACAATTGCTCGAAACTGAATGAGACATGTTTAATAATATAAGTAACATGGATTAGAAAGTTTGTCTCAGCTTGACAGTAACAATTGCTCGAAACTGAATGAGACATGTTTAATAATATAAGTAACATGGATTAGAAAGTTTGTCTCAGCTTGACAGTAACAATTGCTCGAAACTGAATGAGACATGTTTTTTTCTTGTGCATAATGTTGTTGAAAACGTTTGGCTACAGTCAGCTTTATTTGGGGATTAACTGGGAAGTTTTTAATGAAAAACAATTTGGAGCACTTAAAGGGGATTCGAGAAACTTAAAATTGAGATGTTACGTATATATTTATGTTTTCAATTACCCATACTTTTATTTTTCTTTTAATGTCATAAAATCAAATCTCGAAAAATCCCAAGCGTATCACTCACGAGATTTTACTTCCCCAGAAAATGTTGGGCTAACTCAATCGCGAGAGTGCGTATTATTCACTAGATTTAACGGTAGCTCCAGACGTGCTACTGAGCTAAACGTGTGACACACATAGCGTGATCACATTATCTTTGGCGCCAGTCAGGCAGATGTACCGTACGCGAGCAAGCCAACAATGTCATGTACGCGTTTCCATCTTATTCAACGCTCTATCAAAGCCGGTCTAGGTTTTGGGTCAGTCCATCCCGCCATCACATAGGAGGGCCACCCCACGGACGTGTTCAGGCCACAAAACGTTGTTCTACGTGTCCATCTGTTGTCAGACATGCGTAGCGCGTGTTCATCTGTTGTCCGACATGCGTACCACGTGTCCATCTGTTGTCAGGCAAGCGTACCATGTGTCCATCCGTTGTCAGGCATGCGTACCACATGTCCAGCCCAGAAATGTTTGCCTGGTATCGCCGCCTTTACTACGTCTCGAAAAAAAGTTTGATTGTGAATGTCTTTCAAATTCTCTTGCTCTCTCAGTGACTCTGAGCTTCTCGGCATCTGATTTGTCCAAGTTGCATAAATAATTGCTGGAATCATCATGTCGTGCTCTCTTGCTGTAGTGTCAATCATCTCTTGGAGTATTGACTTAAGTGAGAAAACGGAGTGTCAATCATCTCTTGGAGTATTGACTTAAGTGAGAAAACGGAGTGTCAATCATCTCTTGGAGTATTGACTTAAGGGATATAACGGAGTGTCAATCATCTCTTGGAGTATTGACTTAAGGGATATAACGGAGTGTCAATCATCTCTTGGAGTATTGACTTAAGTGAGAAAACGGAGTGTCAATCATCTCTTGGAGTATTGACTTAAGTGAGAAAACGGAGTGTCAATCATCTCTTGGAGTATTGACTTAAGTGAGAAAACGGAGTGTCAATCATCTCTTGGAGTATTGACTTAAGGGATATAACGGAGTGTCAATCATCTCTTGGAGTATTGACTTAAGGGATATAACGGTGTGTCAATCATCTCTTAGAGTATTGACTTGAGTGAGAAAACGGAGTGTCAATCATCTCTTGGAGTATTGACTTAAGGTATATAACGGAGTGTCAATCATCTGTTGGAGTATTGACTTGAGTGAGAAAACGGAGTGTCAATCATCTCTTAGAGTATTGACTTAAGGGATATAACGGAGTGTCAATCATCTTTTGGAGTATTGACTTAAGGGATATAACGGAGTGTCAATCATCTCTTGGAGTATTGACTTGAGGGATATAACGGAATGTCAATCATCTCTTGGAGTATTGACTTAAGTGAGAAAACGAAATGTCAATCATCTCTTGGAGTATTGACTTAAGTGAGAAAACGGAGTGTCAATCATCTCTTGGAGTATTGACTTAAGGGATATATCGGAGTGTCAATCATCTCTTGGAGTATTGACTTAAGTGAGAAAACGGAGTGTCAATCCTCTCTTGGAGTATTGACTTAAGTGAGAAAACGGAGTGTCAATCATCTCTTGGAGAATTGACTTAAGTGAGAAAACGGAGTGTAAATCATCTCTTGGAGTATTGACTTAAGGGATATAACGGAGTGTCAATCATATCTTGGAGTATTGACTTAAGGGATATAACGGAGTGTCAATCATCTCTTAGAGTATTGACTTAAGGGATATAACGGAGTGTCAATCATCTCTTGGAGTATTGCCTTAAGGGATATAACGGAGTGTCAATCATCTCTTGGAGTATTGCCTTAAGGGATATAACGGAGTGTCAATCATCTCTTGGAGTATTGCCTTAAGGGATATAACGGAGTGTCAATCATCTCTTGGAGTATTGCCTTAAGGGATATAACGGAGTGTCAATCATCTCTTGGAGTATTTACTTAAGGGATATAACGGAGTGTCAATCATCTCTTGGAGTATTGACTTAAGTGAGAAAACGGAGTGTCAATCATCTCTTAGAGTATTGACTTAAGGGATATAACGGAGAATCATCTCTTGGAGTATTGACTTAAGGGATATAACGGAGTGTCGATCATCTCTTGGAGTATTGACTTAAGGGATATAACGGATTGTCAATCATCTCTTGGAGTATTGACTTAATGGATATAACAGAGTGTCAATCATCTCTTGGAGTATTGACTTAAGGGATATAACGAATTGTCAATCATCTCTTGGAGTATTGACTTAAGGGATATAACGGAATGTCAATCATCTCTTGGAGTATTGACTTAAGGGATATAACGGAGTGTCAATCATCTCTTAGAGTATTGACTTAAGGGATATAACGGAGTTTCAATCATCTCTTGGAGTATTGACTTAAGGGATATAACGGAGTGTCAATGATCTCTTGGAGTATTGACTTAAGGGATATAACGGAGTGTCAATCATCTCATGGAGTATTGACTTAAGTGATATAACGGAGTGTCAATCATCTCTTGGAGTATTGACTTAAGGGATATAACGGAGTGTCAATTATCTCTTGGAGTATTGACTTAAGGGATATAACGGAGTGTCACTCATCTCTTGGAGTATTGACTTAAGGGACATAACGGAGTGTCAATCATCTCTTGGAGTATTGACTTAAGGGATATAACGGAGTGTCAATCATCTCTTAGAGTATTGATTTAAGGGATATAACGGAGTGTCAATCATCTCTTGGAGTATTGACTTAAGTGAGAAAACGGAGTGTCTATCATCTCTTGGAGTATTGACTTAAGGGATATAAAGGAGTGTCAATCATCTCTTGGAGTATTGACTTAAGGGATATAACGGAGTGTCAATCATCTCTTGGAGTATTGACTTAAGGGATATAACGGAGTGTCAATCATCTCTTGGAGTATTGACTTTAGGGATATAACGGAGTGTCAATCATCTCTTGGAGTATTGACTTAAGGGATATAACGGAGTGTCAATCATCTCTTGGAGTATTGACTTAAGTGAGAAAACGGAGTGTCTATCATCTCTTGGAGTATTGACTTAAGGTATATAACGGAGTGTCAATCATCTCTTAGAGTATTGACTTGAGTGAGAAAACGGAGTGTCAATCATCTCTTGGAGTATTGACTTAAGGTATATAACGGAGTGTCAATCATCTGTTGGAGTATTGACTTGAGTGAGAAAACGGAGTGTCAATCATCTCTTAGAGTATTGACTTAAGGGATATAACGGAGTGTCAATCATCTTTTTCAGTATTGACTTAAGGGATATAACGGAGTGTCAATCATCTCTTGGAGTATTGACTTGAGGGATATAACGGAATGTCAATCATCTCTTGGAGTATTGACTTAAGTGAGAAAACGGAGTGTCAATCATCTCTTGGAGTATTGACTTAAGTGAGAAAACGGAGTGTCAATCATCTCTTGGAGTATTGACTTAAGGGATATATCGGAGTGTCAATCATCTCTTGGAGTATTGACTTAAGTGAGAAAACGGAGTGTCAATCCTCTCTATTGGAGTATTGACTTAAGCGAGAAAACGGAGTGTCAATCATCTCTTGGAGTATTGACTTAAGTGAGAAAACGGAGTGTCAATCATCTCTTGGAGTATTGACTTAAGGGATATAACGGAGTGTCAATCATCTCTTGGAGTATTGCCTTAAGGGATATAACGGAGTGTCAATCATCTCTTGGAGTATTGCCTTAAGGGATATAACGGAGTGTCAATCATCTCTTGGAGTATTGCCTTAAGGGATATAACGGAGTGTCAATCATCTCTTGGAGTATTGCCTTAAGGGATATAACGGAGTGTCAATCATCTCTTGGAGTATTTACTTAAGGGATATAACGGAGTGTCAATCATCTCTTGGAGTATTGACTTAAGTGAGAAAACGGAGTGTCAATCATCTCTTAGAGTATTGACTTAAGGGATATAATGGAGAATCATCTCTTGGAGTATTGACTTAAGGGATATAACGGAGTGTCAATCATCTCTTGGAGTATTGACTTAAGGGATATAACGGATTGTCAATCATCTCTTTGAGTATTGACTTAATAGATATATCAGAGTGTCAATCATCTCTTGGAGTATTGACTTAAGGGATATAACGGATTGTCAATCATCTCTTAGAGTATTGACTTAAGGGATATAACGGAGAATCATCTCTTGGAGTATTGACTTAAGGGATATAACGGAGTGTCGATCATCTCTTGGAGTATTGACTTAAGGGATATAACGGATTGTCAATCATCTCATGGAGTATTGACTTAATGGATATAACAGAGTGTCAATCATCTCTTGGAGTATTGACTTAAGGGATATAACGGATTGTCAATCATCTCTTGGAGTATTGACTTAAGGGATATAACGGAATGTCAATCATCTCTTGGAGTATTGACTTAAGGGATATAACGGAATGTCAATCATCTCTTGGAGTATTGACTTAAGGGATATAACGGAGTGTCAATCATCTCTTAGAGTATTGACTTAAGGGATATAACGGAGTTTCAATCATCTCTTGGAGTATTGACTTAAGGGATATAACGGAGTGTCAATGATCTCTTGGAGTATTGACTTAAGGGATATAACGGAGTGTCAATCATCTCATGGAGTATTGACTTAAGTGATATAACGGAGTGTCAATCATCTCTTGGAGTATTGACTTAAGGGATATAACGGAGTGTCAATTATCTCTTGGAGTATTGACTTAAGGGATATAACGGAGTGTCACTCATCTCTTGGAGTATTGACTTAAGGGACAAAACGGAGTGTCAATCATCTCTTGGAGTATTGACTTAAGGGATATAACGGAGTGTCAATCATCTCTTAGAGTATTGATTTAAGGGATATAACGGAGTGTCAATCATCTCTTGGAGTATTGACTTAAGTGAGAAAACGGAGTGTCTATCATCTCTTGGAGTATTGACTTAAGGGATATAAAGGAGTGTCAATCATCTCTTGGAGTATTGACTTAAGGGATATAACGGAGTGTCAATCATCTCTTGGAGTATTGACTTAAGGGATATAACGGAGTGTCAATCATCTCTTGGAGTATTGACTTTAGGGATATAACGGAGTGTCAATCATCTCTTGGAGTATTGACTTAAGGGATATAACGGAGTGTCAATCATCTCTTGGAGTATTGACTTAAGTGAGAAAACGGAGTGTCTATCATCTCTTGGAGTATTGACTTAAGGTATATAACGGAGTGTCAATCATCTCTTAGAGTATTGACTTGAGTGAGAAAACGGAGTGTCAATCATCTCTTGGAGTATTGACTTAAGGTATATAACGGAGTGTCAATCATCTGTTGGAGTATTGACTTGAGTGAGAAAACGGAGTGTCAATCATCTCTTAGAGTATTGACTTAAGGGATATAACGGAGTGTCAATCATCTTTTTCAGTATTGACTTAAGGGATATAACGGAGTGTCAATCATCTCTTGGAGTATTGACTTGAGGGATATAACGGAATGTCAATCATCTCTTGGAGTATTGACTTAAGTGAGAAAACGGAGTGTCAATCATCTCTTGGAGTATTGACTTAAGTGAGAAAACGGAGTGTCAATCATCTCTTGGAGTATTGACTTAAGGGATATATCGGAGTGTCAATCATCTCTTGGAGTATTGACTTAAGTGAGAAAACGGAGTGTCAATCCTCTCTATTGGAGTATTGACTTAAGCGAGAAAACGGAGTGTCAATCATCTCTTGGAGTATTGACTTAAGTGAGAAAACGGAGTGTCAATCATCTCTTGGAGTATTGACTTAAGGGATATAACGGAGTGTCAATCATCTCTTGGAGTATTGCCTTAAGGGATATAACGGAGTGTCAATCATCTCTTGGAGTATTGCCTTAAGGGATATAACGGAGTGTCAATCATCTCTTGGAGTATTGCCTTAAGGGATATAACGGAGTGTCAATCATCTCTTGGAGTATTGCCTTAAGGGATATAACGGAGTGTCAATCATCTCTTGGAGTATTTACTTAAGGGATATAACGGAGTGTCAATCATCTCTTGGAGTATTGACTTAAGTGAGAAAACGGAGTGTCAATCATCTCTTAGAGTATTGACTTAAGGGATATAATGGAGAATCATCTCTTGGAGTATTGACTTAAGGGATATAACGGAGTGTCAATCATCTCTTGGAGTATTGACTTAAGGGATATAACGGATTGTCAATCATCTCTTTGAGTATTGACTTAATAGATATATCAGAGTGTCAATCATCTCTTGGAGTATTGACTTAAGGGATATAACGGATTGTCAATCATCTCTTAGAGTATTGACTTAAGGGATATAACGGAGAATCATCTCTTGGAGTATTGACTTAAGGGATATAACGGAGTGTCGATCATCTCTTGGAGTATTGACTTAAGGGATATAACGGATTGTCAATCATCTCATGGAGTATTGACTTAATGGATATAACAGAGTGTCAATCATCTCTTGGAGTATTGACTTAAGGGATATAACGGATTGTCAATCATCTCTTGGAGTATTGACTTAAGGGATATAACGGAATGTCAATCATCTCTTGGAGTATTGACTTAAGGGATATAACGGAGTGTCAATCATCTCTTGGAGTATTGACTTAAGGGATATAACGGAGTTTCAATCATCTCTTGGAGTATTGACTTAAGGGATATAACAGAGTGTCAATGATCTCTTGGAGTATTGACTTAAGGGATATAACGGAGTGTCAATCATCTCTTGGAGTATTGACTTAAGGGATATAACGGAGTGTCAATCATGTTTTGGAGTATTGACTTAAGGGATATAACGGAGTGTCAATTATCTCTTGGAGTATTGACTTAAGGGATATAACGGAGTGTCACTCATCTCTTGGAGTATTGACTTAAGGGACATAACGGAGTGTCAATCATCTCTTGGAGTATTGACTTAAGGGATATAACGGAGTGTCATTCATCTCTTGGAGTATTGACTTAAGGGATATAACGGAGTGTCAATCATCTCTTGGAGTATTGACTTAAGGGATATAACGAGTGTCAATCATCTCTTGGAGTATTGACTTAAGGGATATAACGGAGTGTCAATCATCTCTTGGAGTATTGATTTAAGGGATATAACGGAGTGTCAATCATCTCATGGAGTATTGACTTAAGGGATATAACGGAGTGTCAATCATCTC
This sequence comes from Ariolimax columbianus, assembly GCA_036924085.1. NCBI lineage: Eukaryota > Metazoa > Mollusca > Gastropoda > Stylommatophora > Arionidae > Ariolimax > Ariolimax columbianus. The sequence continues at coordinate 25,660,425 of JAVGWX010000025.1, forward strand.
TTGGAGTATTGACTTAAGTGAGAAAACGGAGTGTCTATCATCTCTTGGAGTATTGACTTAAGGGATATAACGGAGTGTCAATCATCTCTTGGAGTATTGACTTTAGGGATATAACGGAGTGTCAATCATCTCTTGGAGTATTGACTTAAGGGATATAACGGAATGTCAATCATCTCTTGCAGTATCGACTTAAGTGAGAAAACGGAGTGTCAATCATCTCTTGGAGTATTGACTTAAGTGAGAAAACGGAGTGTCATTCATCTCTTGGAGTATTGACTTAAGGGATATATCGGAGTGTCAATCATCTCTATGAGTATTGACTTAAGTGAGAAAACGGAGTGTCAATCATCTCTTGGAGTATTGACTTAAGAGATATAACGGAGTGTCAATCATATCTTGGAGTATTGACTTAAGGGATATAACGGAGTGTCAATCATCTCTTGGAGTATTGACTTAAGGGATATAACGGAGTGTCAATCATCTCTTGGAGTATTGACTTAAGGGATATAACGGAGTGTCAATCATCTCTTGGAGTATTGACTTTAGGGATATAACGGAGTGTTAATCATCTCTTGGAGTATTGACTTAAGGGATATAACGGAGTGTCAATCATCTCTTGGAGTATTTACTTAAGGGATATAACGGAGTGTCAATCTTCTCTTGGAGTATTGACTTAAGTGAGAAAACGGAGTGTCAATCATCTCTTAGAGTATTGACTTAAGGGATATAACGGAGAATCATCTCTTGGAGTATTGACTTAAGGGATATAACAGAGTGTCGATCATCTCTTGGAGTATTGACTTAAGGGATATAACGGAGTGTCAATCATCTCTTTGAGTATTGACTTAAGGGATATAACGGAGTGTCAATCATCTCTTGGAGTATTGACTTAAGGGATATAACGGAGTGTCAATCATCTCTTGGAGTATTGACTTAAGGGATATAACGGAGTGTCAATATTCTCTTGGAGTATTGACTTAAGGGATATAACGGAGTGTCAATCATCTCTTGGAGTATTGACTTAAGGGATATAACGGAGTGTCAATCATCTCTTGGAGTATTGACTTAAGGAATATAACGGAGTGTCAATTATCTCTTTGAGTATTGACTTAAGGGATATAACGGAGTGTCAACCATCTCTTGGAGTATTGACTTAAGGGACATAACGGAGTGTCAATCATCTCTTGGAGTATTGACTTAAGGGATATAACGAATTGTCATTCATCTCTTGGAGTATTGACTTAAGGGATATAACGGAGTGTCAATCATCTCTTGGAGTATTGACTTAAGGGATATAACGGAGTGTCAATCATCTCTTGGAGTATTGATTTAAGGGATATAAAGGAGTGTCAATCATCTCTTGGAGTATTGACTTAAGGGATATAACGGAGTGTCAATCATCTCTTGGAGTATTGACTTAAGTGAGAAAACGGAGTGTCTATCATCTCTTGGAGTATTGACTTAAGGGATATAACGGAGTGTCAATCATCTCTTGGAGTTTTGACTTTAAGGATATAACGGAGTGTCAATCATCTCTTGGAGTATTGACTTAAGGGATATAACGGAGTGTCAATCATCTCTTGGAGTATTGACTTAAGTGAGAAAACGGAGTGTCTATCATCTCTTGGAGTATTGACTTAAGGTATATAACGGAGTGTCAATCATCTCTTGGAGTATTGACTTGAGTGAGAAAACGGAGTGTCAATCATCTCTTGGAGTATTGACTTAAGGTATATAATGGAGTGTCAATCATCTGTTGGAGTATTGACTTGAGTGAGAAAACGGAGTGTCAATCATCTCTTAGAGTATTGACTTAAGGGATATAACGGAGTGTCAATCATCTTTTGCAGTTTTGACTTAAGGGATATAACGGAGTGTCAATCATCTCTTGGAGTATTGACTTGAGGGATATAAGGGAATGTCAATCATCTCTTGGAGTATTGACTTAAGTGAGAAAACGGAGTGTCAATCATCTCTTGGAGTATTGACTTAAGTGAGAAAACGGAGTGTCAATCATCTCTTGGAGTATTGACTTAAGGGATATATCGGAGTGTCAATCATCTCTTGGAGTATTGACTTAGGTGAGAAAACGGAGTGTCAATCATCTCTTGGAGTATTGACTTAAGTGAGAAAACGGAGTGTCCATCATCTCTTGGAGTATTGCCTTAAGTGAGAAAACGGAGTGTCAATCATCTCTTGGAGTATTGACTTAAGGGATTTAACGGAGTGTCAATCATCTCTTGGAGTATTGACTTAAGGGATATAACGGAGTGTCAATCATCTCTTGGAGTATTGACTTAAGGGATATAACGGAGTGTCAATCATCTCTTGGAGTATTGACTTAAGTGAGAAAACGGAGTGTCTATCATCTCTTGGAGTATTGACTTAAGGTATATAACGGAGTGTCAATCATCTCTTGGAGTATTGACTTGAGTGAGAAAACGGAGTGTCAATCATCTCTTGGAGTATTGACTTAAGGTATATAATGGAGTGTCAATCATCTGTTGGAGTATTGACTTGAGTGAGAAAACGGAGTGTCAATCATCTCTTAGAGTATTGACTTAAGGGATATAACGGAGTGTCAATCATCTTTTGCAGTTTTGACTTAAGGGATATAACGGAGTGTCAATCATCTCTTGGAGTATTGACTTGAGGGATATAAGGGAATGTCAATCATCTCTTGGAGTATTGACTTAAGTGAGAAAACGGAGTGTCAATCATCTCTTGGAGTATTGACTTAAGTGAGAAAACGGAGTGTCAATCATCTCTTGGAGTATTGACTTAAGGGATATATCGGAGTGTCAATCATCTCTTGGAGTATTGACTTAGGTGAGAAAACGGAGTGTCAATCATATCTTGGAGTATTGACTTAAGTGAGAAAACGGAGTGTCCATCATCTCTTGGAGTATTGCCTTAAGTGAGAAAACGGAGTGTCAATCATCTCTTGGAGTATTGACTTAAGGGATATAACGGAGTGTCAATCATATCTTGGAGTATTGACTTAAGTGAGAAAACGGAGTGTCAATCATCTTTTAGAGTATTGACTTAAGGGATATAACGGAGAATCATCTCTTGGAGTATTGACTTAAGGGATATAGCGGAGTGTCGATCATCTCTTGGAGTATTGCCTTAAGGGATATAATGGTGTGTCAATCATCTCTTGGAGTATTGACTTAAGGGATATAACGTAGTGTCAATCATCTCTTGGAGTATTTACTTAAGGGATATAACGGATTGTCAATCATCTCTTGGAGTATTGACTTAATGGATATAACGGAGTGTCAATCATCTCTTGGAGTGTTGACTTAAGGGATATAACGGAGTGTCAATCATCTCTTGGAGTATTGATTTAAGGGATATAACGGAGTGTCAATCATCTCTTGGAGTATTGACTTAAGGGATATAACGGAGTGTCAATCATCTCTTGGAGTATTGACTTAAGTGAGAAAACGGAGTGTCTATCATCTCTTGGAGTATTGACTTAAGCGATATAACGGAGTGTCAATCATCTCTTGGAGTATTGACTTTAGGGATATAACGGAGTGTCAATCATCTCTTGGAGTATTGACTTAAGGGATATAACAGAGTGTCAATCATCTCTTGGAGTATTGACTTAAGTGAGAAAACGGAGTGTCTATCATCTCTTGGAGTATTGACTTAAGGTATATAACGGAGTGTCAATCATCTCTTGGAGTATTGACTTGAGTGAGAAAACGGAGTGTCAATCATCTCTTAGAGTATTGACTTAAGGGATATAACGGAGTGTCAATCATCTCTTGGAGTATTGACTTGAGGGATATAACGGAATGTCAATCATCTCTTGGAGTATTGACTTAAGTGAGAAAACGGAGTGTCAATCATCTCTTGGAGTATTGACTTAAGTGAGAAAACGGAGTGTCAATCATCTCTTGGAGTATTGACTTAAGTGAGAAAATGGAGTGTCTATCATCTCTTGGAGTATTGACTTAAGTGAGAAAACGGAGTGTCTATCATCTCTTGGAGTATTGACTTAAGGTATATAACGGAGTGTCAATCATCTCTTGGAGTATTGACTTGAGTGAGAAAACGGAGTGTCAATCATCTCTTGGAGTATTGACTTAAGGTATATAATGGAGTGTCAATCATCTGTTGGAGTATTGACTTGAGTGAGAAAACGGAGTGTCAATCATCTCTTAGAGTATTGACTTAAGGGATATAACGGAGTGTCAATCATCTTTTGGAGTTTTGACTTAAGGGATATAACGGAGTGTCAATCATCTCTTGGAGTATTGACTTGAGGGATATAAGGGAATGTCAATCATCTCTTGGAGTATTGACTTAAGTGAGAAAACGGAGTGTCAATCATCTCTTGGAGTATTGACTTAAGTGAGAAAACGGAGTGTCAATCATCTCTTGGAGTATTGACTTAAGGGATATATCGGAGTGTCAATCATCTCTTGGAGTATTGACTTAAGTGAGAAAACGGAGTGTCAATCATCTCTTGGAGTATTGACTTAAGGGATTTAACGGAGTGTCAATCATCTCTTGGAGTATTGACTTAGGTGAGAAAACGGAGTGTCAATCATCTCTTGGAGTATTGACTTAAGTGAGAAAACGGAGTGTCCATCATCTCTTGGAGTATTGCCTTAAGTGAGAAAACGGAGTGTCAATCATCTCTTGGAGTATTGACTTAAGGGATATAACGGAGTGTCAATCATATCTTGGAGTATTGACTTAAGTGAGAAAACGGAGTGTCAATCATCTTTTAGAGTATTGACTTAAGGGATATAACGGAGAATCATCTCTTGGAGTATTGACTTAAGGGATATAGCGGAGTGTCGATCATCTCTTGGAGTATTGCCTTAAGGGATATAACGGTGTGTCAATCATCTCTTGGAGTATTGACTTAAGGGATATAACGGAGTGTCAATCATCTCTTGGAGTATTTACTTAAGGGATATAACGGATTGTCAATCATCTCTTGGAGTATTGACTTAATGGATATAACGGAGTGTCAATCATCTCTTGGAGTGTTGACTTAAGGGATATAACGGAGTGTCAATCATCTCTTGGAGTATTGATTTAAGGGATATAACGGAGTGTCAATCATCTCTTGGAGTATTGACTTAAGGGATATAACGGAGTGTCAATCATCTCTTGGAGTATTGACTTAAGTGAGAAAACGGAGTGTCTATCATCTCTTGGAGTATTGACTTAAGCGATATAACGGAGTGTCAATCATCTCTTGGAGTATTGACTTTAGGGATATAACGGAGTGTCAATCATCTCTTGGAGTATTGACTTAAGGGATATAACGGAGTGTCAATCATCTCTTGGAGTATTGACTTAAGTGAGAAAACGGAGTGTCTATCATCTCTTGGAGTATTGACTTAAGGTATATAACGGAGTGTCAATCATCTCTTGGAGTATTGACTTGAGTGAGAAAACGGAGTGTCAATCATCTCTTAGAGTATTGACTTAAGTGAGAAAACGGAGTGTCAATCATCTCTTGGAGTATTGACTTAAGTGAGAAAACGGAGTGTCAATCATCTCTTGGAGTATTGACTTAAGTGAGAAAATGGAGTGTCTATCATCTCTTGGAGTATTGACTTAAGTGAGAAAACGGAGTGTCTATCATCTCTTGGAGTATTGACTTAAGGGATATAACGGAGTGTCTATCATCTCTTGGAGTATTGACTTAAGGGAGGAAACGGAATATCAAGCTTCATTTGGTCGCTCAGAGATTTCGTGGTCGATTTTGAGGTTGGCATATATCTCTTGGTCTATTTCAATATGGGGTTTGACATCCTCGAAGGTTTCTTCTCTCAGCTTGATGCCCAGCCTTGGACAATTGAGGTTTCTGAGACATTCTGTTTTACTTTTATTTATCTTTAGATCAACAGCTCTGCTGGTCCCATTGAGGTCGTTCAATGATTGGTAGGCTTCCTCAATTGCATGACTGATGAGCACGGCAACATCTGGAAATCGTAAAAAGGTGAGCCACCCGTCATTGACACTTCTGTTGATGCAATGTTATTGTAGGACAATCTCTTTGAGAGGTCCATACATTTCTTTGGAGAAATGGTTCTCTCTCTGTCGGACTCATGTTGGAGGGTGGAATAGCGCCATGGCTTTGGAGAAATGGTGTCGCTCTGTCGGACTCATGAGAGAGGGTGTAATAGCATAATGGCTTTATTTCAGTCTTTGTCCGTTTCCCCAGTCAGTTTGATATAGGTTTCAGAGATGGTCTGGTTTCGGAGAGCATTTACTACAACTTTGGTCTTTGTCAAACACTTTATCGCAATCGATCGATAAATACAAGATTCAATCAACACTATTTGCATTCATCCGCCCAGCCTTGGCAACCATCTATACGGGCTGGAAGGTATAAGTAGATCGCAAGTTTCGGAAGCGTATCTTTATATTATAACTTGTGATACGATCAAATGAGTCTATGTAAACACTTTTCGCCAACTCCTGTCACTCCAAATAACTGATTAACGGCTTCTTACACGATGATGGTAACTTTATTATTGGTTTGTGCCTGCTGCAAAGTGGTTAAAGTAATATTTGGCTGCTATCTTAGATATGGGGAACGTTTGTCGTAAAAATAATATATGTTTGTGGGCAACATCAATATATTCATGATAAATCAATATAAATAGAGATGTGCTTGTTAAACAAGGGAAACATCGTTTATACCATATACAAATAAGATCTTCTTATATTTCTAGTACGCAGATAGAAATATATACATAAATAAAATTTATGAAGATAATAAAATATAAATAAGGAAGAGATCCAGAATAGAATCTAACCCGAGACCGTTTCACGAAAAAATGCAAGGATATGGTATTCTAACTTATTTAGTGAGCGTCCAATAGGACGATTTGGTAAATGGCTCTATCTTTCTTTTCGTTTGTTTCGTCCTGCTTGTGTCATTCAGCGTCAGGTTATGAAGAGGTTTCTTGACCGGGCCCTAGTATGTCTTGTGCCTTTCAGTGTCAGGTTATGAAGAGATTTCTTGACCGGGCCCTAGTATGTGCTTGTGCCTTTCAGTGTCACGTTATGAAGAGGTTTCTTGACCGGGCACTAGTATGTGCTTCGTACATTGGGAGTTTCACTACTTCTGTTACTTCTTCTATCCATCATTTGCTTTGTGTTCCTTGGCAATGTTTATCTTGTATCTGTATAGCCTTGCTTTCCGAGGGATACTATCTGGTGTTTGACGTGTCACGTGCCGAACCATGTGGTTAGCTGTCTCTTGATGAGGTCTAGCACTAGTGTTGTACCTACTTGTCTCCTAATATCGTCATTCATGTTTCTATCTATTCTTGTTACTCTAAGAATTCTACGCAGGCATTATCTGTGTTGTTACGATGTGTCGTATATCTTTATTTGTTAATGTCCAATCCTGGCCCTGATAGCAAAATGTGGGTAGGAATATTGAGTTGTATAGTGTTCTTCTTATATCCATTCTCAAATGGGAGAAAGAACATACTGATTACACACAAAATGATGCCTACTACCAGCTGAATAGAAGGTCGTGGTCTTCAGACTCCGCAAGGGGCAACAACAGACTGAGGTACCATCTATTCAATAAATTGAAGATATGTGGTACTGACGAATGCACTTGTGGCACAGGGAAAATGATCGCGGAACATCTGCTGTAAAATTGACCGGCATACGAGGACTAGAGAAAGCACATGTGGCCATCACCAGTGGCAACACTAGACAAGCTCTATGGCAGTGTCGACAGCCTCAGGATGACCGCCGCTTTCTTCGAACAAATTCAAGTTGACGTCTGACAGCGTACGAAGAAGAAGATATCTATTGTCACGTGTTTACATTGTAATATCGGGGACATTTACCTAATGATTTTACTTGTTTTATTACATGTGTTTTGGATTTTGGTGTCACCTTTGTGATATGCTGAGATTATGTTTCCCAGGTACTGAAAATTTTTCACCCATTTTCCTTGTTGGTTTAATATGAAAAATGTTCTATATATTTCTTGTCTTGCAATCGTCTTATCTTCTGTTTTCTCTTTGTTGATTTTCATACTGTCATGATTCTAAGAGACAAGATCGATAACGTGACCAGTAGTTGAAGTTTGTTAGAAAATCTGTCAAAGTGTGGCAGCAGTTTGTCAGGTCAGGTCATTCCGTAACTGGTGAGGTCGTTGGGGCACAGATGAACACATGCCCACAACACCACGTCATCCCTCTCTGTCAACAGCCGCTGCCTCCTCTGGTCGGAGATTGGTCCATTCGTTAATGTTGTCCTCCCACCTCTTTTTGGGACGACCTCCTCTCTTTGGGACGACCTCCTCTCTTTGGGACGACCTCCTCTCCGTCTGCCCTGTACCTTATCATGCAGGATTGTATTTGCAAGACCATTTGATCTCGATATGTGATCAAGTGACCTTCTTCTAGAAATTGTCAAGAGGTCCTCAAAAGGTCCTTCTGCTGTTGTAATTCTTGTTCGTATTTCCTCATTTGTGACTCGATCTTTGCGCGTGAAGTTAAGGAAACATCTCATCTACAAGGCTTGTATCCTTCGCTGCAGGTCAGCTATAATTGTCCATATCTGACAAGAATATAGGGATATTGGCATATTATAAGCATTTATCTGAGGCATATGGCTGACCGTTTATCTCGCCAGATTTTTATTAAGCCGTTCAAGCGCCGCTTTTGTGTGCCCCATTCTGGCCAAAACCTCCGATTTTGATCCTTCCAACAGCAGGTCAGAAGCAGTGTCAAATAATGCGTGTAACAGTGTGACTGAGTGACTGAGTGACTGAGTGACTGAGTGACTGTTCTGGTTAGTACAAAAGAATGATATGTTCTGCTTCACTGATATATTTATATATATATTAACTTCTGTGAGAAAGAAGGTGGCCGTGAATGAAGACGAAACCAGATGCGAGAGAGGGAGAGAGAGAGAGAGAGAGAGATAGAGAGGGAGAGAATGAGAAAGAGAGAGAGCGTGAGAGAGAGAGAGAGAGAACGATTGAGTAAAGACACAACTGATTAATAAACTTTACAAAAATAAAATTAGTGGAAATATGTGGAAAATCATGAAGGAAATGGGGTTTCCTGTGCATATTATTCATCTCATTGAAACGTTATACCAAGATCAACAAGCCGCTGTCCGAGTATCTGAGCAAAGATCAAAAGGGAGTACGACATGGATGTATCCTCTCACCTTATCTGTACAACATATATGCGGAATGTATAATGAGAAATGTTCGAGAAGATGAGAACATTGAAAGTTTCGACCCGTTTACGATTGGGGGGTACGAGATTCCAGAGTTATGATACGCAGACGACACAGTGATACTATCAAGAAGTGCAGAAGGGCTAGAGCAGCTACTTTCAGCCGTTAATGAACATAGTAAAGATCAAAACTTATATATACACATAAATAAAACAAAGATAATGACCACCGACAAAACACAATGTCAGCATAAATTTACAGTGGGTGGTGAGGAAATAGATCAAATCACACATTTTGAATATCTGGGCTCCAGAATTGACAAAAATAGCGACGGCTCGAAAGAAATCAGAAGAAGACTAGCAATGTCAATGCAGAGACTGGACAGCCTGAAGAAATTATGGCAGAGCACCAACAAAACGATGCAAGTAAAAGTCTTGAGTTCTTGTGTTTTTCCTGTGGCAGCTTATGGCTGTGAATCATGGACGATTACAAAAACTTCCAGACAAAGAATCGAATCCGAATCAAAATGTACAGAAAGATTCTCAGAATACTGTGAACAGAGAAAAAGACAAATGTAGACATTCAGCAAGAGTTGAGCATGGAGGAGAATTGGTTTATCAATTCCATTTTGGCTAGAAAATGCAAATACTTTAGTCCCATCAGGAGACACAACGGTCTCGAGAGAACAGTGATGGACGGTATAGTGCCAGGTAAAAGAGGAAGGGGTAGACCAAGAAGACGATGGTACCAAGATATCCAGGAATGCCTGAGTTTGACAATTTCGGAGGCTGGAGTTTTGGTAATGGAACGAGTTTCTTTCAGACAGACTGTGATGGGAGCGACGTTCTATAAAGGACATGCTTCATGATGATGATGAATAGTCGTGTATTAGAAAAAGAAAAAGGTGACAGAGAAACAATGAGACTAAGAGATCGAGAAATAAAAATCAAAGAGAAGAAGAGAAGACAGGAGACAGTGAGAAATCAAATGAGAAAAAGGCACGTGATACAGGAAAAGATCACGTTAAGAAAAGAGAGAAAAGAGGTAAAGGAACGATCGAGGAATAAAGGAGACGTAATGAAATGAGGCAGGGAGAAAGGAAACATAAATTTGAAAGAAAGGAAACATCGACATTAGCCGCAATGAGAGAGATACAATAGAAAATAAGAGAGAATAGATAATGGCTTGAAGACGGCGAGGGAGAGAAAGTAGATATCTAGAGAGATAATGTGCAGTGAAAAAGAAAGGGATCGTCTTCTATGTAACGAGCCATGACCAAACCATTGCAGTCTTTGTTGTCTAAGGAGAGTGTACATACTTGGGAGACAGGTGCGAGAATGCACCTCCGCATTTGTCACTCGCTCTCTCTCCATGAGACGTCAAGGATGGATCTCAGGCGGCGTAGGTGAACGATGGTGAGCCAATGCTCTTGTTTTACATAGGTTGTCCACGTCTTGCTGCTATATGAAAGGGTACTGATTACACAGGCATTGCAAACCATGGCTTTGGGTTAGGCCTAAGTTTTGGGTTTTCCCATATATATATATATATCATCATCGTGTAGCATGTCCTTTAAAGAACGTCGCTCCCATGACAGTCTGCCTGAAAGAAACTCGTTCCCTTACCAAAACTCCAGCCTCAGTCATACTCAAGCATTCCTGGATATCTTGGTACCATCGTCTTCTTGGTCTACCCCTTCCTCTTTTACCTGGCACTATACCGTCCATCACTGTTCTCTCGAGACCGTTGTGTCTCTTGATGTGACCAAAGTATTTGCATTTTCTGTCCAAAATGGAATTGATAAACCAGATCTCCTGGGCCACTCCGTACTATATATTTGTAAATAAAGTAAAGGCCGTCGTCCATCTTAGACGATGATGACATAATTTATTTTGCTAGCGCTATTTTTAGTAAGAATAAACTACGCTACTGTTTATCCTAACTCTCTCGTCTCGAGCCGCCCGACCCCAGGGGCAAGTCAAGGACAAGACGACTAGGGGGCGACTACGAGATGCAGGGGACTCCGCATCAAGCATCCGTGAAATAGACGGCGGAGTCCGGAGTCGAACCCACACAACCTGATCCCGAGGCGGACGGCTTAACCACTTCGCCACGGAATATAATTCATAATACTGAGTGGTCCGCCGGAGTCCCTGTGTATAAGAAGGACAAGAATAGCACAACAGAGATCATGTAGGAGGCGAATAACTGTGTGACATGGCATAACACCAGCCATCTTTAGGTGGTTTGTTAAAAGCAACAAAGATGGCGCCTTACAGACTGCATGCCTACGTTGCTTTGGTGTCTTAGTCTATTAAGATGGACTCGCACATCGTTTACCACCCTCCGACGCAGTTTTTCAAACTCATCGAAGTAATTAGCTGCTCGAGCCTAGTTCACTAAACAGGAAATCCTCCTCCCGGCCACAGCCAGCTCATACCAGAGCTGGGACCTGCACAAGACCATTATCCTCTATAGAAGTGCAGGTCGACTAATATTAAGATAGTATATATCAAATACCAACAGAGCAACCAAAGATAGAAGAAATATATCAATACATTCTTTCTCAAATAAACGAGACACAAAGGAAGAGACATAGCAGTGTAAGAGGCACAAAAACAATTGATGTCCAGCGAGAGAACAGTGGGTGCTCACTGTGAAGTGAATTACTAGGTGAGCGATGTCACGCAATAAAGACCAGACGCGATCTACAAAATGACAGACAGCTGCCAAGTTGTGACTGTTCCCTTTTATGTTCGGAAAATGAATTTTAACATTCTCAGCTGATTTCGTATGTTTAGAAGTTTGAGTCTCTCATCCGGTCGTTTCTCAGAAATTCCTATCGCTTACAGGACTGCAAGTGACCTGGTCAGTTCCTGAAAATAAAACGTGCGAGATTTGTGCGACCCCAATCTCTCAGCGACACCAAACTCTGCATATATATTTGCTGGATAATCGCTCCTCGCTGGAACTTCTTACGTTATACCTACTGATCTTTACATAATGGGAGAGCACTGAACTTGGCCAGGGGACGGGTAGGCATACATGTTGAGGAAATAAAGAGATTAGGAGAGAAAGAGAGTGATGGATAGTTCCGTTTGTACATGAACAGATTAGGAAACCACAGAAGGAAGATCTTCATCAGCTAGCACGCCACATGACTTTGACGTTTAATTTATTCCACAACAATATGTGAGATCAGTTCCGTCTTACACGTCAAACATTGATAACAGTTTTCAAATTCTGAGTTTTTCCATGTGAAATATAGAGAAAGATTATTGATACAAGTGTGTGCACGCAGCAGGTAACCAAAACTCGTGTTTGACGCAAAGTTCTTACTGGCTGCCTAGAGGTAACATTCCCTAACTTGTTCATCCTGAAATGATCCAGCCTGTTACATGGGTCCTGGATCACAATATCCAGTTTAAGGGAACGCATCAGATCACCACCTTATAAAGGTTACTCTTTATAACAACTTCCTCTTCATCCACTTCTTCTATTTCTTTCTCTTCTTCTATTTCTTTCTCTTCTTCTATTTCTTTCTCTTCTTCTATTTCTTTCTCTTCTTCTATTTCTTTCTCTTCTTCTATTTCTTTCTCTTCTTCTATTTCTTTCTCTTCTTCTATTTCTTTCTCTTCTTCCATTTCTTTCTCTTCTTCTATTTCTTTCTCTTCTTCTATTTCTTTCTCTTCTTCCTTCCACTTCTTCCTCGCCTTCCACTTCTACTCTTCCTCTTCTACTCTTCCTCTTCTACTTCTTCTTCCTCTTCTTCCTCTTCTTCCTCTTCTTCTTCTTCTTCTTTTCCCCTTCTTCTTCTTCTTCTTTTCCCCTTCTTCTTCTACTTCTTCGTTCCGAAAAGTGCGTTGTGTCGTAGTTTACAACGAGACTTTGAGGATGACAACTAACGTCTAGTAAGAGTCCTTGGTCAGGGTCAGGGTCCTGGGTCAGAGTCCTTGGTCAGGGTCAGGGTCCTGGGTCAGAGTCCTTGGTCAGGGTCAGGGTCCTGGGTCAGAGTCCTTGGTCAGGGTCAGGGTCCTGGGTCAGAGTCCTTGGTCAGGGTCAGGGTCCTGGGTCAGAGTCCTTGGTCAGGATCAGGGTCCTGGGTCAGAGTCCTTGGTCAGGGTCAGGGTCCTGGGTCAGAGTCCTTGGTCAGGGTCAGGGTCCTGGGTCAGAGTCCTTGGTCAGGGTCAGGGTCCTGGGTCAGAGTCCTTGGTCAGGGTCAGGGTCCTGGGTCAGAGTCCTTGGTCAGGTTCTGGGTCCTGGGTCAGAGTCCTTGGTCAGGGTCTGGGTCCTGGGTCAGAGTCCTTGGTCAGGGTCAGAGTCCTGGGTCAGAGTCCTTGGTCAGGTTCTGGGTCCTGGGTCAGAGTACTTGGTCAGGGTCAGGGACCTGGGTCAGAGTCCTTGGTCAGGGTCAGAGTCCTTGGTCAGGGACCTCGGTCAGTGTCCTTGGTCAGGGTCTTGGGTCAGGGTCCTTGATCAGGGTTAGGGTTCTGAGTCAGAGTCCTTGGTCAGAGTGAGAGTCCTGGTTCAGGGTCCTGGGTCAGGGTCAGAGTCCTGGGTTAGGGTCCTGGGTAAGGGTCCTTGGTTATGGTCCTGGGTCAGGTCCTACGTCAGGGTCCTGGGTCAGGGTCCTGTAACAAGGTCAGGGTCATGGGTCAGGGTCAGGGTCCTGGGTCAGTATCCTGGGTCAGGGTCCAAGGTCAGGAAAATAAACTGATCAGACATGCTTGTCTGGGTCATGCAAAACATACTGGCCAAGACCCTCACCTCAGCTGTTTTCATGATAGCCTGGCAAACGAGGTGAGGGATCGACGTGATCCCCGGTCACCCTTCATCAGCACGCACATTTATCCATACATCTCCCCTACATCTGCCCTTACATCTCCCCCTACAGCTGCCCTTACATCTACCCCTACAGGTGCCCTTACATCTCCCCCTACAGATGGCATTAAATCTCCCCATACAGCTGCCCTTACATCTCCCCCTACAGCTAACCTTAAACTCACCATTACAATAAACCTCAATGTAAACCTTACATCTCCCCCTACAGCTAACCTTAAACTCACCCTTACAATAAACCTCAATGTAAACCTTATATCTCCCCCTACAGTTAACCTTAAACTCACCCTTACAATAAACCGCAATGTAAACCTTACATCTCCCCCTACAGCTAACCTTAAACTCACCCTTTCAATAAACCTCAATGTAAACCTTCCAGCTCCCCCTACAGCTGCCCTTACATCTACTCCTACAGGTGCCCTTACATCTCCCCCTACAGATGGCATTAAATCTCCCCATACAGCTGCCCTTACATCTCCCCCTACAGCTAACCTTAAACTCACCATTACAATAAACCTCAATGTAAACCTTACATCTCCCCCTACAGCTGCCCTTACATATCCCCCTACAGCTGCCCTTACATCTCCCCCTACATCTAACCTTAAACTCACCCTTACAATAAACCTCAATGTAAACCTTACACCTCCTCCTACAGCTAACCTTAAACTCACCCTTACAATAAACCTCAATGTAAACCTTACACATCCCCCTACAGCTAACCTTAAACTCACCCTTACAATAAACCTCAATGTAAACCTTACATCTCCCCCTACAACTGCCCTTACATCTCCCCTAACAGCTGCCCTTACATCTCCCCCTACAGCTAACCTTAAACTCACCCTTTCAATAAACCTCAATGTAAACCTTACATCTCCCCCTACAGCTAACCTTAAACTCACCCATACAATAAACCTCAATGTAAACCTTACATCTCCCCCTAGAGCTGCCCTTACATCTCCCTCTACATCTGCCCTTACATCTCCCCCTACAGCTAACCTGAAACTCACCCTTACAATAAACCTCAATGTAAACCTTAAACCTCCCCTTACAGCTAACCTTAAACTCATCCTTACAATAAACCTCAATGTAAGCCTTACATCTCCCCCTACAGCTAACCTTAAACTCACCCTTTCAATAAACCTCAATGTAAACCTTACATCTCCCCCTACAGCTAACCTTAAACTCACCCTTACAATAAACCTCAATGTAAACCTTACATCTCCCCCTACAGCTAACCTTAAACTCACCCTTACAATAAACCTCAATGTAAACCTTACACCTCCCCTTACAGCTAACCTTAAACTCACCCTTACAATAAACCTCAATGTAAACCTCACATCTCCCCCTACAGCTAACCTTAAACTCACCCTTACAATAAACCTCAATGTAAACCTTACATCTCCCCCTACAGCTAACCTTAAGCTCACCCTTACAATAAACCTCAATGTAAACCTTGCATCTCCCCCTACAGATGGCCTTAAATCTCCCCATACAGCTACCCTTACATCTGCCCCTACAGCTAACCTTAAACTCACTCTTACAATAAACCTCAATGTAAACCTTACATCTCCCCTTACAGCTAACCTTAAACTCACCCTTACAATAAACCTCAATGTAAAATTTACATCTCCCCCTACAGCTAACCTTAAACTCACCCTTATAATAAACCTCAATGTAAACCTTACATCTCCCCCTACAGCTAACCTTAAACTCACCCTTACAATAAACCTCAATGTAAACCTTACATCTCCCCCTACAGCTAACCTTAAAATCACCCTTACAATAAACCTCAATGTAAACCTTACATCTCCCCCTACAGCTAACATTAAACTCATCCTTACAATAAACCTCAATGTAAACCTTACAGCTCCCCTTACAGCTGCCCTTACATCTACCCCTACAGGTGCCCTTACATCTCCCCCTACAGATGGCATTAAATCTCCCCATACAGCTGCCCTTACATCTCCCCCTACAGCTAACCTTAAACTCACCCTTACAATAAACCTCAATGTAAACCTTCCACCTCCCCCTACAGCTAACCTTAAACTCACCCTTACAATAAACCTCAATGTAAACCTTACATCTCCCCCTACAACTGCCCTTACATCTCCCCTAACAGCTGCCCTTTCATCTCCCCCTACAGCTAACCTTAAACTCACCCTTTCAATAAACCTCAATGTAAACCTTACATCTCCCCCTACAGCTAACCTTTAACTCACCCATACAATAAACCTCAATGTAAACCTTACATCTCCCTCTACAGCTGCCCTTACATCTCCCCCTACAGCTAACCTTAAACTCACCCTTACAATAAACCTCAATGTAAACCTTACATCTCCCCCTACAGCTAACCTTAAACTCACCCTTACAATAAACCTCAATGTAAACCTTACACCTCCCCTTACAGCTAACCTTAAACTCACCCTTACAATAAACCTCAATGTAAACCTCACATCTCCCCCTACAGCTAACCTTAAACTCACCCTTACAATAAACCTCAATGTAAACCTTACATCTCCCCCTACAGCTAACCTTAAACTCACCCTTACAATAAGCCTCAATGTAAACCTTACATCTCCCCCTACAGATGGCCTTAAATCTCCCCATACAGCTACCCTTACATCTGCCCCTACAGCTAACCTTAAACTCACCCTTACAATAAACCTCAATGTAAACCTTACATCTCCCCTTACAGCTAACCTTAAACTCACCCTTACAATAAACCTCAATGTAAACCTTACATCTCCCCCTACAGCTAACCTTAAACTCACCCTTACAATAAACCTCAATGTAAACCTTACATCTCCCCCTACAGCTAACCTTAAACTCACCCTTACAATAAACCTCAATGTAAACCTTACATCTCCCCCTACAGCTAACCTTAAACTCACCCTTACAATAAACCTCAATGTAAACCTTACAGCTCCCACTACAGCTGCCCTTACCTCTACCACTACAGGTGCCCTTACATCTCCCCCTACAGATGGCATTAAATCTCCCCATACATCTGCCCTTACATCACCCCCTACAGCTAACCTTAAACTCACCCTTACAATAAACCTCAATCTAAACCTTACATCTCCCCCTACAGCTGCCCTTACATCTCCCCCTACAGCTGCCCTTACATCTCCCCCTACATCTAACCTGAAACTCACCCTTACAATAAAACCTCAATGTAAACCTTACATCTCCCCCTACAGCTGCCCTTATATCTCCCTCTACAGCTAACCTTAAACTCACCCTTTCAGTAAACCTCAATGTAAACATTACATCTCCCCCTACAGCTAACCTTAAACTCACCCTTATAATAAACCTCAATGTAAACCTTACATCTCCCCCTACAGCTGCTCTTACATCTCCCCCTACAGCTGCCCTTACATCTCCGCTTACAGCTAACCTTAAACTCACCCTTACAATAAACCTCAATGTAAACCTTAGATCTCCCCCTACAGCTAACCTTAAACTCACCCTTACAATAAACCTCAATGTAAACCTTACATCTGCCCCTACAGCTAACCTTAAACTCACCCTTACAATAAACCTCAATGTAAACCTTACATCTCCCCCTTACAGCTAACCTTAAACTCACCCTTACAATAAACCTCAATGTAAACCTTACATCTCCCCCTACAGCTAACCTTAAACTCACCCTTACAATAAACCTCAATGTAAACCTTACATCTCCCCCTTACATCTAACCTTAAACTCACCCTTACAATAAACCTCAATGTAAACCTTACATCTCCCCCTACAGCTAACCTTAAACTCACCCTTACAATAAACCTCAATGTAAACCTTACATCTCCCCCTACAGCTAACCTTAAACTCACCCTTACAATAAACCTCAATGTAAACCTTACATCTCCTCCTTACAGCTAACCTTAAACTCACCCTTACAATAAACCTCAATGTAAACCTTACATCTCCCCCTACAGCTAACCTTAAACTCACCCTTAGAATAAACCTCAATGTAAACCTTACATCTGCTCCTACAGCTATCCTTAAACTCACCCTTACAATAAACCTCCATGTAAACCTTACATCTCCCCCTTACAGCTAACCTTAAACTCACCCTTTCAATAAACCTCAATGTAAACCTTACATTTACCCCAACGCTCTTACAATTCTCATGACCAACAAAATATCAACAACTCAGTACTTTGGATAGTCACAAGGTGTCTAAAGCCTACTCCAACTGAACAAGAATGCCCCACAATCGACCTTGGATAAGCTAATTTTCCTTTTTAGCGATGACAAGACGTACAAGATGTGTTTTCTTTAAATAAAGTTAATTATTTCGACACTGTTTTTGTTAGCTTTAAAATTATGAAGGATTTGAAAAATACCAAGTTTAAAAAATGTGATATACTGCGTTTACCCGCGACACGTATACCCATAAGAAAGCTCTGCGTGGCACCACCTGAGACTCGAAGTGCTGCATCCAAAATTAGAATTGAGAGACAGACAGAGATCCAAGGCACCCTATGTCTGGACACCAGGTGCAGTGCACAAAAGTGACATCATGCTGTCAACAAGCTCCTACAGACTGGAGCTGGACAACGCGGCACTGGAAACATGTCATGACCTGACACGAGTCGCCTGGATCGAACTGCGGGAGGATCCTGCGCTTGGGCACAATTTGTCACGCAACGTGGAGGTCACTAAATAGACTCCGAGCTGGTGTATCACGATACAGGAAGCTAGTAAAATGAGACATGCGACTGGGGAGCAGCTCAAGACCTAGATCCCTGATGAGACACGCGACTGGGTAGCAGTTCAAGACCTAGATCCCTGATGAGACACGCGACTTTGTAGCAGTTCAAGACCTAGATCACTGATGAGACACGCGACTTTGTAGCAGTTCAAGACCTAGATCCCTGATGAGACACGCGACTTTGTAGCAGTTCAAGACCTAGATCACTGATGAGACACGCGACTGGGTAGCAGTTCAAGACCTAGATCACTGATGAGACACGCGACTGGGTAGCAGTTCAAGACCTAGACCCCCCAATGGTCTGCACAAACACTTTAGAAACATGCATTATGGATAACATGTTGATGGGGAATAGCAATACAATCTCCGTGGCTCAATATCGGAAACATGTATGACAGATTGCTCAGGTCAGGGGAAGTATGTAAGTAGGGATACATAATGGCGATTCACCTAATAGTTGTACTCGTGTTCATTCCGGTGAGAAAAAGTGCATTCATTGAACTACTCGTATTCGACTAAATCGTGCACTGTAATCGAATACAAATAGGAAAAAGAGCATTGTGATAACTGCATACCTAAAATGTATGGATTACTTTGAGCTTCCTACCGACTAAGAGTACTTTATCGTATCGTAGATTGAATCTGCTAACGTGGCAGAACATGGACAGCCGGTAGGTAGAACCAAACGTGTAAATATTAGAATATTTATTAGCACTTGTATTGTGATTGTTTTGTAACATTAAAAAAAACTTTTTGTTTGTTTTGCGTTCGCTTTATTTATCTATTCCCCAAGGCGGTGTGTGTTGCACTGTGGTTTGTATTTTGTGCCTGTCGGCCCAGTGCATCCGACTTCATTTTCTAAGGGTTTGCTTTCCCAGGGTAACAGCCGGTGCTGTGATGGGGTTCGAACCCAGCACCTTCGGGTTGTGAGCCGTGTCACTTAACCACTAGCCCACGCCGTCCCCCGTTTTGTTACTTGAAATTGAACATTGTTGTTTTCTCGGTGGAGATGCAAATATGCAATACGGAAATCAATGAGATCTTTGAACAATTAATACCGATACTTGATTGGAAACAAATGACAATTTATCTAGCTTCTGTCTACTTGCCTCGTTAGATATCGTGGAGAGGTATGACCTTTGTTCAATTTCTTTGTTTTTTTGGCAGTGCAAAAATTCACTGGTGACTTGCTAGGTTAATCCCAGTATCTGTAACCATCCGTTATGTTGGTAGTCCCTGGAATATACGATCGCCTACTTTTGAAACTGGTAGTGGTAGGAAGCGTAAATTAGCGCACGGTAGATCCGAGGCCTGTCAGGCGCCATCTATGCCGCTCTGCTAATCACATAACCAAGACCTGTTGTTATCGCCCCTCAGTCCTCTTTTAGCGGCACATTCTCTGTGGGACGAGAATCTCTAGAATTATTGGAGTAGATTTTTAATCTGAATTTTGCCCGAGTAGTGGCCGTTAAGACTGCTCTTGTCGATTTCCAACTGCCAATGGGTTTTTAACGTGCACGCCATTGCACACGGGTGTCCGATCTCACTCCTCAGAGATCAGGGAACATTCTTGCCGGATGATCCCCGTGAAAAAAATTCCGGTCTTCACCGTGATTTGAACAGGAGAAACACGAGAAGAACACTTTATCTCTAGACCACAGGGTCCCCCGGCACATGACATAAATATCAAAAGAGCTTAAAATACAACAAGATTTTCGTCCCAATACTTTTCTGCCAATTCTAAAACTTAACATTGACACCAAATGAAAAACGACGCATCGTAACAACAGAAATAAAATGCCAGAGGAATATAAATTGGATGTAAAAAGGAGAGACATAATCAGAAACGATGACACACGGAGACTAGTGGGAACAACACCAGTATTAGACTACACCAAAAGACCGTAACTAAAATGGTTTGATCACGTAACAAGCCTACAAACACACAACTTGCTTCCCCATCCCAAACAAACATTGCTATTTAATGGCCGACCACAAAAAAGGTGACTTAGAAATATCTGAGGGGGTGAATGCCACTGTGCATGATTCACACAATCAGGCTCGTTCTTGAAATATATTGATAACCTTACTTAACTTAACTTAACGTAACGTCTTTATACTGGTTTAGAAGACTCTGCAGAGTCTGTATACAACCAGTTTCATTTACATCACCTTGATCTAAAAGCTATGCGCATCCAATTTATTCTTAAATGCATTAACTGCCCCTGCCTCCACTACCTGCCGTGGCAATGCATTCCAAGCATTCACCACTCTCTGACTATAAAAATATTTCCTAATATCTAATCTGGACCTCTCTTTAGTCAGCTTGTAGCTATGTCCTCTTTTTATTGTGGGTGGCTGTATTTAAAAAAAAATAATTTTAAAGTCAAATTTATCCATTCCTCTGATCATCTTATAAACCTGTATTAAGTCACCACGAATTCTTCTCTCTTCTAGGCACTGTAGATCGGTTTTTCTGAGTCTTTCCTCTGAACAGTAATTCTGGAATTTCACTATCATTTTTGACGCTCTTTTTTGTATTCTTTCAAGCATGTTTAAATCCCCTCTTTGATAAGGACTCCACACCTGTACACAGTTTTCCAATCTGGGTCTAACTAATGCTTTATACAGTTTGACTATCACTTCCTTGCTTCTATGCTCCTTACACTGGAAAGCATACCAGGATAGGTTAATAGGACGCTAAATAAAAATTGTTGTTATGTTAGACTTAATGGGGACATTTCAGGCTTAAGAAATGCATTGATTGTTGTATTGAATCGATGATTGTTGTGAATAGCGTCGTTTAGTCTGAACGTTTGTCGGGTGCATTTGAGGAAGATGATCGCAAAGCAGTGATCTCACTGCCTAAAACGGTTATACCACGCGGTGGTATGGCTTAGATTAACTTCTTTCGTTCTCAGTTTCCCGATACCAAACCCTGAAAGGGCTTAAGTAGCAGAATGTAGTCCAGAGAACGGAATGCGTTATGTCGTAGTTTACAGCTTGGCTGCGATATTTGCATCTTTCGTTCCAACACATCCGACTTCAGCAAGCATTTTTTGAGTACCGGGTTAGCATTCCCTCTTTAATCCCTTCTCCTTCGCCAGTCTGCCCTGCTGCAGCCTGTTATCCAGGATCACTGCGTGGAGGTTTAATAGGGTCTTGGCAGCTCTGGTTAGCTGGTCCTGACGCTAGCAGTCAGCTATGGGTCGCTGACCACTGCAGCTCATGTGCTGCTCAGCTCTGGTTCGCAGACCCTGGCGATAGGAGTCAGCTATGCGTCGCTAACCACTGTAGCTCATGATCCCAATTACCTGCCATTCAAACACCCAGAAATATACACACATGTTCTGTCGAGGGGTGTACATCGAGTGCAAACTTGGTTTGAAATCCCGCATACCGGATTCGAAATCACTTTGTATCCGGTTTGACTGCGCATGACGGGGATTTTTCTCGGTACGACCACTTTTCCACGTACATAAACCCTTGGCAAATCTACTGCACTGCAAAACTGTGATAGCGGAACACATTACAAATAGATACACACGCATCTATACACTGGCCAATACGTCCCGATATGACGTAAATGTCGAAAGCTTAAAGGTGCGTGCCGTCGCCAGTAGACATGGGAAGGGAAAACGTTTAAACAAAAACAAAGATAAAATTGTCTAAAAAAAACCAATGAGAAATACAAAACTTGCATTACAAAAACTATGACAAATGAAGAATGACATTTTTTTTTTAAAAGACCAATGGCAAATGTAAAATTATAAAAATAGTTTTTCTATCAAATTGCAGTGACAAATGACAAAAATTAAACACATGTTTTGAACCAAAGAGCACTGACAATTCAACAATTTTAAAAACATGCATGTTTCTCAAAGAGCAATGTCAAATGAAAAACAATTTAAAATAAATAAAATGTGAAATATCGGTAGACGTATTGAACACAACTTTTGAAGTCAGCATTTCAATCAATATTTGAAATCATGTTCACATGCGGTCCAATTATATAAGGGCCTCTTTTCGTATTCGACCGATTCGTTAAGACATATTCGATTTATCACTAATAAGTACACGATAAAATAAAAGCCAAAGGGGGGGGGGGGGGTGTTTCTGGGCAATATGGGTGTCCTTATGGGCCAAAATTGAGGAGGGGCAACCCTAGAAATAGCAACAAATAGACGCTGAGCTTGATAGACTGTACTGATACCGGGCATCAGGATGATCAAGTGTGCTCTCACAACCAAACAATGCAAGCTGAAATATCCGCGAACAAAATATGAGGATAACAAGGAATCTGATTTTGTTATGTTATGTTTTGTTATGTTATGTTATTCATGTTATGTTATTTATGTTATGTTATGTTACTTTATGTTACGTTATGTTATGTTAAGTTATGTTAAGCTATGCTATGCTATGACATACTATGCTATGTTATGTTATGTTATGTTATGTTATCAGAAATACTAGATGGGACTCTACATGCTGTTCTAGTTGTTCAAAGCTTTTAGTCATGAGTTCTTTGCTTTCACGGTGGATCGCTTATAGCAGATTACATGGCCCATTTTATATACTGAGGAGCATTGAAGAAGGTGGATCTCAGTCATTGAAGCTGTAGTGCAAAACGAGTTATCAGTTGGTTCGTCAGCGTAGGGAACAAAGTGTCCATCCCAATGCAGTATGTTTACAGGAGGACTGGTGGAGTGAGGTGAAGTTTAATCAACATGTGTTCCGGGTCGTGGCGTGACATAGGGGCTTGGTCAGTCTGGTGTACCAGGGCGTGGTGTGAAATAGGGGCTTGGTCAGTCTGGTGTACCAGGGCGTGGTGTGAAATAGGGGCTTGGTCAGTCTGGTGTACCAGGGCGTGGTGTGAAATAGGCGCTTGGTCAGTCTGGTGTACCAGGGCGTGGTGTGAAATAGGGGCTTGGTCAGTCTGGTGTACCAGGGCGTGGTGCGAAATAGGGGCTTGGTCAGTCTAGTGCACATGACTGTGATATGAGATTTGATCTTGGTCAGTGTGGTGCACATGGCTGTGATATGAGATTTGGTCTTGGTCAGTATGGTGCACATGATCATGACGTGAGATTTGATCTTTTCGACTCTCGAGCTCTGGAAAGTCAGATGTGGCCATTCGTTGTCTGCTGCACGAGACCCTCGCTCTGGTATTGACTCACATCACTCCAGATAGACCCTCGCTCTGGTATTGACTCACATCATCCAGATAGACCCTCGCTCTGGTATTGACTCATATCACTCCAGATAGAACCCTCGCTCTGGTATTGACTCATATCACTCCAGATAGACCCCTCGCTCTGGTATTGACTCACATCATCCAGATGGACCCCTCGCTCTGGTATTGACTCACATCATCCAGATAGACCCCCTATTTGATCAGTCTCTTTCAACAGATGACAAATTGTGTTTTACTTATGGTTCTTGTAGCTCGCTGGATGTATACACTCCTACACCATTTTGTTGTTTCTTGAGTTACGTTATGAAGGATCTACGTCTGATTTATAACGCTTGCATTTTAAAGTTACGGACCAGGTTAAGCTTAAAGTTACGGACCAGGTTAAGCTTAAAGTTACGGACCAGGTTAAGCTTAAAGTTACGGACCAGGTTAAGCTTAAAGTGACGGACCAGGTTAAGCTTAAAGTTACGGACCAGGTTAAGCTTTAAGTTAAGGTAAAGCAAGAAAATAAATAGAAACAACAATATCCATACAAAACCAATAAGTAACAGGTGGGGAATGCCACGTTCCTGGGCAATGTATCTTAGCAGATGTTAAAGTCGACCCCGGAACCCAAAACAAATGCAATAAAGCAAGCCAAATAATTGGGCAAATGTCCCTGATATTACCACGACAGCACGTGACAATGGACACACAAAGAACGCTATACAACACGATACAACATTGTGCTATCATTCTCAGAATTGGACAGAAACTAACAAAGATAAAAGAAACATCAGCAGAGATGAAACCCTTGCGCAGAATGCGCGGAATAACAATAATGGAAAGAATCAGAAACGAAGAT
Organism: Ariolimax columbianus; assembly: GCA_036924085.1. Lineage (NCBI taxonomy): Eukaryota > Metazoa > Mollusca > Gastropoda > Stylommatophora > Arionidae > Ariolimax > Ariolimax columbianus. Next base: position 25,685,214 of record JAVGWX010000025.1, read on the forward strand.
ATTAGGAGACAAGTAGGTACAACACCACTGCTAGACCTCATCAAGAGACAAGTAGGTACAACACCACTAACTGCTAGACCTCATCAATAGACGACAAACCAAATGATTCGAACACGTGACTGACGAACAGACACAAGATAATCTCCCTCAGAAAGCTTTGCTAACCACATACAATGGATACAAAGTCAAGGGCCGCCCATCCCGGTCAGGAAACATCTTCATAAACTAACACTGAAAGGCACGAACTGGGTACAAATAAAGCCAACAGAAATAACAAAAAGATGCATCTATTTCAGAGGCGTAATCTAGCAACAATTTTTTACGTCTGGTCAGGCACAACATACTGATCAGACATGTTAGTCAGGGTAAGGCACACCATACTGATCAGACATGTTAGTCAGGGTAAGGCACAACATACTGATCAGACATGTTAGTCAGGGTAAGGCACAACATTCTGATCAGACATGTTAGTCAGGGTCAGGCACAACATTCTGATCAGACATGTTAGTCAGGGTCAGGCATAACATACTGATCAGACATGTTAGTCAGGGTCAGGCACAACATACTGATCAGACATGTTAGTCAGGGTCAGGCATAACATACTGATCAGACATGTTAGTCAGGGTCAGGCCCAGCATACTGATCAGACATGTTAGTCAGGGTCAGGCACAAGATACTGATCAGACATGTTAGTCAGGGTCAGGCACAACATACTTATCAGACATGTTAGTCAGGGTCAGGCAAACAAAATTCTGAACAAGAATAAGAACAACAACAACAACAACAAGAACAAGAACAACAACAACAACAACAACAACAACAACAACAACAACAAGAACAAGAACAACAACAACAACAACAACAACAATAAGAGCAACAACAACAACAACAACAACAACAACAACAACAATAAGAACAAGAACAACAACAACAACAACAACAACAACAACAACAACAACAACAACAATAAGAGCAACAACAACAACAAGAACAACAACAACAACAACAACAACAAGAGCAACAACAACAACAACAACAACAATAAGAGCAACAACAACAACAAGAACAAGAACAACAACAACAACAACAAGAACAACAACAACAACAATAAGAACAATAACAACAACAACAACAACAGGAAAAAGAACACAAAACAACAAGAATGTTTGGTCTCCAATATGGTGGTCCAAATTAATAAGATGTACGAGGAATTATAGAATGTGTTTAATAGACTTCCAGCCCAACAAAGCATGTCAGTAGATCTGTAGAATTCCCCGCCGGACATTATCATGTGGGTTTAGCTATTATTTATTCCATCCCACCCTCGCTGCCTAAAACAAGAACCAAGAGCAAGACACAATCACTTTCCCCATGAATGATGCCAAAGAAAACTCGCGGCGCTGCAACAAGGGCGCGGTTGTCCTTCATACTAAAGGTCGTTGTCGAGGGAATATCAGACTGAGACTGGCAGAGACCAGCCCGCTCATTCTAACAGAGAAACCCCATCCTGTGGTATTACTTTCTTTCCATGCATCCGTCACATAACTATCTGGAGATATGGCTGCGGGACCTAGTCAATAGCGTTTTTTTCTTTCTTTAACTTCAAGCATTGTTTCTCAATTGAGCCACTCTGTGTATCCGTGCAGAGAGTGACATCAACACTATGGAAGTCCAAACTTTCAATGCACCCCTTTCTTCATTCCTCGTGGCTCGTAAGCTGCGGTAGTCCCTACTTATCTTGCACCACTATCTACATTCCCTGTTGAGGCTGGTAAGCTGCGGTAGTCCCTACTTATCTTGCACCACTATCTACATTCCCTGTTGAGGCTGGTAAGCTGCGGAAGTCCCTACTTATCTTGCACCACTATCTACATTCCCTGTTGAGGCTGGTAAGCTGCGGAAGTCCCTACTTATCTTGCACCACTATCTACATTCCCTGTTGAGGCTGGTAAGCTGCGGAAGTCCCTACTTATCTTGCACCACTATCTACATTCCCTGTTGAGGCTGGTAAGCTGCGGAAGTCCCTACTTATCTTGCACCACTATCTACATTCCCTGTTGAGGGTGAAACCGTCCCTGTGCAAGTCCATATTTTGCACTCCATCGTGGATCTATTGTTCCTTTTTTTTTAAAACTCCCCCACGTGTCTTTTCACCTCTCCAATCACGATCCCCATGACCATATGATAACAGTGTATAAACTTAAACATCTGTTATGTAGTAGGAAACTCTTTTATTTGTTTTAGGACGTAGAGATGATTTAGAAATTCTGATTAATATTGTAATTTATTTTGCATCTTGTCATTGCTACCCCATGCACAGCAACTATCTTTAATCTCATAGTCCAAGACGTTTAGGGCATGATCTGTCCTTCCCATAGAAGGACCCATCCGTGGGGAAAGTTTTAATAACTTTGTAAAATAAACGTTAATACGGTAAAACGGTAATAATAAACGTTTACAGGAGCAAAAAATGGAGTATATACCATACATAGTAAACAAGTAACCCATAGCATTATTACCGTAAGGGAGTGAGATGTTAGCGATCTCACAATTCAAAGACTCGGCTATATCAGGATGGTAGTCATCTCCTCCCTAGCCGCTTTTGCTTCCCGGACTGAACCGGTACCCATTTAAGGCTTGGCCGATCGAGGAGTCATTGCGGTGTGAAAAAAAACATTTCCTCCTCAACTGGGAAATGAACCCAGGACCACAAGCAAAGCCAGCTAGCTAATCACTGCTCTACGCTGCTCCCTAAATAGAGGGTGTCATTCACAATAATGTCATGTAAGCAGACTTATGATGTCCTGTCATGTCTACAATCACATGAAGTCCTCTCATGTTTACAACCCAATGATGTCCTGTCATGTCTACAATCACATGAAGTCCTCTTATGTTTACAACCCAATGATGTCCTGTCATGTCTACAATCACATGGAGTCCTCTCATGTCTGCAACCCAATGATGTCCTGTCATGTTTATAATCCTATGATGTCCTGTCATGTCTACAATCCTATGATGTTCTGTCATGTCTACACTCCCATGATGTCCTGTCATATCTGCAACCCAATGATGTCCTGTCATGTCTACAATACCATGATGTCCTGTCATGTCTACAATCCCATGATGTCATGTCTACACTCCCATGATGTCCTGTCATATCTGCAACCCAAAGATGTCCTGTGATGTCTACAATCCCATTATGTCCTGTCATATCTACACTCCCATCATGTCCTGTCATGTCTGCAACCAAATGATGTCCTGTCATATCTACAATCCAACGATGTCCTCACATGTAAGCAAAGTGACTTGCCGTAACAGCAGGTTCACGCAAGAAGAACCCGGAGGAAGCGTGCGACATGTTTTTGTGAGGCGAGTACTGATTGACTTGAATCTGAACACCACGTCAGTACCACAGACTGAAGTCTACCATTTCTTATTGAAGCAACGTATAGCCTGCCAAAGACGATCACGCTGTTCCACAACATCCGTTCACTTGAATTGAGTATCATCTCAATTGTTACGCCTAAATGAGTACATCCCAAGAAAGGTAACTACCAACTTCAGAGAGGAGGTACCTGAGAAAGTTGGTTCAGGTGACGAAAAGGGACAAGATCCGTAACCAGACAATACGTAGCAATCTCCAAGTTCAACCCCTGCAGACACGAGTGGAGCAGTCCCAACTACAGTGGTTTGGCCATGTCTGCAGACACGAGTGGAGCAGTCCCAACTACAGTGGTTTGGTCATGTCTGCAGACACGAGTGGAGCAGTCCCAACTACAGTGGTTTGGCCATGTCTGTAGAATGGAAGAAGATCGGATACCAAGGTGGGTATGGGAGATTAAAAAGTGAAGGACGCAAACCCCCAGTCCCTAAGTGATCGATGGCTGGATTAGAAAGAGGCCAGGAGAAAGACGGCGGATAGAGCAGTGTGGCGTTCTCTCTGGCAAACCTCTACTCCTCACGGTAGAAGAGAAGCGACTAAGTAAGTACGTCTATTGTTAGGCACATTTCTTATCTGGTCTGTTTATCTCAGTCTCCACATACTCGCACAGGAGCTGTGTTTCACGTCACAATGTCCTTGAACTTTCCCTTTCTCATAACAGTCCTCTTGCTTATGATGGCATCCTTCTACTTTGCCCATCATCTTTTTTGTGTTTGTTTTGTGGGATATCAAACTAACTTCACATTCTTCTGACACAACATTCCTGTGGAATCAGCTGCCAAACCTTCTTTCATTGTTTATGGATTGCCGATGATACGCCTCCATCTGACAGAATCGGCCTATGTTATACTGGCGTACTTTCTACACTCTTCCCATTGATTAAAAAGTTATGTATGAGATTGCATCAGATGTTTGTGTATTGCTTTCATTGCGGTGATTATTATGTTTTGTTATTGAATTACCTCTTCCATCAAACTATCGTTGATCTCACCGATGTGTTTCTGAGAGGTGATATCTCAAATGTGGCAGATACGAAACATATAGAATACCTGGAGTGTGAAGCTAGAAACAAGAGCAGAGCCAACACAGGACTATGAGATAGCCTGGTCAGCATTTATGGAAGTCAAGTAGCTGGAAGTTTGAAGGTGACTTCTGAAACAAGCATAGACGGATTGTGAAAGCGGTTCTTGAACTTACATCACCAATTGTGATAGTGGAGCTGAGCGTACATCAATTAGATATGCTTGAGACCCACAGGAAGCAGTGGAGGTGCCCCATTCTGGTGATGTAGGCGAACCAAAGACTAGATTAGAAGCAGTTTTGTGCATGGAAGCGTAGCAGACATCAACAATTCGTGATAGAAATTCATATACATAATACGTCACGAGAATGCGCGTATCTCAGCGATGGCCATTTCAGCGACGTCATAATTTTTTGGGAAAAACACAACTGCACACATCACGACACACACATCACGACAACTGCTCACATCACGACACACACATCACGACACACACATCACGACAACTGCACACATCACGACAACTGCACACATCACGACACACACATCACGACGCACACATCACGACAACTGCACACATCACGACACACACATCACGACAACTGCACACATCACGACAACTGCACACATCACGACACACACATCACGACACACACATCACGACAACTGCACACATCACGACAACTGCACACATCACGACACACACATCACGACAACTGCACACATCACGACAACTGCACACACCACGACACACACATCACGACACACACATCACGACACACACATCACGACACACACATCACGACAACTGCACACATCACGACAACTGCACACATCACGACACACACATCACGACAACTGCACACATCACGACAACTGCACACATCACGACAACTGCACACATCACGACAACTGCTCACATCACGACAACTGCACACATCACGACACACACATCACGACAACTGCTCACATCACGACAACTGCTCACATCACGACAACTGCACACATCACGACAACTGCTCACATCACGACAACTGCACACATCACGACACACACATCACGACAACTGCTCACATCACGACAACTGCACACATCACGACACACACATCACGACAACTGCACACATCACGACAACTGCACACATCACGACACACACATCACGACACACACATCACGACAACTGCACACATCACGACAACTGCACACATCACGACACACACATCACGACAACTGCACACATCACGACAACTGCACACACCACGACACACACATCACGACACACACATCACGACACACACATCACGACACACACATCACGACAACTGCACACATCACGACAACTGCACACATCACGACAACTGCACACATCACGACAACTGCACACATCACGACAACTGCACACATCACGACAACTGCACACATCACGACACACACATCACGACACACACATAAGACACACACATCACGACACACACATCACGACAACTGCACACATCACGACACACACATCACGACACACACATCACGACACACACATCACGACAACTGCACACATCACGACAACTGCACACATCACGACAACTGCACACATCACGACAACTGCACACATCACGACAACTGCACACATCACGACAACTGCACACATCACGACAACTGCTCACATCACGACAACTGCACACATCACGACACACACATCACGACAACTGCTCACATCACGACAACTGCACACATCACGACAACTGCTCACATCACGACAACTGCACACATCACGACACACACATCACGACAACTGCTCACATCACGACAACTGCACACAACACGACACACACATCACGACAACTGCACACATCACGACAACTGCACACATCACGACAACTGCACACATCACGACAACTGCACACATCACGACAACTGCACACATCACGACACACACATCACGACAACTGCACACATCACGACAACTGCACACATCACGACAACTGCACACATCACGACAACTGCACACATCACGACAACTGCACACATCACGACAACTGCACACATCACGACAACTGCACACATCACGACACACACATCACGACACACACATAAGACACACACATCACGACACACACATCACGACAACTGCACACATCACGACAACTGCACACATCACGACAACTGCACACATCACGACAACTGCACACATCACGACAACTGCACACATCACGACAACTGCACACATCACGACAACTGCACACATCACGACAACTGCACACATCACGACACACACATCACGACACACACATAAGACACACACATCACGACACACACATCACGACAACTGCACACATCACGACACACACATCACGACAACTGCACACATCACGACAACTGCACACATCACGACACACACATCACGACAACTGCACACATCACGACAACTGCACACATCACGACAACTGCACACATCACGACAACTGCACACATCACGACAACTGCACACATCACGACAACTGCACACATCACGACAACTGCACACATCACGACACACACATCACGACAACTGCACACATCACGACAACTGCACACATCACGACACACACATCACGACAACTGCACACATCACGACACACACATCACGACAACTGCACACATCACGACAATTGGTCATACGTTGAAATGAAACATAGATTGATCTGTTTAGTGAACATTGTTGTAGAAAAGATAGTGGAAACAACCATATCAGAAAGCATCCTCAATCATATCGAATAGAAACCATTCAAAATGCAGAAAGCAGACGGCAGCCGCCATTGCTCTGAGGTGACCTCAAATACCAGTGACCATCTAGGCAACACTATTTTTAATTAATAAAACTGACGATAGCGAGTTTCACATTGAGAATGAATATCCGGTTATTAACAGAAACAAGAAAGAATAACAGAAGGAAAGAAAACGGCAGTTATCCTTCCATAGATCGATGGGGTAACGAGTGAGGTTATCCTTGCTTCGAACAAATCGGCAATAAAATTGTTAACCCAATTATTTGAACGGCCTGGGGCATTCCCAGATGACCAGGAACGAGCTAGTGTTAAGTAATAAAAAAAATATATGGCACTGTATAACATACAAAACCAATCAACTTGAACACACTGGGAAAAGGCAGAAAACGATTATGTTAAATAGAAAATGTAAACGAAAGCCAAAACTTATCGACTAGTAGCAGGGTGCTGTGCAAGAAGACGGTACACAGAAGAGGGTACATAGAAGACGGTACACAGATCCTGCACTTTAGCGTAGATAATTTCGTGGAAAGGCTATTGGCCATAAAATAAAACGTTGGTTAAGTTTATATTATAAAGAGCTATCGAAATGCGCAGACGTGAGGTACAGACGTCATGGCATTGAAATGCGCAGACGTGAGGTACATACGTGATGACATTGACATGCGCAGACGTGAAGTACAGACGTGATGACATTGACATGCGCAGACGTGAAGTACAGACGTGATGACATTACTAACTTGTCCATTTCTCTGAACCGTTGGAGAAAACTAGGTCGCTCCATGAGCAGTAAGCGTTCTACAATGTGTCCCACTCGCTACTGCCTCTATTTTTCTCATATAACTTTTAAACGAAAGGAAAATAAGTCGATAGTATTCGAAATGGACATAGCTTGGTGTGTGAGAAATATAATGAGCTCATATTAAACGCTGCAAGTGGTCCCCATAAGTATCAAGGCATGCCTGCACACTTCTCTCCAGGGCACAGAAGGTATTGACCAACGCATCAGGAGTTATCCAGAAACGTCAGTTTCCCATCAAATGTTCCCATCTAGTTTCATGAGATTCCTTGGCTTCTTGAAAAATACTTTCCCTTTAAGCGTGCCCCATAGAAAGAAATCAGGTCGGGTAGGGTCAGATGGCCTTGGTAGCCAAAGTCCCGTAGAAATGACGCGGCATGTAAAAAAGGAAGTAATTTCAGCCATGCTGAAATTTGAGGTATGGCATGTCATAATAAGGGTATATCTCATACAACATACAATTCTAATATTATATCAACTAGCAAAGACAGGTTCTGGAACACACAGCGTCCCCAAATACCTGGATGTATACATTTGTATCTCACATGGTCCAGCGCCATGCTCTGCCGGTATACCAAAGAGAAGATACAAGCCAGAGATAATATCATTTGGAATGTGCCTGTCACAACATGAGAAGTGTATCCAGACGTTCTCCGAACATCTGCACCCTCGCTGTGATGTTTGTAGTTGAATTCGCGGCACTAGTTTGAAACATCGGCTGTCGTCAACCATATTGATATAGCAAGTGGCATCTGGAAGAAAAACGAATACTAATTCAACAGCAAGCCGGCTTTAGACAGCACAGATCCATTGAGGACCAGGTCATCCTCATAGACCAGGAAATAGAAGATGCCTACCAGGCACAGAAACACACAGTAGCGTTTTGGGTGGACCTGGAGAAGACATTTGACAAAGTCTGGAAAGACGGACTTAGAGTCAAGCTAAGAAGAAGTGATGTTTGTGGGAAGATGTACAAGTGGATCAACCACTACCTCAAACAAAGAACAGCTAGAGTCCAAGTACAAAGGCAGATGAGCAAAAAGGTGACACTCGAGCAGGGAGTACACCAAGGGGGAGTACTGTCACCCACACTCTTCCTGGTGTATATAAACGACATTACAGAGAATATACCAAGAAGAGTCCATAGCTCAATGTTTGCAGACGATCTGGCTATGTGGACCTCTGAAAAGAATCTCACCATAGCAAGAAATCGGATGCAGCAGGCCCTACCATCGCTGGAAGAGTGGGCGAACTCATGGCTGGTCAAAATAAACGAGGAGAAAACCACATGCACAATATTCTCGCTTTTAATCAAACCACAAAACACCAAAATAAGCCTAAATGGCAAATTCCTGCAGCCAAACGACAACCCAAACTATCTGGGAGTCACATTTGATCGGCGCATGACATGGAAAAGTCAGATCGAGAGAAACCGAATGAGAGCCAGAGAAAGAATGGCAATCATGAGGAACCTTGCTGGCACAAGCTGGGGAGCAGACGAAAGCATACTAAAGAAACTGTACACTGGAAGAGTGAGACCAGTTCTCGAGTATGGCCTTGCGGCATGGACAACAGCAGCAAAGGCGAACTTCGATAAAGTTAGCAAACTTCAAAACCAAGCCATGAGAGTTATAACAGGAGGCATGAAGTCAACGCCAATTGTAGAACTTGAAAAGATTACAAAACTGTAATCCATGACCGACAGAAGAGACTGCAGAGCCCAGCTGCAGTCAGAGAAACTACGAAGACTGACTGACCATCCAATGCACCAGAGACTAAACAATTTGGGAAATGGGAAACTAAAGCGGAGAAACTTTGCAGAAATAGCCAAAGCAAAGATGCACGAAGATCTCATAAACGCACTAACAACACCAAAGCCCATCACTACTGTACGAAAACCTACCTGGAGGCAGGATATATTTCCAGAGGTGGTAGAAAATATACCAGGTATTGGAAACAAAATCTGCCAGACTGAAAAAGAAAGGAGAGATACTACCCTAAGCTTTAAATCGAAAAACTACCCAAGCATGGACTGGACCCATGCATACACCGACGGTTCTGTAACAAACACTACACAGAACGGAGGGGCAGGAGCATTCCTGAACCTACCAAATGGCAGAAAAATAACACTGAGGGCGGCAGTGGAAGAAATGGTGACACATAAAGAAAATGAAAGCCATACAGTCCTGCTTACAGATGCTCTCGCCGTAGTCACAGCGCTAAAAAGCCAGAAAAACACTGAGCTTAATGACTTAAGAGCAGCACTCTGTCAACTATGATAGCAGTCCGCACCAAAAAGGGTAGTGGTACCCATCACACTGCAACATCAAAGGCAACGAGGAGGCAGACAGACTGGCAAAAAAAGGTGCAAGACTACCACAAACAGATACTAGTATGACGTACGAAGCGTCAAAACGGCTTATCAAAGCCAGATACATGACCAAATGGGAAACCGAATATACTGGTTACACCAAAAACGATGCCTATTACCAGCTGAACAGAAGAGAGCAGGTCGTGGTCTTCAGACTTCGCACTGGCCACAATAGACTGAGGTACCACCTATTTAACAAATTGAAGATAGGTGGAACCGACGAATGCCCGTGCGGTACTGGTAAAATTACCGCTGAACATTTGCTGCAGAACTGCCCGACATACGAGGATCAGAGAGAGCAGATGTGGCCATCACCAGTGGAACCACAAGAGAGGCTCTATGGCAGTGTCGACAGCCTCAGGATGACCGCCGCTTTTTTCGAAAAAATAATTTTTACTGTCTGACTGCGTACGAAGAAGAAGAAGAAGAAGAAGATATAGCAATAAATGAGGTTGTGGCCGGATAGTTAGTTGCAGAGTTGCTGAAGCCTACTCCAACTCAAAGAAATAAACCAGCTAATAGCCAGAGCAACATGGAAGTCGCTAAATAAGCTCTGAACTGGTGTGTGACCACAGAGGAAAAACTTACAAAGATGGAAACACAGGGATGATGAGACATGCGACTGGCAGTTCTTCTTCTTCTTCTTCTTCTTCTTCTTCTGTTTCTTCTTCTTTATCTTTATCTTCTTCTTCTTCTTTTTCTTCTTCTATATCTTCTTCTTTTTCTCAAAAACAACTAACACAAAATTAACTAAAAACAAAAATAACAAACACTAAAATAACAAACACAAAAAATAACAAACTGCACCAACACATGATTTTAAAGATATGCCGAAGGAATAGATGAAGATCAAAGAAAAACTTGCGACAGGGCATAACATATGTGGAGATACCAGAACAGATTAAGAACAGGAATGCCCAGGTGTTAGACCGAACTTGAAAAAATAGGTATCTGAGGTCGACGATATCTGCTAACCCAAGCCATCCAGGACCCTGAACATCTTGCCCAACAATCCAAACAACCTGTGCTAAGGCGGATCTCACTGCAGAGCATGAAAAAGCTTCCAGGGCAGCTGGTATCTGGTCTATTGTGAGGTCGCCAAACACGGACAGTATCTGGTCTATTGTGAGGTCGCCAAACACGGACAGTATCTGGTCTATTGTGAGGTCGCCAAACACGGACAGTATCTGGTCTATTGTGAGGTCGCCAGACACGGACAGTATCTGGTCTATTGTGAGGTCGCCAAACACGGACAGTTTCTGGTCTATTGTAAGGTCGCCAGACACGGACAGTACCTCGTCTATTGGGAGGTCACCAGACACGGACAGTATCTGGTCTATTGTGAGGTCGCCAAACATAAACAGTATCTGGTCTATTGTAAGGTCGCAAGACACGGACAGTATTTGGTCTATTGTGAGGTCGCCAGACACGGACAGTATCTGGTATATTGTGAGGTCGCCAGACATGGACAGTATCTGGTCTATTGGGAGGTAACCAGGCATAGACAGTTTCTGGTCTATTGGGAGGTGACCAGACACGGACAGTATCTGGTCTATTGTGAGGTCGCCAGACACGGACAGTTTCTGGTCTATTGTGAGGTCGCCAGACATGGACAGTATCTGGTCTATTGGGAAGTGACCAGACACGGACAGTACCTGGTCTATTGTGAGGTCGCCAGACACGGACAGTATCTGATCTATTGTGAGGTCGCCAGACACGGAAAGTATCTGGTCTATTGTGAGGTCGCCAAACACGAACATTATCTGGTCTATTGTGAGGTCGCCAAACACGGACAGTATCTGGTCTATTGTGAGGTCGCCAAACACGGACAGTATCTGGTTTATTGTGAGGTTGCCAAACACGGACAGTATCTGGTCTATTGTGAGGTCGCCAGACACGGACAGTAAGCAAGTACCAACGACGGATGTGTGGCAAACAACACCAACACAACCATTACCTCTAGCGATAAATGAAAGAAAGTGAAGATATGTATACGACACCTTTAATAAGATATTCAGCAACATAAACATACATGTCTTTATTGGAATCAGCTAAGGAAAATATTAGCCCGAACCCATAACACGTACATAAAAATGGTGTGGTAGATAATAAGAGAGGCTGCGTGGCCTACGGGTGAAGCGTCCGTTACACAATCAAAATGCATCCAGTTCGAATCATGCTCGTGTCCAGTTTATCAGACATGGTTTTATTTCGCTCCTGCACGTACAGAACGTAATGGCAACTTACCGTACTGCGCAAATTTTTACAATAAACTTGTAACAGCCAAATAGGTTGGCGGTTGGAACAAGCAACGTTCCTCAAGTTACGTGCTACGTCCTTTTTTTTAGACACTGAAGTCATATTTAACTAAGGGTCAAGACCAAAAAGAAAGCATAGCAGAATAAAACACCCCAAAGCGTTTACATTTTACTGTTATGTGTTCATACGCAACAGAAAGGCCCAAGAGACTCGGTCGCGTGGGTATATGTATGATGTTATTTAAGAATAAGAGGGAACGCCGTGGACTAGTATAAGTGACACGGCCCACAATCCAAAGGTGCTGGGTTCGATCCCCATCACAGCACCGACCGTTACCCCAGGAAAGCAAACTCTTAGAAAATGTAGGAGGAAGCAGACCCTTACATAAAATGCGTGCTGAAGTTGGATGCACTGGGCCGATAGGCTCAAAATAAAAACCCCAGTGCAACGCACACCACCTTGGGGAATATATAAATAACCCTAAAGCAACTAAGGAATACTACAGAATAAACAAAATGTACTCTGCCATCCTGGAATGAAACCATGTAGAGGGTGGGCCTGCTGAAAATAGCCCAATTATAATTTCAGTAACAACCTGGCTGTTTTGCCATGGAGCTCTATGTGTGAACAATGGCTCAAGCCATCTAACACTTTCATCGGTGGATGTCCGACAGGACAAGGCGGGGCTGTAGTGTCACCAAGACGTCACTTTATTTGCCCACCTGATGTCTGGCACCCGCACTATCTGTTACTCCCGTATAATGCACTATCTTCGACGCTTTGTAGCGGGACGGAAGTTATTTTCTGTGTTAGAATTGGACCGGTTTAGTAACTCATTGTTTTCTATTCATTGACTTTTGCGCGCCTCAAATCTGTATGACTTCTGAGAGACTCAAAAATAACTTTTGAGCGACTCAAATACGTATGAATTTTGTGCGACTCATTGGTCCATTGACTTTTGAGCGACACAAAGCTAGATTGACTATTGAGCGACTCAAAGCTCTAATGACTTGAGCGACTCATAGGTCCATTGACTTTTGCGCGACTCAAAGCTCCATTGAATTTGCGCGACTCAAAGCTCCATTGACTTTTACGCGACTCAAAGCTTTACTGCAACTGATGTTCGTTGATTAGATACCTCGCAGCCATACAACTGAAATAACCATGCTGTAGAAGGTGTGAACTCTTGTCTTGTCGTTGCTCTCGTGTTTGATACGATTGAAGCTGAACCACTCTTCCGCAATCCTACTTGATGGGTCCTCATTTTGTTTTGGGGAAATTGTAATTTCTAGGCAGAGGAAAATGTACGAATTCACTTTTTAAACAGGATCATTCGATAGCTACCCCTCTCGCGAGCATAAAGTTTGCAGTGCGTATTGGTATCTTTTCCCTTCTTTTGATTATAATGTCTGGGGGAGCTCCTTTTGCTTCGCTGAGCTCATTTAGATGTGACGAGGGCGACCATTAGCAATCCTTAATGAGAGGAGAGGGGAGGCCGTTCTGAGCGCAGTAGGGCATACATGTCAACAACCTCCAGTTTGAGAATGGAGACGGAAGCAGTGACAGTACTGAAATGGAGATCTGAGACTTCTATAACAAGGGCAGCCATCGTGACAGAAGCGCAAGCCGTAATTCAGAAAGTACAGAAGGGATGACTTACGTACGAGTGGATAGCTGATGTTGAGGCCTCAAACCTCCAGGCGCTGACATGGATCTACTGTCCTGCTCATGCCAGGGTTCAGGGCAATGATAGAGCTGACATCTTGGCTTCACAAGCTCCCATCATGGGCACATTAGTGATGGATAGAAGTGACATTTTGAAATCAATCAATGATCGCCTGCTGGATGAGGACACCGCAATAGATAAAGCAGCAATCCACAGATTGCATAGGTTCGACATTGAACGAAGTTCGAGCGGAATGGGGCGCATGAGAGATAGTGTACAACCAGCCAGCTACAGGGACCATCAACATCCATACCTTACCCCATTTGATGGGAGAGATACTGAGCACCTATGTGTATGCCCGGAGTGCAGTGACGTCGATTCTTATAAAGAGTAACCTTTATGAAGTAGTGATCGGATGCGTTCCCTTAAACTGGATATTGTGATCCAGGATACATGTAACAGGCTGGATCATTTCAGGATGAACAAGTTAGGGAATGTTACCTCTAGGCAGCCAGTAAGAACTTTGCGTCAAACACGAGTTTTGGTTACCTGCTGCGTGCACACACTTGTATCAATAATCTTTCTCTATATTTCACATGGAAAAACTCAAATTTGAAAACTGTTATCAATGTTTGACGTGTAAGAAGGAACTGATCTCACATATTGTTGTGGAATAAATTAAACGTCAAGGTCATGTGACGTGCTAGCTGATGAAGATCGTCCTTATTTGGTTTCCTACTCTGTTCATGTACAAACGGAACTATCCATCACTCTCTTTCTCTCCTAATCTCTTTATTTCCTCAACATGTATGCCTACTCGTCCCCTGGCCAAGGTCAGTGCTCTCCCATTATGTAGAGATCAGTAGGTATAACGTAAGAAGTTCCAGGGAGGAGCGATTATCCAGCAAATATATATGCAGAGTTTGGCGTCGCTGAGAGATTGGGGTCACACAAATCTCGCACGTTTTATTTTCGGGAATTGACCAGGTCACGTGCAGCTCTGTACGCTATCGGGAATTCTGAGAAAACAGTCCAAGAGAGACAAGGCATTCCAAACATACGAAATAAGGGGAGAATGCTAACATTCTTACCCCGAACAGAAAATGGAATAAAGCCACAAGTTGGCAGTTGTCTTGTCACATTACAGCTCTCGTGGTGTCTTTCACGCCACATCGCTCACCTAGTCATTCACTTCACAGTGAGCACCCAATGTTCCCCCTGTCTGCTTTCCCTGTCAATTGTCTTTGTGCATCCTATACTGCTATTTCTCTTCCGTTTCTATCTCGTTTTTCTTAGAGAGTTTTTATTTATATATGCTCTTTAGCTCGTTGTGCTCTATGTGTTTGTGTGTATTATATATACTATCTTATTCATTCATATTACAGTGAGCACCCAATATTCCCTTTACAGCACCAACTTTCTTTCTGTCCATACGTTTTTCTTTGAGAATTTGTATTTATATTTGCTTGCTGTCTCTTTGTCCTCTTTTTGTATTATATATGTTGTTGTTGTTGTTGTTCTTGAATGTCCCCAATTAGTAAGATTACTCATTTGTGTGCCTTGAAACAGACGTTACATGGCGGGTCCCAGTCGCTTTCCTCACACCTCGATCGTGCTGATGAGCAATTTCAGAGCGGAGGCAGAGGCACTGAAGGCTGCAGTAGAAGAAATGGTGACATGCAAAATAAATGAAAGCCATATAGCCCTGCTTACAGATACCCTGGCCGTAGTCACCGCGCTAAAAAGCCAGAAAAATACTGAACTATGCCAGCAGTCCGCACCAAAAAGAATAGTGGTACAGTGAGTTTCATCCCACTGTAACATCCAAGACAACGAGGAGGCAGACAGACTGGCAAAAGAAGGTGCAAGACTACCACAACCAGATACTAGTGTGACATACGAAGAGTCGAAAAGGCTTATTGGAGCTAGATACATGACCAAATGCGAAACAGAACATACTGGCTACACAAAAAACGATGCCTATTACCAGTTGAACAGAAGAGAGCAGGTCGTGGTCTTCAGACTTCGCACTAGCCACACAAGACTGAGGTACCACCTATTCAACAAATTGAAGATAGGTGGCACTGACGAATGCACGTGTGGTACCGGGAAAATGACCGCTGAACATCTACTGCAAAACTGCCCGACATACGATGATCATAGAAAACAGATGTGGCCATCACCAGTGGCAACACTAGACAAGCTCTATGGCAGTGTCGACAGCCTCAGGATGACCGCTGCGTTTTTCGAAAAAATTAAAGTTGACGTCTGAAAGCGTTCGAAGAAGAAGAAGAAGAAGAAGAAGAAGATCGTGCCGATAAAGGTGGACATTTGTAGCCCAGGTAGTTGTGCTATGCATGACTTACGTCATCTGCATGTTGTTCCTTACTACGGGGATCAGGTTTATTGCCTACTTCGCTGGTCAGGCTGACATGAAAACGCCTCAATTTTTAAGGAAGCCCGATGTGGAAGTGATGTCGGTTTCTAAGCCAGTATATTTTATCTTACCCTTCACTAACATGTCTGATCAGTATATTTTATCTTACCCTTCACTAACATGTCTGATCAGCATATTTTACTTTACCCCTAACATGTCTGATCCGTATATTTTGCCTTACCCTTGACTAACATGTCTGATCCGTATATTTTACCTTACCCCTGACTAACATGTCTGATCAGCATATTTTACCTTACCCCTGACTAAAATGTTTGATCAGCATATTTTACCTTACCCCAGACTAGCATATCTGATCAGTATATTTTACCTTATCCTGACTAAAATGTCTGATCAGTATATTTTACCTTACCCCTGACTAAAATGTCTGATCAGTATATTTTACCTTACCCCAGACTAGCATATATGATCAGTATATTTTACCTTACCCTGACTAAAATGTCTGATCAGTATATTTTACCTTACCCCTGACTAAAATGTCTGATCAGTATATTTTACCTTACCCCTGACTAAAATGTCTGATCAGTATATTTTGCTTGGCCACGTTGCATCGTTATACTTGTAATTCTCATTAGTGCGCCAGATGTGTTCCTAATACTTCTGGCGTTATGAATGTCCCTAATACTTCTGGCGTTATGAATGTCCCTAATACTTCTGGCGTTATGAATGTCCCTAATACTTCTGTCGTTACGAATGTCCTTAATACTTCTGTCATTCCGAATGTCCCTAATACTTCTGTCGTTACGAATGTCCTTAATACTTCTGTCATTCCGAATGTCCCTAATACTTCTGTCGTTACGAATGTCCCTAATACTTCTTTCGTTACGAATGTCCCTAATGCTTCTGGAGTTAGGAATGTCTTTAATACTTCTGTCGTTTCGAATGTCCCTAATGCTTCTGGCGTTAGGAATGTCTTTAATACTTGTGTCGTTACGAATGTCCCTAATACTTCTGTCGTTACGAATGTCCCTAATACTTCTGGCGTTATGAATGTCCCTAATACTTCTGTCGTTCCGAATGTCCTTAATGCTTTTGTCGTTACGAATGTCCCAAATACTTCTGTCGCTAAGAATTTCTCCAGACCCTTTTTCGCACGCTGTATTCGTTGTTGTCTTTTTCTGCTATTGCCTTGCTACCCTTTTGAATGGTACTGCAGATTCGCACAGCTGGTTGCATTCTTGTCAGATGTCCGTACTACTTTATTCTCCGCTTGTCCATGTATCCATGCACGGTTTTGCACCAATCTTCTGTTTGCTTTCTTAAGTTTCGTATTCTGTCCAGCCTTGTGACCTTCCCATCATTACGCATGCCATGATTTTTCTTTCTTATGCCTTGGTTCTAGTCCACGTGTGGCACTGGTAGCAGAGAGTTGGTATAGCGACACTACTTATAATCTATCTCTTGTTTCCACTGGAACTGTGCCTCGTTAGCGTATGTTATATTCTGCCGTATTTTCTTTGCTTAATTTGTTGTTCCAATGGCTGTTGTTTGCTCCTTTCCCACAAGTCGTCATTCCTGACCATGTCCTGCCACATTATGCCCGTTATCTATCGTAGAATCTGTTAACGAAGGACTTGGGTCTTTGTTGTATGACCTTGGTCATTCTCCATGTCTCCGCTCCACACAACATCACCGACTTGACACTGACCTTGAATATTCTAATTTTGGACTGAATCTTGATCTCCCTGGATCTCCATATTTTGTGTCAAAAAAGCTCCTCGTAATTTTCCAATTCTGATCCTAACATCTGCATCTGTGCCTCCTGATGATAGTAAAGGTACCCACTTCCTCCAACTGCTCTCCCTCCAGCATGATTGGTTCTTTGCTGTTAGTGTTGAGTTTAAGGAGCTTAGTTTTCTTCATGTTGATATTCAGTCCAAGTTTCTCTTGCATTTGACAATAACTGTATGCCAAAAGTACCAGATCATCTGCGTAGTCCAGGTCCTCCAATTGTGCCAATAGTGTCCCCTGAATATCCGTTGCTTTGCCTTCGATTGGTGTCTTCGTTATCTAATCTTTAGCCAACAAGACCAGGAAAGATGAGAGCAGGCATCCCTGTTTCACCCCTGTTTGCACCTCGAGGCTGTCAGTCAGTACTCCTTCATGTACAACTCTACCAACTGTGTCTTTGTATATATTCTGGATGAGGATTGTGTACTTCTCTGGTATTCCATAGTGTCCGTACAGTTGCCATAGAGTACTTCGATCCACACTGCCAAACGCCTTTTCAAAGTCTATAACATTTTCGTATAGGGATGATTTCCATTCAATGCTTTGTTCTACTATAATGCGTAGCGGCCCTGACCTAACCTATTATACTCTAGGTGAGTTATCCATGTTTGGGTGGTCGGCCCTGACCTAACCTATTATACTCTAGGTGAGTTATCCGTGTTTGGGTGGTCGGCCCTGACCTAACCTATTATACTCTAGGTGAGTTATCCATGTTTGGGTGGTCGGCCCTGACCTAACCTATTATACTCTAGGTGAGTTATTAATGTTTAGGTGGTCGGTCCTGACCTAACCTATTATACTCTAGGTGAGTTATCCATGTTTGGGTGGTCGGTCCCGACCTAACCTATTATACTCTAGGTGAGTTATCCATGTTTGGGTGGTCGGCCCTGACCTAACCTATTATACTCTAGGTGAGTTATCCGTGTTTGGGTGGTCGGCCCTGACCTAACCTATTATACTCTAGGTGAGTTATCCATGTTATGGGTGGTCGGTCCTGACCTAACCTATTATACTCTAGGTGAGTTATCCATGTTATGGGTGGTCGGTCCTGACCTAACCTATTATACTCTAGGTGAGTTATCCATGTTATGGGTGGTCGGTCCTGACCTAACCTATTATACTCTAGGTGAGTTGTCCGTGTTTGGGTGGTCGGCCCAAACCTAACCCATTATACTCTAGGTGAGTTGTCCATGTTTAGGTGGTCGGTCCTGACCTAACCTATTATACTCTAGGTGAGTTGTCCGTGTTTGGGTGTCGGCCCTGACCTAACCTATTATACCCTAGGTGAGTTATCCGTGTTTTGGTGGTCGGTCCTCACCTAACCTATTATACTCTAGGTGAGTTATCCGTGTTTGGGTGGTCGGCCCTGACCTAACCTATTATACTCTAGGTGAGTTGTCCGTGTTTGGGTGTCGGCCCTGACCTAAGCTATTATACTCTAGGTGAATTGGCCGTGTTTGGGTGTCGGCCCTGGCCTAACCTATTATACTCTAGGTGAGTTATCCATGTTTGGGTGGTCGGTCCTGACCTAACCTATTATACTCTAGGTGAGTTATCCGTGTTTGGGTGGTGGGTCCTGACCTAACCCATTATACTCTAGGTGAGTTGTCCGTGTTTGGTCTATTTTCTCCCCCATGACCTATCCAACTTGGGTGCCCCTTCTGGAAGCCTTCATTTCCGTTGGCTTAGCTCATGTGACCATCGAGACATGCAAGCTTCCTTACCACCATTGCAAGGTGACAGACTTGAGGGAGTCCACTGGCATGTGTCTGTGACTAAGTAAATGTGAGAGTTGAAAGGAAACCGTATTTGCCATCTAGATTCTTGATTCCACCTTGCCATCCATCCGTCGTGTGTGAACACGCTAGCCAAGTTTAGCAATTCTCTAATTTGTTTACGTTTTTCGCCTGAATATTTAGTGCATTATCTACTTTTCTGATTTTCATTGAGTCTGTTTTTGCCGTCTTAATCTTCATATTACATCTAACGCAGACGTTGTCAAGTGCATGAATACAATTATTCGTGGGAATAATAATTGATGAGCAAACTATTTGTACAACTTTTTTATCTTGTCGATATATGATTATAATTATTTGACTCGACAACCGGATGTTGCTTCGATATTTGTCCAATGAATACATTTGCACGAGGCGTGTTCAAATGAAATCGGACCAAACAGCAACAAGTGAACATACGTACGATGCACATGATGACGCCACGTCTGGTGTAAACAGCGCATACCAACTGTCAAGTTTGCAAATTTTCATTATCCTCCGATTCATAGTTTCCTCTACATACCGTTGAAAACATAGCGGGTGTGAACGGAATTCATCCAGAGTTGATCAGCGAGGGCTGATGCGGTTTCTAACAGCTGAAGGAAGTCGACCAGTTGATATTCATCGCAGTATGCAGGCAGTGTACGGTAACATAAGTGTGTCGAAGACAACAGTGAAGAACTAGGCAACGATGTTTAAAGAAGGACGTGAGTTACTGAAAGATCTTCCGAGACCAGGTCAGGTGTATATTTTTGAAAAATCGTTGTCCAGTTCTTTGAAAATTTGCAAACTTGACGGTTGGTATATGCTGTTTACATCAGAAACGACGTCGCCATGCATCGTACGTATTTTCACTTGCTGAAGTTTTGTCCGGTTTCATTTGAACACCCCTCGTACAAGGGTTGATATCTAGGAACACGTGATCAGGCCTTGGAGAAAACGTTATATTTTTGTGGCGCCTTATTGGCGGACAAATGTATGCCTTATATATGGGAAATTGTTTCTAGAACTTTCTTTCAAACACACGAGTGCAGGTTTTCGGACCACTTGAAAGGCTGTATGTACAAAGCCACGAATTGAGTCGCTAGAGATGAGAGGTGAAAGCGTATTCCTGTACAATACCAAGAGTTGAGTCGCTAGAGATGAGAGGTAAAAACGCATTCCTGTACAATACCAAGAGTTGAGTCGCTAGAGCTGAGAGGGAAAAGCGCATTCCTGTACAATACCAAGAGTTGAGTCGCTAGAGCTGAGAGGGAAAAGCGCATTCCTGTACAATACCAAGAGTTGAGTCGCTAGAGATGAGAGGTAAAAGCGCATTCCTGTACAATACCAAGAGTTGAGTCGCTAGAGATGAGAGGTGAAAGCGTATTCCTGTACAATACCAAGAGTTGAGTCGCTAGAGATGAGAGGTAAAAGCGCATTTCTGTACAATACCAAGAGTTGAGTCGCTAGAGATGAGAGGTAAAAGCGCATTCCTGTACAATACCAAGAGTTGAGTCGCTAGAGCTGAGAGGGAAAAGCGCATTCCTGTACAATACCAAGAGTTGAGTCGCTAGAGCTGAGAGGGAAAAGCGCATTCCTGTACAATACCAAGAGTTGAGTCGCTAGAGCTGAGAGGGAAAAGCGCATTCCTGTACAATACCAAGAGTTGAGTCGCTAGAGATGAGAGGTAAAAGCGCATTCCTGTACAATACCAAGAGTTGAGTCGCTAGAGATGAGAGGTGAAAGCGTATTCCTGTACAATACCAAGAGTTGAGTCGCTAGAGCTGAGAGGGAAAAGCGCATTCCTGTACAATACCAAGAGTTGAGTCGCTAGAGATGAGAGGTAAAAGCGCATTCCTGTACAATACCAAGAGTTGAGTCGCTAGAGATGAGAGGTGAAAGCGTATTCTTGTACAATACCAAGAGTTGAGTCGCTAGAGATGAGAGGTAAAAGCGCATTTCTGTACAATACCAAGAGTTGAGTCGCTAGAGCTGAGAGGGAAAAGCGCATTCCTGTACAATACCAAGAGTTGAGTCGCTAGAGCTGAGAGGTAAAGACGCTCGTCTCTCAAATAGATAAAGTGTCAAGCGGTGGAAGTTCGAATCAAACAAGTTTCAAGCATCCCATTTTCTCATTGAATGTGAGTCAAAACAACCACATCACCGACATTTCGTCACATCAACCACATCACCGACGTCACATTAACCACATCACCGACGTCACATAAACCACATCACCGACGTCACATCAACCACATCACCGACGTCACATCACCGACGTCTCGTCAACCACATCACTGACGTCACATCAACCACATCACCGACGTCACGTCACATCAACCACATCACCGACATCCCATCAACCACATCACTGACGTCACATCAACCACATCACCGACGTCACGTCACATCAACCACATCACCGACATCACATCAACCACATCACTGACATCACATCAACCACATCACTGACGTCACCCAAAACCCCCGCCACCAACCGCTCCACCAACCCACCTCCATCAAAACCGCTACTACCAACCCTGCACCACCAACCCTGCACCACCAACCCTGCACCACTAAAATCCCCGCCAACAACCCCCTCCTCCACAAAACCGACCACCACCAACCCCCTCCTCCACCAACCCATCCTCTACCAACCCCTACTCCACCAACCCCTCCTCTACCAACCCCTCCTCCAACAACCCCTTCTCCACCAACCCCTGCTCTACCAACCCCTCCTCCACCAACCCCTCCTCCACCAACCCCTCCTCCACCAACCCCTGCTCTACCAACCCCTCCTCCACCAACCCCTCCTCCAACAACCCCTCCTCCACCAACCCCGGCTCTACCAACCTCTCCTCCACCAACCCCTCCTCCAACAACCCCTCCTCCACCAACCCCTGCTCTACCAACCCCTCCTCCACCAACCCCTCCTCCAACAACCCCTCCTCCACCAACCCCTGCTCTACCAACCCCTGCTCTACCAACCCCTCCTCCACCAACCCCGGCTCCACCAACCCCTCCTCCACCAACCCCTCCTCCATCAACCCCTCCTCCACCAACCCCTGCTCTACCAACCCTTCCTCCACAAACCCCTCCTCCAACAACCCCTCCTCCACCAACCCCTCCTCCAACAACCCCTTCTCCACCAACCCCTGCTCTACCAACCCCTCCTCCACCAACCCCTCCTCCACCAACCCCTCCTCCACCAACCCCTGCTCTACCAACCCCTCCTCCACCAACCCCTCCTCCAACAACCCCTCCTCCACCAACCCCTGCTCTACCAACCCCTCCTCCACCAACCCCTCCTCCAACAACCCCTCCTCCACCAACTCCTGCTCTACCAACCCCTCCTCCACCAACCCCGGCTCCACCAACCCCTCCTCCAACAACCCCTCCTCCACCAACCCCTGCTCTACCAACCCCTCCTCCACCAACCCCTCCTCCAACAACCCCTCCTCCACCAACCCCCTGCTCTACCAACCCCTCCTCCACCAACCCTTCCTTCAACAACCCCTCCTCCACCAACCCCTGCTCTACCAACCCCTCCTCCACCAACCCCTGCTCTACCAACCCCTCCTCTACCAACCCCTCCTCCACCAACCCCTCCTCCAACAACCCCTCCTCCACCAACCCCTGCTCTACCAACCCCTCCTCCACCAAACCCTCCTCCAACAACCCCTCCTCCACCAACCCCTGCTCTACCAACCCCTCCTCCACCAACCCTTCCTCCAACAACTCCTCCTCCACCAACCCCTGCTCTACCAACCCCTCCTCCACCAACCCCTGCTCTACCAACCCCTCCTCCACCAACCCCTCCTCCAACAACCCCTCCTCCACCAACCCCTGCTCTACCAACCCCTCCTCTACCAACCCCTCCTCCAACAACCCCTCCTCCACCAATCCCTGCTCTACCAACCCCTCCTCCACTAACCCCTCATCCAACAACCCCTACTCTACCAACCCCTCTTCCACCAAAACCCCCGCCACCGAGGCTTGAGCCATAATCACGTGCACGTGCACTCAGACCTGGCGGCGGTTGGTCTATGCCTCCAGCAGTAAGAAAATTGACCAATCAGAACCGTATAATTCTTTTTGGGGGAAAACTCGTAAATGATCGTCGAGAAAGCGAGCATGGGGTCAGTGTCGGCAGGGACTCGAGTGATGGAATTCCAGATGATATTTTTTTCAAATATAGAACAGCCTGGCATAAGCCTAGCAAGGATAAAACAATTCTGTTGCAATATCTTTGCTAAACGAGAATGAACGTCACATATTAGAAGATACAAGGAATGGCTGGACAACCATTTCAGAAGGAAAAATCCTGAATTTTGAACGGAAAAAGATTTAAGAAAACTGTCTGACTTTGTCAGCAGAGTGGGGATATATAATGTGCTGAATGCAGAGAAAGATATATTTGTCTGTCTGTTTGTCTGTAGTGTATGGCTCTTTGTCGCATATTTTACTCTAACTCAGGAAATACGTGTATCGCATATTTTACGATAATCGATTAAGTACTTTTTTAATATACTCTACTCCCGCGATCTCTAAAGGGTCGCTCGCGAGCTATTGGTAGCTCTCAACGGTATTTTCGAAAGCTCGTGAGAAATAGATTTTCTTTAAAAGTGACTTTAACATTACTGAACTGCGAGTTCGATTTGACAAAACTGCATGCACCAAACTGAATTGACTATTGGGTGAGAGGTTGACAATTGTGTCTAGGGATTTGTACGCAACGAAAGTCGTTCATCTAGTCACTCCAATAATAATTGCAACTCAACAACTTAACTTAACGTCCTTTTAATGGCTTAGAAGACTTTGCAACCAGTTAAATTTACTTGCTCTAAAAGCAATGCGCACCCAATCTATTCTTAAATGCATGAATTGTAAATGCGTCCACTACTTTCTGTGGCAGTTCACTCCAAGCATTCACCACTCTCTGACTAAACAAATATTTACTAATATCTAATCTAGACCTTTGAATAGTTGATGTGTTGCTATGATCTCTTGTTCTTGTAGGGGGTTGTATTTTGAAAATAATTTGTTATAGTCTAATTTATCCGTTCCTTTGATTATCTTATAAACCTGTATTGTCACCTCGAATTCTTCTCTTTTCAAGACACTGTAGGCCGGTTTTTCTTAGTGTTTCCTTATAACTGTAATTCTGGAATCCCTCTATCAGCTTTGTCGCTTTTCTTTGTATACTTATCAGCATATTTATATCTCTACTGGGGACTGCGTGGGCTAGTGGTTAAGTGACACGGCTCACGACTGAAGGTGCTGGGTTCGATCTCAATTACAGCATCGACCGTTACCCCGGGGAACCAAACCCTTAGAAAATGCAGGAGGAAGCAGATATTTACATAAAATGCATGCCGAAATCGGGTGCACTGGGCCATAAGCCGCAAAATAAGAACAGTAGTGCAACGCACACATCGCCTTGGGGAATTGAAATAAGGCGAACGCAACCCAAAAAAAAAATTATCTCTACAAAGAGGACTAGAAACGACCAACGAAGACGGTATAAAAGTATGCCAGCATTCGGGAATTTAAATACAGAAATACAGAGTCTGGTTCTTCTTCTTCTTCTTCTTCTTCATCGTACGCAGTCAGACAGTAACCATTATTTTTTCGAAAAAAACGGTGCTCATCCTGAGGCTGTCGACACTGCCATAGAGCTTGTATTGTGGTTCCACTGGTGATGGCCACATCTGCTCTCTCTGATCCTCGTATGTCGGGCAGTTCTGCAGCAGATGCTCAGCGGTCATTTTCCCGGTACCACACGGGCATTCGTCGGTACCACCTATCTTCAATTTGTTGAATAGGTGGTACCTCAGTCTATTGTGGCCAGTGCGAAGTCTGAAGACAACGACCTGCTCTCTTCTGTTTAACTGGTAATAGGCATCGTTTTTGGTGTAGCCAGTATGTTCAGTTTCCCATTTGGTCATGTATCTGGCTTTAATAAGCCGTTTTGAGAGTCTGGTTCCATTCTAATTGTTCTTCCGATGAACACGAACGTGACATGCTGTGATTTGCATTCGAATAGCGGTTTGTTTGACGATCTGGTGAGAATGTTCTTCATGTTTGAGATTTTAAATTACCTTTTTTTGTTGCTTTAATAATTTTAAAAGAAAACAATTTAAAAAAAATATCATCTCTATTCGGAATTGGCAGAGGAATTTTTCTTAACAGAAGTTAAAAGAAACTATATTTTTGTGTTTAACCATACACGTGAAGCTGTAGGAAAACAAATGCAATGTTGAACGATATCTCCTAACATATCAGTTATGTCACTTCAGATGCACCAGAAAGGAAAGAGAAAATCAGACAATTTAAAAATCGATTACATTGTCATCAAACAAAGTTTACAAAAAGGTTCTAGAACAAATCATATGGCCACAATCGCATCTTATCGTGTCTCTTAGATCATAGCTAGAAGGTAGATGCCATCTTAAGAAACAATAATGGAAGCATTTCTAGAGGCATTACTTGACAACTTCTAAAACAAATCGGACCAAATAACTCTAAAGAAATTTAGCTAGCTTTCCGCCAATACAGTTTTGTCTAGTGATGTCTTTTTTTTCAATTGAGTAATGACTTGGACTGCTATCTATATTTATCATTTCATCTGGGGAACAAAGACGATCAAGCACATCATACTGATCAGGACGTTGTGTCAGGGTCAGGCACATCATACTGATCAGGTCGTGCGTCAGGTT
Organism: Ariolimax columbianus; assembly: GCA_036924085.1. Classification (NCBI taxonomy): domain Eukaryota; kingdom Metazoa; phylum Mollusca; class Gastropoda; order Stylommatophora; family Arionidae; genus Ariolimax; species Ariolimax columbianus. The sequence goes on from JAVGWX010000025.1 coordinate 25,712,196, forward strand.
CAGGCAATAACATACTGATCAGGTCGTGCGTCAGGGTCAGGCAATAACATACTGATCAGGTCGTTGCGTCAGGGTCAGGCAATAACATACTGATCAGGTCGTTGCGTCAGGGTCAGGCAATAACATACTGATCAGGTCGTTGCGTCAGGGTCAGGCAATAACATACTGATCAGGTCGTTGCGTCGGGGTCAGGCAATAACATACTGATCAGGTCGTTGCGTCGGGGTCAGGCAATAACATACTGATCAGGTCGTTGCGTCAGGGTCAGGCAATAACATACTGATCAGGTCGTTGCGTCGGGGTCAGGCAATAACATACTGATCAGGTCGTTGCGTCGGGGTCAGGCAATAACATACTGATCAGGTCGTTGCGTCAGGGTCAGGCAATAACATACTGATCAGGTCGTTGCGTCAGGGTCAGGCACAACATACTGACCAAGTCCATAATCTCTCTTTGATGTAGCGTTTTAGAGGCAATCTGGTTAAGGAGATGTGGATCAACATGATCCCTGTAGTAATGAACGTCAAGTAGTTGAAGCTAATCGTAGCACTAACACTTGGAGGATTTCGGTTCACCATCATCATCATGCTCGGGATGTGGGGAAAGCTACTGCAATCTGCCACTTTGCGCTTTTTTCAAGACACACAAAAGAGTCAACTTACTCATTGTTGGCATTAAACAAGCGTAAGAATAACAACAACAACAACAACAACAACAACAACAACAACAACAACACTGAAACTCCATGAAACTACAGATATAATTGAATCCTATCAGCTATCTATGATTGTAAGGTTTTCGGAGAGTTGTCTGTGAAAGTGTAACTTATACCAACTATCCAACTAAAAAGTCACATTGAAGTGAAGACATTTAGTAAGAGAAGAATACTAAAAGTGAAGACATTTAGTCAGAGAAGAATACTAAAAGTGAAGACATTTAGTCAGAGAAGAACACTAAAAGTGAAGACATTTAGTCAGAGAAGAACAATAAAAGTTAATACATTTAGTCAGAGAAAAACACTAAAAGTGAAAACATTTAGTCAGAGAAGAACACTAAAAGTGAAGACATTTAGTCAGAGAAGAACACTAAAAGTGAAGACATTTAGTAAGAGAAGAATACTAAAAGTGAAAACATTTAGTCAGAGAAGAACACTAAAAGTGAAGACATTTAGTAAGAGAAGAATACTAAAAGTGAAAACATTTAGTCAGAGAAGAACACTAAAAGTGAAGACATTTAGTAAGAGAAAAACAATAAAAGTGAAAACATTTAGTTAGAGAAGAACACTAAAAGTGAAAACATTTAGTCAGAGAAGAACACTAAAAGTGAAAACATTTAGTCAGAGAAGAACACTAAAAGTGAAGACATTTAGTAAGAGAAAAACAATAAAAGTGAAAACATTTAGTCAGAGAAGAACACTAAAAGTGAAGACATTTAGTAAGAGAAAAACAATAAAAGTGAAAACATTTAGTCAGAGAAGAACACTAAAAGTGAAGACATTTAGTAAGAGAAAAACAATAAAAGTGAAAACATTTAGTCAGAGAAGAACACTAAAAGTGAAGACATTTAGTAAGAGAAAAACAATAAAAGTGAAAACATTTAGTCAGCGAAGAACACTAAAAGTGAAGACATTTAGTCAGAGAAGAACACTAAAAGTGAAGACATTTAGTAAGAGAAAAACAATAAAAGTGAAGACATTTAGTAAGAGAAAAACAATAAAAGTGAAAACATTTAGTCAGAGAAGAACACTAAAAGTGAAGACATTTAGTAAGAGAAAAACAATAAAAGTGAAAACATTTAGTCAGAGAAGAACACTAAAAGTGAAGACATTTAGTAAGAGAAAAACAATAAAAGTGAAAACATTTAGTCAGAGAAGAACACTAAAAGTGAAGACATTTAGTAAGAGAAAAACAATAAAAGTGAAAACATTTAGTCAGAGAAGAACACTAAAAGTGAAGACATTTAGTAAGAGAAAAACAATAAAAGTGAAGACATTTAGTCAGAGAAGAACACTAAAAGTGAAGACATTTAGTAAGAGAAAAACAATAAAAGTGAAAACATTTAGTCAGAGAAGAACACTAAAAGTGAAGACATTTAGTAAGAGAAAAACAATAAAAGTGAAAACATTTAGTCAGAGAAGAACACTAAAAGTGAAGACATTTAGTAAGAGAAAAACAATAAAAGTGAAAACATTTAGTCAGAGAAGAACACTAAAAGTGAAGACATTTAGTAAGAGAAAAACAATAAAAGTTAAAACATTTAGTCAGAGAAGAACACTAAAAGTGAAGACATTTAGTAAGAGAAAAACAATAAAAGTGAAAACATTTAGTCAGCGAAGAACACTAAAAGTGAAGACATTTAGTCAGAGAAGAACACTAAAAGTGAAGACATTTAGTAAGAGAAAAACAATAAAAGTGAAGACATTTAGTAAGAGAAAAACAATAAAAGTGAAAACATTTAGTCAGAGAAGAACACTAAAAGTGAAGACATTTAGTAAGAGAAAAACAATAAAAGTGAAAACATTTAGTCAGAGAAGAACACTAAAAGTGAAGACATTTAGTAAGAGAAGAACACTAAAAGTGAAGACATTTAGTAAGAGAAGAACACTAAAAGTGAAGACATTTAGTAAGAGAAAAACAATAAAAGTGAAGACATTTAGTAAGAGAAAAACAATAAAAGTGAAAACATTTAGTCAGAGAAGAACACTAAAAGTGAAGACATTTAGTAAGAGAAAAACAATAAAAGTGAAAACATTTAGTCAGAGAAGAACACTAAAAGTGAAGACATTTAGTAAGAGAAAAACAATAAAAGTGAAAACATTTAGTCAGAGAAGAACACTAAAAGTGAAGACATTTAGTAAGAGAAAAACAATAAAAGTGAAAACATTTAGTCAGAGAAGAACACTAAAAGTGAAGACATTTAGTAAGAGAAAAACAATAAAAGTGAAAACATTTAGTCAGAGAAGAACACTAAAAGTGAAGACATTTAGTAAGAGAAAAACAATAAAAGTGAAAACATTTAGTCAGCGAAGAACACTAAAAGTGAAGACATTTAGTCAGAGAAGAACACTAAAAGTGAAGACATTTAGTCAAAGAAAAACAATAAAAATGAAAACATTTAGTCAGAGAAGAACACTAAAAGTGAAGACATTTAGTCAGAGAAGAACACTAAAAGTGAAGACATTTAGTCAGAGAAAAACAATAAAAGTGAAAACATTTAGTCAGAGAAGAACACTAAAAGTGAAGACATTTAGTCAGAGAAGAACACTAAAAATGAAGACATTTAGTCAGAGAAAAACACTAAAAGGGAAAACATTTAGTCAGAGAAGAACACTAAAAGTGAAGACATTTAGTCAGAGAAGAACAATAAAAGTGAAGACATTTAGTCAGAGAAGAACACTAAAAGTGAAAACATTTAGTCAGAGAAAAACAATAAAAGTGAATACATTTAGTCAGATATATCTACAAAAAGTGAAGACATTTAGTCAGAGAAAAACACTAAAAGTGAAAACATTTAGTCAGAGAAGAACACTAAAAGTGAAGACATTTAGTCAGAGAAGAACACTAAAAGTGAAGACATTTAGTCAGAGAAAAACAATAAAAGTGAAAACATTTAGTCAGAGAAGAACACTAAAAGTGAAGACATTTAGTCAGAGAAGAACACTAAAAGTGAAGACATTTAGTCAGAGAAAAACAATAAAAGTGAAAACATTTAGTCAGAGAAGAACACTAAAAGTGAAGACATTTAGTCAGAGAAGAACACTAAAAATGAAGACATTTAGTCAGAGAAAAACACTAAAAGGGAAAACATTTAGTCAGAGAAGAACACTAAAAGTGAAGACATTTAGTCAGCGAAGAACAATAAAAGTGAAGACATTTAGTCAGAGAAGAACACTAAAAGTGAAGACATTTAGTCAGAGAAGAACAATAAAAGTGAAGACATTTAGTCAGAGAAGAACACTAAAAGTGAAAACATTTAGTCAGAGAAAAACAATAAAAGTGAATACATTTAGTCAGATATATCTACAAAAAGTGAAGACATTTAGTCAGAGAAAAACACTAAAAGTGAAAACATTTAGTCAGAGAAGAACACTAAAAGTGAAGACATTTAGTCAGAGAAGAACACTAAAAGTGAAGACATTTAGTCAGAGAAGAACAATAAAAGTGAAGACATTTAGTCAGAGAAGAACACTAAAAGTGAAGACATTTAGTCAGAGAAGAATACTAAAAGTGAAAACATTTAGTCAGAGAAAAACAATAAAAGTGAATACATTTAGTCAGATATATCTACAAAAAGTGAAGACATTTAGTCAGAGAAAAACACTAAAAGTGAAAACATTTAGTCAGAGAAGAACACTAACAGTGAAGACATTTAGTCAGAGGAGAACACTAAAAGTGGAGACATTTAGTCAGAGAAGAACACTAACAGTGAATACATTTAGTCAGAGAAGAACAATAAAAGTGAAGACATTTAATCAGAGAAGAACACTAAAAGTGAAGACATTTAGTCAGAAATAACAACATGTATTTCTCCTAAGAATATAGCGATACAAAGACTTAGAGATTAAACTTTTGCTGGTGTCAAAAGTTTCATTGCCTTATGCTAATTAGCTAGTTTGTTAGTTTTCTTTTTGCTTGTGCGGTTGAGCGTTGTGAGAAGTTTCAGTCGTCTATCCTGCTCCAAGTGGGTTGCGCCGGTAATGTAAGTCAGTATGGCTGAACAATTGTTCTAATCTCTTCTATCCACCTACCCCGCGGCCGCCCTCTTGCCCTGTAGCCAGATCTACCAGCGTTGTAAGCCATCAGTGAAAGATGATGAGGGTGCATTCTCATGAGATGACCAAACCAACTTATTTTCTGCCAGGAAATGTATTCGACAAGACGTAGTGCCGACCATACTTCGAATGTCGTCGTTTCCCATTCTGTCTCTCCTGGTAACACCGATGACCTTCCTCAAACACTTCATTTCACTTCAATTCTGCTCACACGTGCCCTGGACATAGGCCATCTTTGTGACTGGTAGCACAGTCGGCATAAATATACTATTTATCAGCTGTTGCTTTGTTGTCAAACTATGCTCTGGTGCCTAAGCAGTGGAGACATATGATCAGTTATCGCTGATGCTTTCTAACATCTAGTCTCAATTTCCCTGTCGATCCTGCCGTCTGACTGCTCATAGACTTGAACTCATGGGCCTGTTGTCTTATACTGGCAAGTTAGATAGTGCCACATTCCTGCATATCACTGCATTATTGACCAACAGTCACTGGCGCAAACGTTTCAACAAAGCAATGAATCACGTTATTGCTCTTGTTGTTAAAAGAATGAATCACGTTAGGGCTCTTGTTGTTAACAAAATGAATCACGTTAGGGCTCTTGTTGTTAAAAAAATTAATCACGTTAGGGCTCTTGTTGTTAAAAGAATGAATCACGTTAGGGATCTTGTTATTAAAAAAATGAATCACGTTAGGGCTCTTGTTGTTAAAAGAATGAATCACGTTAGGGATCTTGTTTTTAAAAAAAGGAATCACGTTAGGGCCCTTGATGTTAAAAGAATGAATCACGTTAGGGCTCTTGTTGTTTAAAAATGAATCACGTTAGGGCTCTTGTTACTAAAAGAATGAATCACGTTAGGGCTCTTGTTGTTAAAAGAATGAATCACGTTAGGGCTCTTTTTGTTAAAAAAATGAATCACGTTAGGACTCTTGTTGTTAAAAGAATGAATCACGTTAGGGCTCTTGTTGTTAAAAGAATGAATCACGTTAGGGCTCTTGTTGTTAAAAAAATTAATCACGTTAGGGCTCTTGTTGTTAAAAGAATGAATCCCGTTAGGGATCTTGTTATTAAAAAAATGAATCACGTTAGGGCTCTTGTTGTTAAAAGAATGAATCACGTTAGGGATCTTGTTTTTAAAAAAAGGAATCACGTTAGGGCCTTTGATGTTAAAAGAATGAATCACGTTAGGGCTCTTGTTGTTAAAAGAATGAATCACGTTAGGGATCTTGTTACTAAAAGAATGAATCACGTTAGGGCTCTTGTTGTTAAAAGAATGAATCACGTTATGGCTCTTTTTGTTAAAAAAATGAATCACGTTAGGACTCTTGTTGTTAAAAGAATGAATCACGTTAGGGCTCTTGTTGTTAAAAGAATGAATCACGTTAGGGCTCTTGTTGTTAAAAAAATGAATCATGTTAGGGCTCTTGTTCTAGGCGCCTGTTCATTGTCCAGACAGATGAGCTAAAGTGCCGGTATTGAAATATCCATCTCTGTACAGAAATACGCTGGTTGAGTCAAGTGACTGCATGGAAATATCCATCTCTGTACAGAAATACGCTGGTTGAGTCAAGTGACTGCATGGAAATATCCATCTCTGTACAGAAATACACTGGTTGAGTCAAGTGTAAACTCTGAGTGGTTTGATTCGACTGCCACCTGCCACGTTTTTTTCAAAAACGCGACGAAAACTACACAGGTTTGAAAGGGATATGTCGCTGTGAAATGTTGCCTTTTATGACGCCGTCATGGAGACTGCGCAAAGAAAACAATGAGACAATTGTCCATTGTGATGCAGAAACTGAATAGTATGCAAAATGTGTGGCAAAATATTAATTAAGAATTAAAATTGGAGATCCTCAGAACATGCGTCTATCCGGTTACAATATACGGATGGGAGACATGGACCATCACACAAATATTAAGGAAGCGAACCGGGGATATAGGAAGGAAATACTACAGGAGAATATAAAAAATACATTTGGTAAAGACAACAACAAATAAAGCCATCCTGCAAAATCTGAGTGTCGAAGAGAACAGGTTTATAAACCAGGTTATATTTTGGAGATAGGTTTTTCGGCCACATCAAGCGCCGTGACAGGCTAGGGAAAGCAATTATGGAATGCAATGTCACAGGAAGAGGAGGCAGTTATGGAGGGCAATGTCCCAGGAAGAGGAGGCAGTTATAGATTGAAATGTCCGAAGAAGAGGAGGCAGTTATGGATTGCAATGTCCCAGGAACAGGAGGCAATTAAGAAGGGAAATGTCCCAGGAAGAGGAGGCAGTTATGGATTGCAATGTCCCAGGAAGAGGAGGCAGTTATGGATTGCAATGTCCGAAGAAGAGGAGGCAGTTATGGATTGCAATGTCCGAAGAAGAGGAGGTAGTTATGAATTGCAATGTCCCAGGAAGAGAAGGCAAATGCGGAGGGCAATGTCCCAGGAAGAGGAGGCAGTTATGGAGGGCAATGTCCCAGGAACAGGAGGCAATAATGGAAGGAAATGCCCCAGGAAGAAGAGGCAGTTATGGATTGCAATGTCCCAGGAAGAGGAGGCAGTTATGGAGGGCAATGTCCCAGGAACAGGAGGCACTTATGGAGGGAAATGTCCAAGGAAGAGGAGGCAGTTATGGATTGCAATGTCCCAGGAAGAGGAAGCAGTTATGGAGGGCCGTGTCCCAGGAACAGGAGGGAATTATGGATGGAAATGTCCCAGGAAGAGGAGGCAGTTATGGAGGGCAATGTCCCAGGAACAGGAGGCAATAATGGAAGGAAATGCCCCAGGAAGAAGAAGCATTTATGAATTGCAATGTCACAGGAAGAGGAGGCAGTTATGGAGGGCAATGTCCCAGGAACAGGAGGCAATAATTGAAGGAAATGCCCCAGGAAGAAGAGGCAGTTATGAATTGCAATGTCACAGGAAGAGGAGGCAGTTATGGAGGGCAATGTCCCAGGAACAGGAGGGAATTATGGATGGAAATGTCCCAGGAAGAGGAGGCAGTTATGGATTGCAATGTCCCAGGAAGAGGAGGCAATTATGGAGGGCAATGTCCCAGGAACAGGAGGCACTTATGGAGGGAAATGTCCAAGGAAGAGGAGGCAGTTATGGATTGCAATGTCCCAGGAAGAGGAAGCAGTTATGGAGGGCAATGTCCCAGGAACAGGAGGGAATTATGGATGGAAATGTCCCAGGAAGAGGTGGCAGTTATCGATTGCAATGTCCCAGGAAGAGATAGCAGTTGCGGAGGGCAATGTCCCAGGAAGATTAGGCAGTTATGGATTGCAAAGTCACATGACGAGGAGGCAATTATGGAGGGAAATGTCACAGAAAGAGGAGGCAGTTATGGATTGCAATATCCCAGGAAGAGGAGGCAATTATGCAGATCAATGTCACAGGAAGAGGAGGAAGTTATGGATTGCAATGTCCCAGAAAGAGGAGGCAGTTATGGATTGCAATGTCCCAGGAAGAGGAGGCAGTTCTCGATTGCAATGTACCAGGAAGAGGAGGCAGTTATGTATTAAAATGTCACAGAAAGAGGAGGCAGTTTTGGATGGCAATGTCCCAGGAAGAGGAGGCAGTTATGGATTGCAATGTCCCAGGAAGAGGAGGCAGTTATGGATTGCAATGTCCTAGGAACAGGAGGCAATTAAGGAAGGAAATGTCACAGGAAGAGGAGGCAATTATGGAGGGACAAGTCCCAGAAAGAGGAGGCAGTTATGGATTGCAATGTCAAAGAAAGAGGAGGCAGTTATGGATTGCAATGTCACAAGAAGAGAAGGCAGTTATGGATTGCAATGTCACAGGAAGAGGAGGCAGTTATGGATTGCAATGTCCCAGGAACAGGAGGCAATTAAGGAGGGAAATGTCCCAGGAAGAGAGGCAATTATGGAAGGAATTGTCCCAGGAAGAAGAGGCAGTTATGGATTGCAATGTCACAGGAAGAGGAGACGGTTATGGAGGGCAATGGCCCAGGAACAGGAGGGAATTATGGATGGAAATGTCCCAGGAAGAGGAGGCAGTTATGGATTGCAATGTCCCAGGAAGAGGAGGCAGTTATGGAGGGCAATGTCCCAGGAACAGGAAGCAATTATGGAGGGAAATGTCCCAGGAAGAGGAGGCAGTTATGGATTGCAATGTCCCAGGAAGAGGAGACAGTTATGGAGGGCAATGTCCCAGGAACAGGAGGGAATTATGGATGGAAATGTCCCAGGAAGAGGAGGCAGTTATAGATTGCAATGTCCCAGGAAGAGGAGGCAGTTGCAGAGGGCAATGTCCCAGGAAGAGGAGGTAGTTATGAATTGCAATGTCACAGGAAGAAGAGGCAGTTATGGATTGCAATGTCACATGACGAGGAGGCAGTTATGCAGATCAATGTCACAGGAAGAGGAGGAAGTTATGGATTGCAATGTCCCAGAAAGAGGAGGCAGTTATGGATTGCAATGTCCCAGGAAGAGGAGGCAGTTCTCGATTGCAATGTACCAGGAAGAGGAGGCAGTTATGTATTAAAATGTCACAGAAAGAGGAGGCAGTTTTGGATGGCAATGTCCCAGGAAGAGGAGGCAGTTATGGATTGCAATGTCCCAGGAAGAGGAGGCAGTTATGGATTGCAATGTCCTAGGAACAGGAGGCAATTAAGGAAGGAAATGTCACAGGAAGAGGAGGCAATTATGGAGGGACAAGTCCCAGAAAGAGGAGGCAGTTATGGATTGCAATGTCAAAGAAAGAGGAGGCAGTTATGGATTGCAATGTCACAAGAAGAGAAGGCAGTTATGGATTGCAATGTCACAGGAAGAGGAGGCAGTTATGGATTGCAATGTCCCAGGAACAGGAGGCAATTAAGGAGGGAAATGTCCCAGGAAGAGAGGCAATTATGGAAGGAATTGTCCCAGGAAGAAGAGGCAGTTATGGATTGCAATGTCACAGGAAGAGGAGACGGTTATGGAGGGCAATGGCCCAGGAACAGGAGGGAATTATGGAAGGAAATGCCCCAGGAAGAAGAGGCAGTTATGGATTGCAATGTCCCAGGAAGAGGAGGCAGTTATGGAGGGCAATGTCCCAGGAACAGGAGGCACTTATGGAGGGAAATGTCCAAGGAAGAGGAGGCAGTTATGGATTGCAATGTCCCAGGAAGAGGAAGCAGTTATGGAGGGCCGTGTCCCAGGAACAGGAGGGAATTATGGATGGAAATGTCCCAGGAACAGGAGGCAGTTATGGAGGGCAATGTCCCAGGAACAGGAGGCAATAATGGAAGGAAATGCCCCAGGAAGAAGAAGCATTTATGAATTGCAATGTCACAGGAAGAGGAGGCAGTTATGGAGGGCAATGTCCCAGGAACAGGAGGGAATTATGGATGGAAATGTCCCAGGAAGAGGAGGCAGTTATGGATTGCAATGTCCCAGGAAGAGGAGGCAATTATGGAGGGCAATGTCCCAGGAACAGGAGGCACTTATGGAGGGAAATGTCCAAGGAAGAGGAGGCAGTTATGGATTGCAATGTCCCAGGAAGAGGAAGCAGTTATGGAGGGCAATGTCCCAGGAACAGGAGGGAATTATGGATGGAAATGTCCCAGGAAGAGTTGGCAGTTATCGATTGCAATGTCCCAGGAAGAGATAGCAGTTGCGGAGGGCAATGTCCCAGGAAGATTAGGCAGTTATGGATTGCAAAGTCACATGACGAGGAGGCAATTATGGAGGGAAATGTCACAGAAAGAGGAGGCAGTTATGGATTGCAATATCCCAGGAAGAGGAGGCAATTATGCAGATCAATGTCACAGGAAGAGGAGGAAGTTATGGATTGCAATGTCCCAGAAAGAGGAGGCAGTTATGGATTGCAATGTCCCAGGAAGAGGAGGCAGTTCTCGATTGCAATGTACCAGGAAGAGGAGGCAGTTATGTATTAAAATGTCACAGAAAGAGGAGGCAGTTTTGGATGGCAATGTCCCAGGAAGAGGAGGCAGTTATGGATTGCAATGTCCCAGGAAGAGGAGGCAGTTATGGATTGCAATGTCCTAGGAACAGGAGGCAATTAAGGAAGGAAATGTCACAGGAAGAGGAGGCAATTATGGAGGGACAAGTCCCAGAAAGAGGAGGCAGTTATGGATTGCAATGTCAAAGAAAGAGGAGGCAGTTATGGATTGCAATGTCACAAGAAGAGAAGGCAGTTATGGATTGCAATGTCACAGGAAGAGGAGGCAGTTATGGATTGCAATGTCCCAGGAACAGGAGGCAATTAAGGAGGGAAATGTCCCAGGAAGAGAGGCAATTATGGAAGGAATTGTCCCAGGAAGAAGAGGCAGTTATGGATTGCAATGTCACAGGAAGAGGAGACGGTTATGGAGGGCAATGGCCCAGGAACAGGAGGGAATTATGGATGGAAATGTCCCAGGAAGAGGAGGCAGTTATGGATTGCAATGCCCCAGGAAGAGGAGGCAGTTATGGAGGGCAATGTCCCAGGAACAGGAAGCAATTATGGAGGGAAATGTCCCAGGAAGAGGAGGCAGTTATGGATTGCAATGTCCCAGGAAGAGGAGACAGTTATGGAGGGCAATGTCCCAGGAACAGGAGGGAATTATGGATGGAAATGTCCCAGGAAGAGGAGGCAGTTATAGATTGCAATGTCCCAGGAAGAGGAGGCAGTTGCAGAGGGCAATGTCCCAGGAAGAGGAGGCAGTAATGAATTGCAATGTCACAGGAAGAAGAGGCAGTTATGGATTGCAATGTCACATGACGAGGAGGCAGTTATGCAGATCAATGTCACAGGAAGAGGAGGAAGTTATGGATTGCAATGTCCCAGAAAGAGGAGGCAGTTATGGAGGGCAATGTCCCAGGAACAGGAGGCAATAATGGAAGGAAATGCCCCAGGAAGAAAAAGCATTTATGAATTGCAATGTCACAGGAAGAGGAGGCAGTTATGGAGGGCAATGTCCCAGGAACAGGAGGGAATTAGGGATGGAAATGTCCCAGGAAGAGGAGGCAGTTATGGATTGCAATGTCCCAGGAAGAGGAGGCAATTATGGAGGGCAATGTCCCAGGAACAGGAGGCACTTATGGAGGGAAATGTCCAAGGAAGAGGAGGCAGTTATGGATTGCAATGTCCCAGGAAGAGGAAGCAGTTATGGAGGGCAATGTCCCAGGAACAGGAGGGAATTATGGATGGAAATGTCCCAGGAAGAGTTGGCAGTTATCGATTGCAATGTCCCAGGAAGAGATAGCAGTTGCGGAGGGCAATGTCCCAGGAAGATTAGGCAGTTATGGATTGCAAAGTCACATGACGAGGAGGCAATTATGGAGGGAAATGTCACAGAAAGAGGAGGCAGTTATGGATTGCAATATCCCAGGAAGAGGAGGCAATTATGCAGATCAATGTCACAGGAAGAGGAGGAAGTTATGGATTGCAATGTCCCAGAAAGAGGAGGCAGTTATGGATTGCAATGTCCCAGGAAGAGGAGGCAGTTCTCGATTGCAATGTACCAGGAAGAGGAGGCAGTTATGTATTAAAATGTCACAGAAAGAGGAGGCAGTTTTGGATGGCAATGTCCCAGGAAGAGGAGACAGTTATGGATTGCAATGTCCCAGGAAGAGGAGGCAGTTATGGATTGCAATGTCCTAGGAACAGGAGGCAATTAAGGAAGGAAATGTCACAGGAAGAGGAGGCAATTATGGAGGGACAAGTCCCAGAAAGAGGAGGCAGTTATGGATTGCAATGTCAAAGAAAGAGGAGGCAGTTATGGATTGCAATGTAACAAGAAGAGAAGGCAGTTATGGATTGCAATGTCACAGGAAGAGGAGGCAGTTATGGATTGCAATGTCCCAGGAACAGGAGGCAATTAAGGAGGGAAATGTCCCAGGAAGAGAGGCAATTATGGAAGGAATTGTCCCAGGAAGAAGAGGCAGTTATGGATTGCAATGTCACAGGAAGAGGAGACGGTTATGGAGGGCAATGGCCCAGGAACAGGAGGGAATTATGGATGGAAATGTCCCAGGAAGAGGAGGCAGTTATGGATTGCAATGTCCCAGGAAGAGGAGGCAGTTATGGAGGGCAATGTCCCAGGAACAGGAAGCAATTATGGAGGGAAATGTCCCAGGAAGAGGAGGCATTTATGGATTGCAATGTCCCAGGAAGAGGAGACAGTTATGGAGGGCAATGTCCCAGGAACAGGAGGGAATTATGGATGGAAATGTCCCAGGAAGAGGAGGCAGTTATAGATTGCAATGTCCCAGGAAGAGGAGGCAGTTGCAGAGGGCAATGTCCCAGGAAGAGGAGGCAGTTATGAATTGCAATGTCACAGGAAGAAGAGGCAGTTATGGATTGCAATGTCACATGACGAGGAGGCAGTTATGCAGATCAATGTCACAGGAAGAGGAGGAAGTTATGGATTGCAATGTCCCAGAAAGAGGAGGCAGTTATGGATTGCAATGTCCCAGGAAGAGGAGGCAGTTCTCGATTGCAATGTACCAGGAAGAGGAGGCAGTTATGTATTAAAATGTCACAGAAAGAGGAGGCAGTTTTGGATGGCAATGTCCCAGGAAGAGGAGGCAGTTATGGATTGCAATGTCCCAGGAAGAGGAGGCAGTTATGGATTGCAATGTCCTAGGAACAGGAGGCAATTAAGGAAGGAAATGTCACAGGAAGAGGAGGCAATTATGGAGAGACAAGTCCCAGAAAGAGGAGGCAGTTATGGATTGCAATGTCAAAGAAAGAGGAGGCAGTTATGGATTGCAATGTCCCAGGAACAGGAGGCAATTAAGGAGGGAAATGTCCCAGGAAGAGAGGCAATTATGGAAGGAATTGTCCCAGGAAGAAGAGGCAGTTATGGATTGCAATGTCACAGGAAGAGGAGACGGTTATGGAGGGCAATGGCCCAGGAACAGGAGGGAATTATGGATGGAAATGTCCCAGGAAGAGGAGGCAGTTATGGATTGCAATGTCCCAGGAAGAGGAGGCAGTTATGGAGGGCAATGTCCCAGGAACAGGAAGCAATTATGGAGGGAAATGTCCCAGGAAGAGGAGGCAGTTATGGATTGCAATGTCCCAGGAAGAGGAGGCAGTTATGGAGGGCAATGTCCCAGGAACAGGAGGGAATTATGGATGGAAATGTCCCAGGAAGAGGAGGCAGTTATAGATTGCAATGTCCCAGGAAGAGGAGGCAGTTATGGAGGGCAATGTCCCAGGAAGAGGAGGCAGTTATGAATTGCAATGTCACAGGAAGAAGAGGCAGTTATGGATTGCAATGTCACATGACGAGGAGGCAGTTATGGGGAGAAATGTTACAGGATGAGGAGTCAGTTATGCAGAGCAATGTCCCAGGAAGAAATAACAGTTATGGAGGGCAAAGTCCCAATGAAGAGGAGTCAGTTATGGATTGCCATATCCCAGGAACAGGAGGCAATTATGCAGAGCAATGTCACAGGAAGAGGAGGCAGTTCTCGATTGCAATGTACCAGGAAGAGGAGGCAGTTATGGATGGCAATGTCACAGGAAGAGGAGGCAGTTATGGATTGCAATGTCCCAGGAAGAGGAGGCAGTTATGGAGGGCAATGTCCCAGGAACAGGAAGCAATTATGGAGGGAAATGTCCCAGGAAGAGGAGGCAGTTATGGATTGCAATGTCCCAGGAAGAGGAGGCAGTTATGGAGGGCAATGTCCCATGAACAGGAGGGAATTATGGATGGAAATGTCCCAGGAAGAGGAGGCAGTTATAGATTGCAATGTCCCAGGAAGAGGAGGCAGTTGCAGAGGGCAATGTCCCAGGAAGAGGAGGCAGTTATGAATTGCAATGTCACAGGAAGAAGAGGCAGTTATGGATTGCAATGTCACATGACGAGGAGGCAGTTATGGGGAGAAATGTTACAGGATGAGGAGTCAGTTATGCAGAGCAATGTCCCAGGAAGAAATAACAGTTATGGAGGGCAAAGTCCCAATGAAGAGGAGTCAGTTATGGATTGCAATATCCCAGGAACAGGATGCAATTATGCAGAGCATTGTCACAGGAAGAGGAGGCAGTTCTCGATTGCAATGTACCAGGAAGAGGAGGCAGTTATGGATTGCAATGTCCCAGGAAGATGAGGCAGTTCTCGATTGCAATGTCCCAGGAAGAGGAGGCAGAGTTCCACCAAGTCGTAGATGGGACCAGGACATCAAGGACACCCGAAACATGAGCATGGCGCAAGCGGGTAGACACACTGCTGAGCGAGAGAGCGAGACTCGTATCGAGTGGCTGTGATGAGAGCCACGTTCTTATCAAGAACAATTATGTTAACACATTTTCGAGTTTACCATAACAGTTTGAATAGCGGGTTAACGTTTTTAATAAAGTTGAACCACTTGCACAGTTTATTTTAGTTTCCTTTATGAACTTTGACTAGAACTTTGATGAGAATTGTCCTACACCAGAAACTATCTAGTTGTTTTATGGAAAGTTTTCACTAGTTTTCATCAAATAACGGTGATAGTTTCAATGTAGTGTGACGCTAAAGCGTTCTTTGACAACTTCAGAATCTCTGTGGCCCTTCTCAACAGAAAAACACACCATTTTTGTTGGAATTGTGCTCAAATAGAAGCCACTGTTCTGTTTTACCTGCCCTTATAAGCCTTTTTTCCACGAAAAAAAAGTGGTTAATAATCAATACAGAAACACATTGACAGACGGACGTTTTGATAACGACCCTCAAATGAGATTGATACATTACTCGCCAAAGTGTAAAGAAAATGTGAAGGAAAATGTATGTCATTCAACATAAAGTTACAATTTAAGTGGTACTCAACCAAGATGGCGCCGTAACTGGCTGCGGGTCTACATTACTCTACTGTTTTGGTTCATTATGGATGCCGCCAGACCTCGGATTTGCCTGAAATTCACACTAGTCGATGACTTATACTTGTGTTCACGGAAACGTGGTGTTGTTTTCCGTTTGTTTTCGTTCGTTTTTTGTGATTTCTTCCGTCCGATTATCCTGGTCTGGACATCGGCTATAGGAATGGCGCTACACTTAAACCTGTGTCGTATTTCACGGCCTAGTCCACCCTGCTGAACTTCATGAAACTGGCGTGTGAGAACTTAAGACACTACTATATTGAACTGAATACAGCCGCGGAGCGACGCCATACTCACTCACACGCTAAGTGATGTCCCTACGACCTCTTGTGGTTATGGAAAAGGATTGACACACACCGTTAGATGTCGACAATCGCTACTTGAACATTTTCAAAACGATGACACTTCAACCATGTCTCACTTCCTTCCACCACAAGCACGCTAAACATTTATTTAGAAATGGCACACACTTCCCTTCTAGTCCTCTCTTTCAGGTAACGTGCACCCATAAGCTCGTATAGTCAGACAATCACGTAACTGTATGCGCAAACGGAAGTCGTGTAGCGATGGAGGCACATCCGTTTTAAAAAAGTCAAACACCAGAAAGCGGTATCTGTCTGAGAGAAGGACAAACAGTCGCAGATAGAACAAATGTTCACAACTTGACAGCTTTAATAGAGATAGGAACAGGCCTTGCTTGTCATGTCTCGCTAACTTCGGACTTGTCATAGCGTAAACAATAACAGTCTCTGAGTTCAAGTCAAACAGAATCTGGGATACAGTGATTACCGAGCTGAGTATTGGAACGGATTATCCTCGGTTGGAAAACCTTTTCTCGTGTCCCAGACGTGACTGAAAATGAAACCTGAAGCGATACTCTTTCCAAAATGGCCGCCAATTAGGAACAAAAATAGCCCATATCACCTCCCCTCGCTGCGAGCCACAACCAAAGGGGCGTTATGGGGAAATAGACTGATCTTAATTATCCTAGTTAGACAACAGGAGAATGTGCTACATGCTATCGATAATTCCCGAAGTAACAGCCAAACTTACGGAAAAGGAGGAGAGCTCGTGATGCTCGTATTAAGGTAAGCTGGAAATCTATGAAGAGTTACTTGAGCCTGGGCAATAGGACGGTCAGTGTAGCAATTTCCTTGTTATGTCGCGTGTGAGTTTATTGGCAGACATGGTTACGGTTTTACAACTATTTTATGTAATGTAGACAAATCCCTTCGAGCTTCTTTAATGAGCTATTTAGAAAAGTAGTTTATCTCAGTATCTTTCTCTAAACTCTTTCAACACCAGATCGAAAGGATATGGCATTATGGTTTGCTGACTAGGACAAGAGAGTAGCGGCATACGCATATAAGCTATCTCTAGCAGTATTAAATGGGACAAGCTTTAACCTCAACTCAGTCAGATGTATGAGATAAGGTCTTCGTCGGCGCTTGTGTGGAAAAGGGTGTTGCGACGCTAATGTTGAAAAGGGTGTTTCGACGCTAATGTTGAAAAGGGAGTTTCGACTCTAATGTTGAAAAGGGAGTATCGACTCTAATGTTGAAAAAGGCGTTGTGACGTAGTGTTTAAAAAGGGCGTTGTGACGTAGTGTTGAAAAGGACGTTGTGACGTAGCGTTGAAAAGGGCATTGTGACGTAGTGTTGAAAAAAGGGCGTTGTGACGTAGTGTTAACAAAAGGGCGTTGTGACGTAGTGTTAACAAAAGGGCGTTGTGACGTGGTGTTGAAAAGGGCGTTGTGACGTAGTGTTGAAAAATGGCATTGTGACATGGTGTTGAAAAGGGTGTTGTGACTGAGTGTTGAAAAAAGGCGTTGTGACGTAGTGTTGAAAAAAAGGCGATGTGACGTGGTGTTGAAAATGGCATTGTGACGTAGTGTTGAAAAAAGGGCGTTGTGACATTGTGTTGAAAAGGGCGCTGTGACGTAGTGTTGAAAAAGGGCGTTGTGACGTAGCGTTAAAAAAGGCATTGTGACGTGGTGTTGAAAAGGGCATTGTGACGTGGTGTTGAAAAGGGCGTTGTGACGTAGTGTTGAAAAATGACATTGTGACGTGGTGTTGAAAAGGGTGTTGTGACTGAGTGTTGAAAAAAGGGCGTTGTGACGTAGTGTTGAAAATGGCTTTATGACGTAATGTTACAAAAATGCGTTGTGACGTAGTGTTGAAAAAAGGGCGTTGTGACGTAGTGCTGAAAAAAGGCGTTGTGACGTAGTGTTGAAAAGGGCGTTGCGAAGTAGTGTTAACAAAAGGGCGTTGTGACGTAGTGTTGAAAAAAGGGCGTTGTGACGTAGTGTTACCAAAAGGGTGTTATGACGTGGTGTTGAAAAGGGCGTTATGACATAGTGTTGACAAAAGGGCGTTGTGGCGAGGTGTTTAAAAAGGGCGTTGTTACGTAGTGTTAACAGAAGGGCGTTGTGACGTGGTGTTGAAAAGGGCGTTGTGACGTAGTGTTGAAAAATGGCGTTGTGGCGTGGTTTTGAAAAGGGCGATGTGACGTGGTGTTGAAAAAGGGCGTTGTGACGTAGTGTTGAAAAGGGCGTTATGACGTAGTGTTAAAAAATGCGTTGTGACGTAGTGTTTAAAAAGGGCGTTGTGAGGTAGTGTTATTAAAAAGGCGTTGTGACGCGGTGTTGAAAAGGGCGTTGTGACGTAGTGTTTAAAAAGGGCGTTGTGACGTGGTGTTGAAAAGGGCGTTGTGACTGAGTGTTGAAAAAAGGGCGTTGTGACGTGGTGTTGAAAAGGGCGATATGACGTGATGTTGAAAAAGGGCGTTGTGACGTAGTGTTGAAAAGGGCGTTATGACGTAGTGTTAAAAAATGCGTTGTGATGTAGTGTTGAATTGGGCGTAGTGACGTAGTGTTGAAAAAATGGCGTTGTTACGTAGTGTTAACATAAGGGCGTTGTTACGTAGTGTTAACAGAAGGGCGTTGTGACGTGGTGTTGAAAAGGGCGTTGTGACGTAGTGTTGAAAAAGGGCGTTGTGGCGTATTGTTGAAAAGGGCGTTTGCGACGTAGTGTTGAAAAGGGCGTTGTGACGAAGTTTTGAAAAAAGGCGTTGTGACGTAGTGTTGAAAAAGGGCGTTGTGATGTGGTGTTGAAACGGGCGTTGTGACGTAGAGTTGAAAAGGGCGTTGGTACGCTGTTTAAAAGGGCGTTGTGACGTAGTGTTGAAACGGGCGATGTGATGCTAATGTTGAAAAAGCCGTTGCGTCTTTGTGTCGCAGAGTCAGCTAGGCCGCGATATCTGCTCCTTTCAGCCCGAAACATCTGCTTGAATAGCTTCCATAGACACTGCAATCCTTCTTAGCCAGACTAAACTAGCGCGTGGAGGCACAATAGAGTCAGCGCCAACTCTGGTCTGCTGGCCCTGGGGCATGTAGCCAGCCTAGAGTCAGCGCCAACTCTGGTCTGCTGGCCCTGGCGCATGTAGCCAGCCTAGAGTCAGCGCCAACTCTGGTCTGCTGGCCCTGGCGCATGTAGCCAGCCTAGAGTCAGCGCCAACTCTGGTCTGCTGGCCCTGGCGCATGTAGCCAGCCTAGAGTCAGCGCCAACTCTGGTCTGCTGGCCCTGGCGCATGTAGCCAGCCTAGAGTCACTGGCTGCTGTCACAGTCCTGCACCTTCTTCGGTCTCAGATCAAATCAAGTTTATTCTTAAGACACTGTAGGCCAGTTTTTCCTGATTCTTTCCTTATAACTGTGATTTTGGAATCCCACTATCAGTTTTGTCACTCTTCTTTGTATCCTTTCCATCATGTTTATATCTCCTCTACGATAAGGACTCCACACCTGTACACAGTACTCCAATCTAGGTCTAACCAATACTTTATACAGTTTGACTATCACTTCCTTGCTCCTATGTTTAATTTTTCTTTTTATTATACCTAAAATTGTATTCTAATCTTATTCTCGTCCATTCTGTTATTATATTCCATATTAGATCTTACCAACGCAGACCATATCATCGACAAATGGATATTCTGGAACTTGCACCAGAATGATTATGTATTACTACACTGCGGCGGCCAGCGACCCATATCTGAGTGGTTAGAGCCAGGGCCAGCGACCCAGAACTGAGTGCTAGCGTCAGTACCAGCCACCCAAAGCTGACTGCTAGCGCCAGGGCCAGCGATCCAGAACTGAGTGCTAGCGTCAGGGCCAGCCACCCAAAGCTGACTGCTAGCGTCAGGGCCAGCCACCCAAAGCTGACTGCTAGCGCCAGGGCCAGCGATCCAGAACTGACTGCTAGCGTCAAGACCAGCGCACCAGGGCTTCCAATATCCTTCTACACCTCCACGGGGCGAGTTCGTTGAGTCTCGTCAAGTGCAGATTTTTAGATGCGGTCTTTATAATCTAAACGAATAATACTTTCATGGTGGAGTTTGTCATTGGCCATCCTGAAATCTGCCAAATTTCTCAAAGCTGAGACGCTTTGTTGAAAACGTGACTGTTTTTTTTTAAAAACTGCGTGATTCATGTCGTATTCAAGCGTTTACAATAAACATACTTTAAGTTAAAAACTTGACGTTTGAGTTGGGAAAGGAAGAAACAGCAAGGAAGCGAACTGATCACCCCACCTAACATAGGCTGCGACTAAGTCCATGAAGAGTTATCTTCATCCCCAATGGCAATTGTTGACATGGGACTTACCTTTAACTTTTACTTTGAATTAAAAAACGATCGTGAAAGTTCATACAATCTCTCTCTTGAGGTACAGTACGCCTGGTCGAAATCACTCCCAGTAACAAACTTACAAAATCTCCACGATTCTGAGGTACGAGGATTGTCCTTGGTGAATGATGCCGTAATCTATGCAGACAAGGCAAACCATAGATGGGAATGTCATGGGTTGCGAGGAAACGATGGGCAATGGAGCATCGAAAAATGGCACCCACATAGATCGAGGGGAAAAGATCAATGTGTTGGTCAGACTCCCTTGCTGTACACAACTCCATTCTAGACGCTTATGGGGAAGTGCTTACAACCCACCGAACGGCCGTGACGCTAGAGAGGGTTCGCTGGAGATGAGCTTTGCACCCGCAGCTACACTGGTAAACGTGCCATCATGACCAAGACAATCATGCAGTCTTTACTGTCTTGGACTAGTTGGTCACTGCTTGGAAAACTAATGTGTTTATTCTTCTTATTCTTCTTCTTCTTCTTCTGCGTTCGTTCTCAATCTACCGCTACCAAACCACCCTGAAAGTGCTTAAGTAGCAGAATGTAATCCAGAGAACGGAATGCGCTGTGTCGTAGTTTACAGCTTGACTGCGATATTTGCACTTTTGGTCCAACACTTCCGACTTCAGCAATCGGTTTTTGAGTACCGATTTAGCATTACCTCTTCGATCCCTTCTCCTTAGCCAGTCTGCTGTACCGAGTTAGCATTACCTCTTTGATCCCTTCTCCTTAGCCAGTCTGCTGTACCGAGTTAGCATTACCTCTTTGATCCCTTCTCCTTAGCCAGTCTGCCGTGGTGCAGTCTGTTATCCAGGATCACCGCATGGAGGTGTAGAAGGGTCTTGGCAGCTCTGGTTCGCTGGTCCTGACGCTAGCAGTCAGCTATTGGTCGCTGACCACTGCAACTCATGCGCTGCTCAGCGTCTTGATCCCCTAATGTGTTTGAGTCAAGAGTACTCGTCCCGTCGTGTTAATACTGTACATACACAGAGTATATTTATGATAACATTCGCTAGAAATTCTTCCGATTTTTGTTGTAGAAACAAAAAAGTCGTTCTCTACATGTTGTCACTGCTATTTTTCGTTTGAACTTGTAATGTTCAAATATGTTCATAATGTTCGCTAAGGCGCCTGATGCCCATCGGATAAACACCACCATGTCCAACTGAAGCTGCGTGTTTCCAGGTCTCCTCTAAGGCAGTTGCGGTAGCTGCTACTTGTTGGAGCCACGTGTTTCGACCGCTTCCAGCCAGCAGTATGTTCCAACTCATTATTAAAATAAATAGGTCATTGTCTCTTAATAGTTCTATTTTTGTGTGCACTTCAGGTGTTTGGGCAGAGGTTCGACAAGAAATTTGAGACCAAGTGTGAGAAACCTTCTGCCGTGAATTTATCAGCTGTCGTCACTGGCTAGAAAGAAACAGCTGATACATTACATTATGGATCTCTGTGCTACCAGTGCCAAACACGGTCCATGCCATATGAGCACGAGAGCAGAATTTCGACTCATGAAATTCAAGTTTTTGAGGAAGGTTATGATTGCTACCAGAGAAGACAATACAAAACGAATACATTCGAGCTAAGGTCGGCACTACAGCTTGTGTATAATACATTTCCAAGCAAAAGATATGTCCGTTCAGTCGTATCATGAGTATACACTCTCATCAGCTTCCAGTGATGACTTGCAACGATGCTAGACCTGGTTATAGAGCAAGAGGGTACAGCGAGGCAGGAGATAGATAATAGAGTGATTGTGCAACGACACAGCCTCACAGCGACCGACGCAACGCACTTGGCGCAGGACCACGATTTATCATTCGCATTGCTCTCAACGATGTAAGTGGAAAGAAAACTAACTTCATTAAGTAGACGCCCGTTCACTACTTATATGTGGCATCCCTATTTTCAAGTTCCAGAAGTCTTAGTCGACCTGTATTTCTACAAGGATGGTTGCACCTGGGCAGGCTCCAGCTCTGGCTTCAGCTGGATGTAGCCCGGATGATAATTTCCTGCTTAGCTGGCTAGGCTCGAGCAGCCTATTGATTGGCTGTGGTGGGAAAAGTGTCGTAGAATTTGGTTAACCGATGTGCGAGTCCATCGTAATAGATTCAAGCAATAGAGAAAAGTAGACCCGCAGCCTGTTAGGCGCCATCTGGGCTGCTCTTAACAAACCCCCTAGTCATAGCTGGTGTTTTGCCATGTCACACAGTTAGTCACCTCTTACGCCATGCACTTTGTGGTGCAGTGGTGCTGATCTTGTCTGTATCATACACAAAGACCCCGGCAGACCGCTCGTGAAGTAATAATGTGGGCAGGGTTAGTTAATGCATTCAAGAATAAATTGGATGTATATAGCTATTTGTAAATCATATGGAGTAGAAACAACTGGTTGTATACAGACTCTGCAGAGCCTTCTAAGCCAGTATAAATAAGTTGATAGCAAAGGAAATGACCTGTTTGATCAGGTCAATGGTCAGGTATCTAAATTAAATGTTAATATTCATTATACATCCCATTTTAAAGACAGTGAGAAAGATTAAATTAAAATGAGCAATATTATTGATGGAAGGAATTCAACAATTTGAACACATGGGAAACGAATTCATAAAAATTCACAACTTTCAAGCTCCCTTTAATATATAAGTGCAGTAACTCCTTCGTTTGGCCACATTCGTTGTCTCTGTTTACCTGACTGTCGCGATGTCCTGTTTACCTGACTGTCGCGATGTCCTGTTTACCTGACTGTCGCGATGTCCTGTTTACCTGACTGTCGCGATGTCCTGTTTACCTGACTGTCGCGATGTCCTGTTTACCTGAATGTCGCGATGTCCTGTTTACCTGCCTGTCGCGATGTCCTGTTTACCTGACTGTCGCGATGTCCTGTTTACCTGACTGTCACGATGTCCTGTTTACCTGACTGTCGCGATGTCCTGTTTACCTGACTGTCACGATGTCCTGTTTACCTGACTGTCGCGATGTCCTGTTTACCTGACTGTCGCGATGTCCTGTTTACCTGACTGTCGCGATGTCCTGTTCACCTGACTGTCGCGATGTCCTGTTTACCTGATTGTCGCGATGTCCTGTTTACCTGACTGTCGCGATGTCCTGTTCCACTGAGTGCTCTGCCTCTAGAGAATGCTGATGCATCTTAGATGGATAGCTCTCTAGCGTAGCTTTGGGATCTGTGTCTTCTACTTCATGCATTCATATGTTTTCTTATTAAGAAATTGTTTATCTCTTGAATTACCATTTGCGAATTAATTATCAACCGCTTGTTGAAATATTTCGTCTTATGCACGGACATCTTGTGTGTAGGTTTGCTGTCAATGACGCCATGTTATGTCTGTTTTCTTACCGTTGGGCGGGAGGAGGGTGGGTCACTTTACAAGTCCTACTGTGGTCATACTTCCGCATTACTCTTCTAGCACAACAAGATGTATTACATACACGCACTTGCTATTTCTTCTGCGTTCGTTCTCAAGTTTTCGCTATCGAGCCCTGAAAAAGGCTTTGCAAGTCGCATGGTGAAGTCCATAGAACGGAATGCGGTTTAAAGTAGTTAACATCTTGAATGTGATATTTGTCCTTTCCGGTCCAACACATCACATTTCAAATTGGCATTTTCAGGTATCAGGCTAGCCTCCCCTCTTTGATCCCCTCTTCTTGTCCAGTATGCCTTGTTGCAGCCTGTTATCCATGATCGCCACCTGGAGGTGGAAAAGGGTCTTTGCAGCTCCGGGTCGCTTACACTGACGTTTGTAGACGTCAACTCCGGGTCGCTTGCACTGACGTTTCTAGACGTCAGCTCCGGGTCGCTTGTACTGACGTTTGTAGACGTCAGAACCGGGTCGCTTGAACTGACGTTTGTAGACGTCAGCTTCGGGTCGCTTGCACTGACGTTTGTAGACGTAAGCTCCGGGTTGCTTGCACTGACGTTTGTAAACGTCAACTCCGGGTCGCTTGCACTGACGTTTGTAGACGTCAGCTCCAAGTCGCTTGCACTGACGTTTGTAAAAGTCAGCTCTGGGTCGCTTGCACTGACGTTTGTAGACGTCAGCTCCAAGTCGCTTGCACTGTCGTTTGAAGACGTCAGCTCCGGGTCGCTTGCACTGACGTTTGTAGAAGTAAGCTCCATATCGCTTGCACTGACGTTTGTAAAATTCAGCTTTGGACCGCTTGTACTGACGTTTGTAGAAGTCAGCTCCGGGTCGCTTGTACTGACGTTTGTAGAAGTCAGCTCCGGGTCGCTTGTACTGACGTTAGAAGAGTCAGCTCTGGGTCGATTGTACTGATGTTAGAAGTCAGAAGTGGGTCGCTTGTACTGACGTTAGTAGAAGTCAGCTCTGGGTAGCTGACCGCTACAGCTCATGTACTGGTCCCTAGGGTATTATTTGAGAACTAATATTTCATTAAAAATCCGGAGTGGTAGCGCTAAGGCGGAAGGTTCCAAACTTGTGAATTCATTCCGGCAGCTCCTGCAGCTGAGCTGGTGCCAAATTGTCATGCTTTGCATTCCTTTGGGTTACACCAGCCAGGCCGAGAGGGGGATCCAGCAGTTTGCACAATCCAGGGACTCCATATTCAGCGGCCAGACTTGCGCCGTGAGCGGCTACTCATTGGGTGCGACGCGCATGGTCTGCAAAGTCTAAGACGCCTATGAAAATGTCATGTCTTTAATATCCGAGGATCTAAGAAACAGACGGGAATAAGCTGACAGCAGACAGAGAGTCATAGTTGGCTGTTTGTGTCATAGTTGGCTGTTTTTGTCATAGTTAGATGTTTGTGTCATACTTGGCTGTTTGTGTCATACTTGGCTATTTGTGTAAAAGTTAGCTGTTTGTGTCATAGTTAGCGGTTTGTGTCATAGTTAGCTGTTTGTGTCATAGTTAGCTGTTTGTGTCATAGTTGGTTGTTTGTGTCATAGTTGGCTGTTTGTGTCATAGTTAGCTGTTTGTGTCATAGTTGGTTGTTTGTGTCATAGTTTGCTGTTTGTGTCATAGTTGGTTGTTTGAGCCCATAGTTCGCTGTTTGTGTCATAGTTAGCTGTTTGTGTCATAGTTAGCTGTTTGTGTCATAGTTAGCTGTTTGTGTCATAGTTAGCTGTTTGTGTCATAGTTGGTTGTTTGTGTCATAGTTGGTTATTTGTGTCATAGTTGTCTGTTTGTGTCATAGTTATCTGTTTGTGTCATAGTATGACAGTTTGTGTCATAGTTGTCTGTTTGTGTCATAGCTGACTGCTTGCGTCATAGTTGGCTGTTGGTGTTATAGCTGGCTGCTTGCGTGATAGATAACCAACCAAATCTGAGGAGGACCATATTCCTTTTCCAAGTGGCCGCACTATAAACCGACTGCACTCGGGCAGTCTTGCTAGGACAATAGAGGTGGAAGGCAAATCCGGTCCCAAACATGATACACCTAAATAGGATGGATAGGACCGATAGGCTCAGATATCGCAGCTTCCCTTTAACTTAGGACACAACGTTCATTCAGGACAAACGTCAAAAATGAAGAAAGCCAAGCACCCTAGTTTGTGTCCGTTTTGTTGGAGAGAAGCAGGTCGTCTAGCGGGAAGGACAAAGGATATCTGACTTACGAGAAATGGGTTCGGAACCCAGGTAAAGCTGAGTTTTATTTATGGGAATGAAATAAAAACACACCCTGCACACCGCGTGACTACTGTATGGACAAACGTTCTTATTTCCTCAAATAAATTTGCTTTGCCGATAGATGTCGCAAAATAGATATGTTTAATGGGAGTTGATATAACCTTCCATGATAGTTAAGTGGTAATGTGCACCCTAGCTTCTGTTTGCTTCAGTTCCATGAATTCCCTCTTGTTACCTAGCAATCCCTCATTTGAAGCCCCCTCTTAGAAATGTAGGCTGGCAAGTCACACGCTGAGATATATCCCATTGTGTGACTTTCCAGCCCGCAATTCAGCCAGGGGGCTTTAAGTTACAACCTTAATTGTGGGACAGAAATAAAAAAAACCCATGCCTTTCCTATGTAACTTGGTATGTAACTTGTCGTGTAACTTGTTATGTGACTTGTCATGTAACTTGTTATGTGACTTGTCATGCAACGTGGTATGTAACTTGTCATGTAACTTGTTATGCAACTTGTCATGTAACTTGTTATGTAACTTGTCATGTAACTTGTCATGTAACTTGTTATGTAACCTGTCATGTAACTTGTTATGTGACTTGTCGTGCAACTTGTTATGTAACTTGTCATGTATTTTGTTATGTATCTTTTTATGTAACTTGTCATGTAACTTGTCATGTAACGTGTTATGTAACTTGTCATGTAACTTGTCATGTATCTTGTTATGTAACTTGTCATGTATCTTGTTATGTAACTTGTCATGCATCTTGTTATGTAACTTGTCATGTATGTTGTTATGTAACTTATCATGTATGTTGTTATGTAACTTGTCATGTATGTTGTTATGTAACTTGTCATGTATCTTGTTATATGACTTGTCATGTATCTTGTTATGTGACTTGTCATGTATCTTGTTATGTGAATTGTCATGTATCTTGTTGTGTGACTTGTCATGTATCTTGCTATGTAACTTGTCCTGTATCTTGTTATGTAACTTGTTATGTATCTTGCTATGTAACTTGTTTTGTAACTTTTAATGTATCTTGTAATGTGACTTGTCATGTATCTTGTTGTGTGACTTGTCATGTATCTTGTTATGTAACGTGTCCTGTATCTTGTTATGTGACTTGTTATGTATATTGTTATGTATCTTGTTATGTAACTTGCCATGTATCTTGTTATGTAACTTGTCATGAATATTGTTATGTAACTTGTTATGTAACTTGTCATGTATCTTGTTATGTAACTTGTCATGTATCTTGTTATGTAACTTGTCATGTATCTTGTTATATAACTTGTCATGCATCTTGTTATGTAACTTGTCATGTATGTTGTTATGTAGCTTGTCATGTATCGTGTTATGTAAATTGCCATGTATCTTGTTATGTAACTTGTCATGTATCTTGTTATGTAACTTGTTATGTATCTTTTTATGTAACTTGTCATGCATCTTGTTATGTAACTTGTCATGTATCTTGTTATGTAACTTGTCATGTATCTTGTTCTGAAATTTGTAATGTAACATCATGGCACCGACTGTTACCACAGGAAACAAACGTTTAGAAAAGGCAAGAGGAAGGAGACACTTACATAAAATACATGTTGAAGCCGGATACACTGGGCCGACTGGCGAAAAATAAAATCCACAGTGCAACGCACACCACTTTGAGGATTAGAGAAATAAGGCGAACGAGCCCCCCACCCCCTAAAAAAAATTTTAAAAAACAAAACACAAAAAAACACAAAAAAACAACAACAAACAACTTAACCAGTGAATATGGTTGCTGAGTTGCTAAGGATGTCACGAGTGCCCTACATGTGCCATCACAGTGCAGTCAAACAACATGACGTCATAATTGCAGTTAAAAGATGGCCAACTCACCATTGACAGGCACTGAAGAGGATCAGCGTTCTGTTGTACATTTTTTGAGCAGCGAATGAGTGAAAGCTATTTCAATTCACCAGCGACTGAAGGTCGAGTACAATGATCCATCCTTTCACTCACAGTCAATCGTCGATTGCCCTGTACGAGGTGTTCAACGGCTGCAATCGACTTAAGGGTCACTACTCGGAGTGCCAAAACCGAAGGTGAACAGTCAGTCACACTACTCACGCCGTTCTGGAACTTCGTACTCCACTCATACACTGACTGGAGTTAAAGGCATGCATCACCGTACTGGACCTTCATTCACTGATGAGATTCTATAGGTTTCATCAGTTCGCTGGTAAAGAGAAAACTGAAAACTGCTCCTTCTTGGGGCATGTCAATCGTGGGGCGGTCATTTTTCAAATGCAATTATGAAATCACGTACGTCTGTACCGGGATGACATGTGCAAGACACTCTTGACATTCTTAGCAGCTATAATAACAAGTGACAATACAACGGCAAGGTCTGTTTTCACTTGAAGCCGCCTCATAATTTCCAACGTGTGACTCGCCAGCCCACTTTTCTATACTCCCACTTGTTAGTCTCCAGCCCACTTTTCTATACCCCCACTTGTGGGTCTCCAGCCCACTTTTCTATACCCCCACTTGTTAGTCGCCAGCCCACTTTTCTATACCCCCACTTGTTAGTCGCCAGCCCACTTTTCTATACCCCCACTTGTTAGTCGCCAGCCCACTTTTCTATACCCCCACTTGTGGGTCTCCAGCCCACTTTTCTATAGACTAACTTAGCAGCAAAAATGGTGCCGTGACCGGCTGCGGGTCTACATTGCCCTTCTATTTTAGATCATTATGGATGTCGCCGGGCGACGATATTTACTTGAAATTCCCACTATTCGACGACTTACACTTGTGTTCGCTGAAACGTGTTGCTGTTATTTTTCATTAGGACTGGTTAATTCGTTCGTATTTTGTGTGAATTATTCCGTCTGATTATCGTGGTCTAGACATCGGCTATATAAATAGCACTATGCTTTAGATCCAGCCCAAAATGCGCCCACAGGGAAAGAATCCACATAGGAGGTTAACTGTCTCACAGCTGAAATTCGAACCCACGAGAGGAGGCTTCCAGGAAAAGCTTGAGGGCAGACTATCTGAGCTCCGTTTTGAAAAGAAAGACATCGAAGAGAACTGGGCATCATTGAGAAACACACTCTTCGATACAGCTGTTAAACACATTGGTCCACTCACGAGCAAGCATAAGGACTGGTTTGACGAGAACGATCTGGAAATACAGGGCCTTCTCGATGCAAAACACGAAGAGCTGCCTTCAATACTGCTCGCAAAGCTGTCCAGACCAGGTTTAGAGAGATGCAAGGCTCCTGGCACAGCAAATGAGCTGACGAAATTTAGATGTTCCCCGAGCGTCATGACACCAAACGGTTTTTCGAGGCACTAAAAGCTCTCTACGGCCCGCAGCCCTCTAGTAATACTCCAGTTCGCAGTGCGGATGGAGCACTGCTAACAGATAGGGTTCAGATTCTAGACAGATGGGCAGACCACTTCTGCAAAATACTAATCCACCCATCGTCCATAAATGAGGAGGCCATTCGGCCAAAGCCGCAGGTGGAACTGAACCTGGCGTTGGATTAAGTCATCACTGAAGAGGAAGTCGACAGAGCAATCAGTTCACTATCTATAGGAAAAGCTCCAGGAGTGGAATCAATACCAGCAGAGGTATATAAGACAGCTGGCCCATCCCTCACTAGAAGGATTACTGAACTCTTCTGCCACATGTGGGCTGAAGTAAAAATTCCGCAGGAGCAAAGGACGCCTCAATCGTTCACCTGTACAAAAGAAAAGGCAACCGTCAGAAATGCGACATTCATCGTGGAATATCACTACTCTCTGTAGCAGGCAAGATCCTAGCGCGCTTTCTGCTAAACAAGCTCAACAAACACCTTGAACAAAGCCACCATCTACCAGAAAGCCAATGTGGGTTCAGAGCCGGAAAAGGGACAATGGACATGATTTTTGCCGCTCGCCAAGTACAAGAGGTGTTGGGAACAAAATCAGGCCTTGTACACCACATCTATTGATTTGACAAAGGCATTTGATACAGTAAACAGAGGAGGGCTGTGGATGATAATGTCCAAGTTTGGCTGCTTCAACAAGTTCGTAAACATGGTGAAACCATGTGTGCTCGTGTACTGGACAGCGGTGCAATCTCTAAAACGTTACTAGTATCAAACGGAGCAAAGCAAGGATGTATACTCGCCCCGACCGTGTTCAGCATGATGTTCGCGGCCACATTGACAGACGCCTTCAGAGCACTGGAGCCTGGAATACCCATACAGTACCGCACAGATGGCAAGTTACTCAATTCCAAAAGAATGATGGCCAAAACCAAAGTGGCTGGCGACATAATCAGGGAACTTGAATTTGCTGACGACTGCGCTCTAATGAGCAACTCAGAACTAAACATGCAGGTTGGAATGGACCAGTTCTCTGCCGCATGCGACAATTTTGGCCTGACCATAAATGCCAAAAAAAACAGAGGTCATGTACCAACCAGCACCAGGCATGCCGTACACAAAACCAGAGACTACAGTCAGCGGGCAGACGTTGAATGCCGTAGACAAATTCACATATCTGGGCAGCACACTGTCGAGATCTGTCAGGCTAGACGATGAGGTGGCAAGCAGAATAGCAAAGGCCAGCACAGTCTTTGGTAGAATGCGCTCGATGGTCTGGGCATGTCGTGACATCAGCGTCAAGACCAAACTCAAAGTCTACCGTGCAACCATCATTCCAACCCTACTATACGCTTGCAAAAGCTGGACTGTATACTCTGGACATGCAAGGAGGTTAAACCACTTCCACACAGGTTGCCTGAGGCGAATATTTCACATCCGATGGCAAGATCGTGTCACTGACATCGAGGTTATCTCGAGGGCTAACATGCCCAGCATCCATGCACTGCTAGAAAAAAACACAACTAGGATGGGCCGGACACCTCATCCGAATGTCAGACGAGCGGCTCCCAAAGAAGCATCTTTACGGCGAGCTGAGAGAGAGATGGCGCGAGAGAGGGCGCCCAAAGAAACGATTTAAAGACGGTCTGAAGGACTCACTAAAAAGTTGCCAGATAGACATCGACACCTGGGAATGTCTTGCGCAGAACAGATCTGACTGGAGAAGCGCAGTCAAATCGGGTGTAGCTACCGGCGAATACGACCGTTTTGTGAAAGCCCAGAGCAGACGCGAGACCCGGAAATCACGTACAGCGGGAACACCATCACCTTCTACAAACCTCGTGTGCCCGATATGTCGCAGATGTTTTCGTGCTCGCATTGGCCTGTTCAGCCACATGCGCACCCACACCCAACAGGGAAATCTGTGACAAGGATGATGTCGGCGGTCCTCATCGACAACGATGGACAGCTATTATTATTATGCTTAAACCGGTGTAGTATTTAACGGTCTAGTTCACATGGCTGAACTTCACAGGATTGACGCCTTCGCCTTAGCTGCAGAAGTCAGTTTAAGTGTTTGAAATTTAGACACTAGTATAATGAACTGAATACAGCCGGGGAGAGATGCCAGACTCACTCATACTCTGAGTGATGTCCCTATCACCTCTTGTGGTTATGCAAAAGGCACGGCACACAACAGTAGATGCCATTCCCCCCTCCGTTGCCTTGCGGGATACCTGTTTACGGAAAAGGCCTCAGGAAAAAACCCTGAGGAAAAATGTGCATCCTGTGCTATCTCCAGTCGATAAATATCTTGCCACTGGCCAAGGGTAGCTCAGGACCAGAGAGTGAGGTTGACAAACGGTGCAGTGTTTCCTCACTTTAACCCAAATCACCGCGCAAGTAACATATTTTAGCGGACACATCAAGAGAACATACTGTCCACTCAGCTGAACAAAGAGACTGGTCGTTATCACATGTGATGGAGAAACAAACTTGTGACTCACCAGCCAACTTTTCTATATCCCAATTTCTGATTCGTCAGGAACACATGACTGTTGTTCCATTTCGTGGTCCATAAAATATTGTCTGTCATCTGTGGTGTCTACGAATGTCTGTTTTCTGTATCGTCTACGAAAGTCAGGTTTTTTTTGGAGACTCACGAATATCTGTTGTTTTTGTAGCGCTAATAAATATTTTTTTCTAAAGTATATGCGAATGTCTGTTTTATGTCCTGAATAGTCTATAAATGGTTGTTTCTGTAATTTCAACGAATGTCTGTATTCTGTATTGTCTACGAAAAATAATTATTTTGTTGTTGTTGCGGTTATGGGAATGTCTGTTTTCTATAATGTCAACGAATGTCTGTTTTCTGTAATGTTGACACATGTCTGTTTTCTGAAATGTCGACGAATGTGTGTTTTGTGTAGTGTCTTCAAATAACTGTTTATGTGGTGTCTACGAATGCCGGGTTTATGTAGTGTCTGCGAATGCCTGTTTTCTGTAATGTGGACGAAGGTCTATTTTCTGTATTGTCAACGAATGTCTGTTTTCTGTAATGTCGACGAATGTCTGTTTTCTGTAATGTCGATGAATGTCTGTTTTCTGTAATTTCGACGATGTCTGTTTTCTGTAATGACGACACATGCATGTTTTCTGTAATGTCGATGAAAGTCTGTTTTCTATAATGTCGACGAATGTCTGTTTTCTGTAATGTCGACAAATGTCTGTTTCCAGTAATGTCCACAAATGTCTGTTTTCTGTAATGTCGACAAATGTCTGTTTTTTTGTAATGGCGACAGATGTCCGGTTTCTGTAATGCGGACGAATATCTATTTTCTGTATTTTCAACGAATGTCTGTTTTCTGTAATGCCGACAAATGTCTGTTTTCTGTAATGTCGATGAATTTCAGTTTTCTGTTATGTTGACGAATGTCTATTTTCTGTGATATCGTCGAATGTCTGTTTTCTATCTATATAGTGTTTTTCTAATTTGGCCCCTCGATTGGCGTTATAGTAGAGTTGACGGTACCCACAATAAAAATAATTGGTTCAGCCACCGCTATTTACACGCCACAGTCAACCCAGCTGTTACTAAGTTTATGAGTTACTGATCGTGAAAGGAAGGAAACAAGTAAGGAGAGTGATCATTCAACCTCGTATAACGCTGAGGCCCATTACACTTCATCTTTGCCTGCTGTGTGTGCTATTAGTGTACATATGCATGTATCTATCCTGTTAGGATTGTTTCCTGTTTACTACACCCGCTCAGAAATGCGTACAAACAATGAACGTGTATTTTACTTTGAACAAATAATTATCTTTCTAATTACTATCATGTGTTTTGCTGAAACATTGAAAACGGTTTCACAACTCACTCGTGCTTGTTGTTGGCCACACTTCCTCTAGAGTCTACGGCACGGCTACAGTTTGCTAATGGCTGCCTGTTGACCGACATGTATGGTTTCTTTCAATTGAATCGGCTTGTTGTTTTCACTTTCAATTTTCGGGCTATTTTTGAATTGTTAAATTTGAGCGAAACCCATTCGTCGTTTTTGTACGCTTGCATAACACAGCGTATCAGAATGTGTACGGAGTGACATAAAGTTGATGTCTACAAACATGATATATATAGACAGTTTGTTTATAGTCACTGATATGAAGGAGATGTATAAAAACATGAGACATATGGACGAGTAGTAGCGTGCAGTAACTGACATGAAGTTGATGTCTACAGACACATGGACGAGACGTAGCGTGCAGTAACTGACATGAAGTTGATGTCTAAAGACACATGGACGAGTCGTAGCGTGCAGTAACTGACATGAAGTTGATGTCTAAAGACACTTGGACGAGTCGTAGCGTGCAGTAACTGACATGAAGTTGATGTCTACAGACACATGGACGAGACGTAGCGTGCAGTAACTGACATGAAGTTGATGTCTAAAGACACTTGGACGAGTCGTAGCGTGCAGTAACTGACATGAAGTTGATGTCTACAGACACATGGACGAGTCGTAGCGTGCAGTAACTGACATGAAGTTGATGTCTACAAACACATGGACGAGTCGTAGCGTGCAGCAACTGACATGAAGTTGATGTCTACAGACATATGGACGAGTCGTAGCGTGCAGTAACTGACATGAAGTTGATGTCTACAGACACATGGACGAGACGTAGCGTGCAGTAACTGACATGAAATTGATGTCTAAAGACACATGGACGAGTCGTAGCGTGCAGTAACTGACATGAAGTTGATGTCTACAGACACATGGACGAGACGTAGCGTGCAGTAACTGACATGAAGTTGATGTCTAAAGACACATGGACGAGTCGTAGCGTGCAGTAACTGACATGAAGTTGATGTCTACAGACACATGGACGAGTCGTAGCGTGCAGTAACTGACATGAAGTTGATGTCTACAGACACATGGACGAGTCGTAGCGTGCAGTAACTGACATGAAGTTGATGTCTACAGACATATGGACGAGTCGTAGCGTGCAGTAACTGACATGAAGTTGATGTCTAAAGACACATGGACGAGTCGTAGCGTGCAGTAACTGACATGAAGTTGATGTCTACAAACACATGGACGAGTCGTAGCGTGCAGCAACTGACATGAAGTTGATGTCTACAGACATATGGACGAGTCGTAGCGTGCAGTAACTGACATGAAGTTGATGTCTACAGACACATGGACGAGACGTAGCGTGCAGTAACTGACATGAAATTGATGTCTAAAGACACATGGACGAGTCGTAGCGTGCAGTAACTGACATGAAGTTGATGTCTACAGACACATGGACGAGACGTAGCGTGCAGTAACTGACATGAAGTTGATGTCTAAAGACACATGGACGAGTCGTAGCGTGCAGTAACTGACATGAAGTTGATGTCTACAGACACATGGACGAGTCGTAGCGTGCAGTAACTGACATGAAGTTGATGTCTACAGACACATGGACGAGTCGTAGCGTGCAGTAACTGACATGAAGTTGATGTCTACAGACATATGGACGAGTCGTAGCGTGCAGTAACTGACATGAAGTTGATGTCTAAAGACACATGGACGAGTCGTAGCGTGCAGTAACTGACATGAAGTTGATGTCTACAGACACATGGACGAGACGTAGCGTGCAGTAACTGACATGAAGTTGATGTCTAAAGACACATGGACGAGTCGTAGCGTGCAGTAACTGACATGAAGTTGATGTCTACAGACACATGGACGAGACGTAGCGTGCAGTAACTGACATGAAGTTGATGTCTAAAGACACATGGACGAGTCGT
Organism: Ariolimax columbianus; assembly: GCA_036924085.1. Classification (NCBI taxonomy): domain Eukaryota; kingdom Metazoa; phylum Mollusca; class Gastropoda; order Stylommatophora; family Arionidae; genus Ariolimax; species Ariolimax columbianus. Next base: position 25,747,222 of record JAVGWX010000025.1, read on the forward strand.
AGCGTGCAGTAACTGACATGAAGTTGATGTCTACAGACATATGGGCGAGTCGTAGCGTGCAGTAACTGACATGAAGTTGATGTCTACAGACACATGGACGAGTCGTAGCGTGCAGTAACTGACATGAAGTTGATGTCTACAGACACATGGACGAGTCGTAGCGTGCAGTAACTGACATGAAGTTGATGTCTACAGACACATGGACGAGTCGTAGCGTGCAGTAACTGACATGAAGTTGATGTCTACAGACATATAGACGAGTCGTAGCGTGCAGTAACTGACATGAAGTTGATGTCCACAGACACATGGACGAGTCGTAGCGTGCAGTAACTGACATGAAGTTGATGTCTACAGACATATGGACGAGTCGTAGCGTGCAGTAACTGACATGAAGTTGATGTCTACAGACATATGGACGAGTCGTAGCGTGCAGTAACTGACATGAAGTTGATGTCTAAAGACACATGGACGAGTCGTAGCGTGCAGTAACTGACATGAAGTTGATGTCTACAGACATATGGACGAGTCGTAGCGTGCAGTAACTGACATGAAGTTGATGTCTACAGACACATGGACGAGACGTAGCATGCAGTAACTGACATGAAATTGATGTCTAAAGACACATGGACGAGTCGTAGCGTGCAGTAACTGACATGAAGTTGATGTCTACAGACACATGGACGAGACGTAGCGTGCAGTAACTGACATGAAGTTGATGTCTAAAGACACATGGACGAGTCGTAGCGTGCAGTAACTGACATGATGTTGATGTCTACAGACATATGGGCGAGTCGTAGCGTGCAGTAACTGACATGAAGTTGATGTCTACAGACACATGGACGAGTCGTAGCGTGCAGTAACTGACATGAAGTTGATGTCTACAGACACATGGACGAGTCGTAGCGTGCAGTAACTGACATGAAGTTGATGTCTACAGACATATGGACGAGTCGTAGCGTGCAGTAACTGACATGAAGTTGATGTCTAAAGACACATGGACGAGTCGTAGCGTGCAGTAACTGACATGAAGTTGATGTCTACAGACACATGGACGAGACGTAGCGTGCAGTAACTGACATGAAGTTGATGTCTAAAGACACATGGACGAGTCGTAGCGTGCAGTAACTGACATGAAGTTGATGTCTACAGACACATGGACGAGACGTAGCGTGCAGTAACTGACATGAAGTTGATGTCTAAAGACACATGGACGAGTCGTAGCGTGCAGTAACTGACATGAAGTTGATGTCTACAGACATATGGGCGAGTCGTAGCGTGCAGTAACTGACATGAAGTTGATGTCTACAGACACATGGACGAGTCGTAGCGTGCAGTAACTGACATGAAGTTGATGTCTACAGACACATGGACGAGTCGTAGCGTGCAGTAACTGACATGAAGTTGATGTCTACAGACACATGGACGAGTCGTAGCGTGCAGTAACTGACATGAAGTTGATGTCTACAGACATATAGACGAGTCGTAGCGTGCAGTAACTGACATGAAGTTGATGTCCACAGACACATGGACGAGTCGTAGCGTGCAGTAACTGACATGAAGTTGATGTCTACAGACATATAGACGAGTCGTAGCGTGCAGTACCTGACTTTAAGTTAACGTCTACAGACATGGGACACGTGGACGAGTTACAGTTTTTACTAAATGACGTGACATTGTAAGGATGTATGCACAGTAGAGTTATACACAAAGAACAACTCACAGAGCCATTCAAATTTAAATCAGGGATACGGCAGGGTTGCCTACTGTCACCTTTCCTGTTCATCATGGCAGTGGACAGACTTAAGAACACATGATAGAAAAGGAATCCAGTGGACCTTGAATAAACAGCCGGAGGGCCTGGATTTTGCGGATGAGATAGCCCTTGTATTTCCGCCAAAGCCAAATGCAAAGCAAACTGGATAGACTGGATTATCCATCCAAACAAGTCGGTTTACAGATCCATGAGGAAAAGACACAAATAATTAGGGTCAATGCAGAACACACAGAACCAATCAGACTGAGAGGAACGCTACTGGAAGAGGTAGAGGTCTTGACATACCTAGGAAGTATCATCAACAAAGAAGGAGGGACAGACCAGGATATAAAACCAAGGATACAAAAAGCAAGAGCTGCATTCGGGATGTTGAAACACACATGGAACTCCAAGGAAATAAGAAGGAAGACAAAAATAAGGATTTTCAATTCAAATGTGAAGCCAGTCCTGATGTATGGAGCAGAAACATGGAGGATGAAGAAAAGCAATGACAGGAGAAGGTTGCGTCAACAGATGCATGAGAAAGATTCTTGTATAAAATGGTTTGACAAAGCTACAATCGACAGATTGTGGGAGACTGTGGTAAATTGGAACAGGAAATCTTAGGAAGAAAGTGGAGATGGATGGATCATACATTAAGAAAGCCCCAGGCCAGTATCACCAGGCAGTCCTTGTTATGGAAACCCCAGGGAAGGAGAGATATAGGCAGACCAAGGAATACATGGAGACGAGATCTGGAGGCGGAAGTAAAGAAAACAGGGAAACGCTGGAAGAAAGTGGAAAATATTGCACAGGACAGAGCTGCTTGGCGAGGGTTGAAAGTCTATGCACCCCTAGGAGAGAGAGAGAGAGACGTGAAATTGGTGTCTACAGACACGAGACATACGGCATGTGACGTTTATTTCTGTTAGTTGAAAATCTAAAGCAATTGTGTTGTTGTTGTTTAATGATAACAATGAGTAAGTTTACTCTTTTGTGGGCCTGTAAGAGGGCGTTACGTGGTGGAGTGTTGAAGCTGTAGCTTGCGCTGCAATTGGATTATAGTGAGACAGAAACTGTGCTGGTCACCAACCTCATTCTCTGGTCCCGAGCTACCTTGGCCAGTGGCAGGATATGAAGATATAAGTCGAGACGACTGGGGCTAGCCCAAGAATGCAGGGACTCTGAGCACACTTCCCATGAGACCGGGGGTTGCTCAATCGCCACCCCCCCCCCTGCCGTGTCCAGCCCCACCCCTCCCAGTTTTCGTTCATCGCCTTGAGAGACGAGTGCCTTACCTCTCGCGCACAGCAACCCCATCTTCTCTCAAAATGCCAAGAAGTTAGTGTTTTACAGAGTCCCGAATGCTCCGCGGGAGTCTTTGAGTAGGACACAGTTATATCTCAACTGCCACACAGAGAGCATGTCGTAAGAGGTGACTAACTGTGTGACATGCATAACACCGGCAATGTTTATATGGTTTGTTAAGAGCAGCACAGATGTCGCCTAGCAGGCTGTGGGTCAATTTGCCCTCGTGTTTGAGTCTATTAAGATGGACTCACACAACGGTTAACCACGCTCCGCGGCACTTGTCCCACCTCAGCGGAGTGATAACCTTCGTCAGCTACACCAAGCTCACCCCAGAGCTGGGACCTGCATCGACGGATAGACGTACATTTCTACTAAGACTAAGACAGAAACATTCAAATCTGATTAATACAAACTGAACACGATTCATATGTTGTGTCCTTCAATCGTATTTGATCCACCGACGTACATCTTGGCAACGGAAATTTAGACAATGTGCGTTTTATAACAATGTTGGTACCAATTTAGACAATGTGCGTTTTATAACAATGTTGGCATCAATTTGGAACATGGACGCTTTATAACAATGTCGGTACCAATTTGGAGGATGGACGCTTTATACCAATGTCGGTACCAATTTGGAACATGGACGCTTTATAACAATGTCGGTACCAATTTGGAACATGGACGCTTTATAACAATGTCGGTACCAATTTGGAACATGGACGCTTTATACCAATGTCGGTACCAATTTGGAACATGGACGCTTTATAACAATGTCGGTACCAATTTGGAACATGGACGCTTTATAACAATGTCGGTACCAATTTGGAACATGGACGCTTTATAACAATGTCGGTACCAATTTGGAACATGGACGCTTTATAACAATGTCGGTACCAATTTGGAACATGGACGCTTTATAACAATGTTGGTACCAATTTGGAACATGGACGTTTTATAACAATGTTGGTACCAATTTAGACAATGTGCGTTTTATAACAATATCGGTACCAATTTTTTCCAAAAAGTGTATCTCTGAAACGTGAATCTATTCTGCTTCTTTCCTTCTTCATTCACTGCTCATTTTCTTTTTTTTTTCTTTTACAAGTCTACAAGGAATGAATTTTATAACATGATACAGTTGGGCAAGTATGAAGCTAGGGCCAGGTGAAATATACTGATCAGACTATGCTAGCCAGTGTGAGGTGAAATATACTGATCAGACTATATTAGCCAGTGTGACGTGAACTATACTGATCAGATTACGTTAGCCAGTGTGAGGTGAAATATACTGATCCAGCTTTGTTAGCCAGTGTGAGGTGAAATATACTGATCAGACTAGGTTAGCCAGGGTGAGGTGAAATATACTGATTAGACTATGTTAGCCAGGGTGAGGTGAAATATACTGATTAGACTATGTTAGCCAGTGGGAGTTGAAATACAGCCTCTAGGCTATGTTAGCCACTTTGAGGTAAAATATACTGATTAGACTATGTTAGCCAAGATGAGGTGAAATATACTGATTAGAATATGTTGGTACGAGTCAGATGAAATATATTAATTAGACTATGTTAGAGCCAGGTGAAATTTACTGATTAGACTATGTTAGTCAGGGCTAGGTGAAATATACTGATCAGAATAATTTATTCAGGGTGAGGTAAAATATACTTTAGTATACTACGTTAGTCAAGGTCAAGTAAAATATACTAATCAGACTCTGTTCGTCACCTCCGGGTGAATTGTATTGATCACTGATCAGACTATATTAGTCAGAGCCAGGTGAAATGTACTGATCAGTACCGCACCACACTCTCATGCAGTACTCCTTCAGAACCAACTGTTTCACGGTAGTCTGTCTAGCGAGGTGTGGATCGATTTGATCCCCGTAGTAGTGAAAATCACATAGATGAAGCCAAACATAGCACTACAGAGTTAAAAACACGGCCCATCTTTATTTTCCCTCTTTGCATGTCAGGAAAACTACTGGTGAACGCCACTTAATCTCATGTCCATGGCACACAACAGAATAACCCCATTCATTGTCGGCAATCAACAACAACAATATCATTACCAACAACGGCAACAAAAACAGCAACAACAACAACACAAAATCACCAACAACAACAGCAAACACAATAACATCATAAACAACAGCAACAACAACAACAACAGCATCACCAACAACAACAACAGCAGCAATACACACAACAACATCAACAACAAAAACTGCAAAAACAACAACAACAATTACGTCAACATCAAAATCAACAACATCAACAATAACAACAACATCAACATCAACAACATCAACAACAACTACAACAACAGCAATACCAACAACAGCAACAACAGCAATACATCCAAGAACAACAACACCATCAACAACAAAAACAACAACAACACAACGTCAACAACAACAACAACAACACCATCAACATCAACAACAGCAACAACAACTACAACAACAGCAATACCAACAACAGCAACAACAGCAATACAAACAAGAACAACAACACCATCAACAACAACAACAACAACAACACAACGTCAACAACAACAACAACACCATCAACATCAACAACAGCAACAACAACAACAACAGCAACAACAACAACAACAACATCAACAACAAAATCAACATCAACAACATAAACAACAACTACAACATCAACAACAAGATCAACATCAACAACAGCAACAACAACTACAACAACAGCAATACCAACAACAACAACAACAGCAATACAAACAAGAACAACAACATCATCAACAACAACAATAACAACAACACAAAGTCAACAACAACAACAACAACAACATCAATAACAATGGCAACAACAACAGCAATAACCACAATAACAACATCAACAACAACATCAACAACAACAGCATCACCAAGAACAGCAACAACAACAACAACAACAGCAATCGTTATATCACAGATGATCATTTGTCCAATGCAGGAGGCTGGCTCTTTGGTTAATGTGGTGTATCGATCATTGACAAACGGTAATTGACATGCCATGTTCCATCAGCCTGATCAGAATGTGTACTCTCATGGCGGCTATCACACGACATAGCGTTACATATATGAAGTCACATAACGACCAAGATCGACGTGTCTTTGTGTGTACTTCGCACAGAGAAGCTGATAATCATATTTTTGGTTTGTAGTGAGTTATAAACTGGAGTTGATTCGATCTTCAGATAAAGAGTCTGGACATATGCTAATGGTCTGTAGGGTGGATGATAACGTGTTATTATAGTTGCTGCATATTTCACCCTCCAGAGGCATGCCAGATGAATGCGTTTGTCATTATTTTCCTGTGACTTGATATGAACATAGCCATTGTGTCGATTGTAACGGTTGTCTTCTGTAACACTGATTACCTTGTCTGTGGTACTTTTTGTCCTTATACCGCGTACAATAGCATAATCAAGGTGGTGCAATCGATTACCAGCAACCATCGACTAGTTATTCAGGTGTTATTGTTGAAATGTGTGTGACTTCTATCTTTGGTTTGTTGACATCATGGCAGTGTTGCTAGATTACCTCAGCTGCCTCCTGTAGGTTTCACGCAAGCCTGATAAATCAAAGTGCGTCTGTCACTCTGTGAATACCTGGAACAATTTTGGTACTTACAGTTTTCTGTGCCGTTTGTTATAAACATAAGAGTTTTAGTCATGGTCTTCCTATATTCCCAACCTATACGAAGTCACACCCCCGCTGCCTTACCGGATACATGTTTACGGGAAAGGCTTCGGAAGTAAACTCTGAGGACAAATCTGTATCCTGTGCTGCCTCCAGCCTTCTCTCTTCTTCTTTCGTTTTGCGTATCCTGTTATGCCTTTCAGAGTCAGGTTATGAAGAGATCTCTAGAACGAACCCGTCTGTGTCCTCAAATATTTCTGTAATAAACCTTTGTTGTGGCCTGCTTTGGTTTTGAATACGTTGTTTCTCACTAGCATTGCTTGTTTGGGGGGGGGGGGGTGTAGTGGTAGCCTTGTTACGTGGCCAAACCATTTTAGCTGCTGTCTTTTACTGTAGTCTAACACTGGTGCTGTTCCCACTAGTCTCCTGATGTGATCGTCTCTGATCATATATTTCCTTGTTTAAATATTGTACGCAGGCATTTCATTTCTGTTCTTACGATGTAGCATTTTTCATTTGATGTTAGTGTCTAGTTTTGACATTAATAGCAAAGTGCCGGGACTAAAATTGTGTTGTATAAAGTCTTCTTCATAACAAATTAACTAAACTTAACGCCTTTATACTTGTTTAGAAAACTCTGCGTGCAGAGGCTGTATACAACCAGTTTCTTGAAGGGTGGTTAACCGATGTACATCTTAATAGACTCAAACACTAGAGCAAAGTAGACTCGCAGCCTGTTAGGCGCCATCTATTCTGCTCTTAAACCACCTAACCATGTTCGGTGCTATGCAATGTAACACAGTTAGCCGCTCTTACGACTTGCTCCCTGTGAGGCAGTGGTGAAATTAGTGTCTTTGTTGCGCACAATACCCGGACGGACGACTCGGAACAAATGTCTACACATTGACCAAAGGAATGACTGGACGAGAGAGGCAGGTTAACATTGTGCTCAAATCTTTCTGGCTTTAATCCAAATCACTGCGCAAGTCATCCATTTAAACGGACATAGCAAAAAGAAAAGATTGTCCACACGTCCGAGCGGAAATAGTAGTCTTCATCACACGTGATGGATGAACATGAAAACAACACCATCCCCCAATAGCACTAGGTGGGATATCGACCGAACAAGTACCAAGATAAACTCTATTCTGCTAGTCCTAGCACTGATTCGATGACCAGCTGTTATTCAGATGAACTATCTTGTATGTATACAAGTTTTCCAACAGTTATGTCCATTCCCTTTATTATGGAATCACGATTACGGATACATCACTTTAGTAGAGCACATCGATACGGCCTACTTAACAGTAATCGAGGGAAGTCAATCCCTACTTAGATATTTCCCACATGGCACATTCAAAATGGCTCCCAGTAGAAAGGTTAGCTTGAAGGTTAAACAACTTCTAACCGTCTCACATCTTCAGCCATATCACTCCACCATCTCTGGAAGCCCAGCAGTATTAGATATATAATCTCTCATTTAGAATCAGCCAATCAAAGCCCGACTTTGGTTATCCTACTGAGTCGTTGACCGGTGTGACGTCTATGACCAAATCGCTTACTGGCACCCACAAAATTCCAACGAGAAATGTACGCTGGCGCGGATGAGCTGTTGGCAAGGTTACGTACATCGTTAGAAAAGTCCTCAATCCACTGAAGTGTATTAAGGCGATTTAAAACTGGCAGCAATACGGGTTAAGATAAACATATCAGCGAGAGAATTTATGTGCAAGACTAGAATTCCATCTTGCGTATTCATCTGAGATTCTGAGATTATGGTATTATCCAACCAAGAACAAAATATCCACATGAACAGGAAGTGAACGGGATAGTCAGATAAAAGACGTGTACTTAGTTACGAACCATTTACACACAGTAGTAAGCAGGTGGGACTAAATGTGAGTAATAAGGACTGGACAGAGGTCTCAATATGTAGCGGATATAGTATCGTTACTATTAAATGTGTTCCACACATATCACATTCACACAGAACAACCCTAACCACAACAACCCTAACCACAACAACCCTAACCACAACAACCCTAACCACAACAACACTAGCTACAACAACCCTAACCACAACAACCCTAACCACAACAACACTAGCTACAACAACCCTAACCACAACAACCCTAACCACAAAAACCCTAACCACAAAAACCCTAACCATAACAACCCTAACCACAACAACCCTAACCACAACAACACTAGCTACAACACGCATAACCACAACAACCCTAACCACAACAACACTAGTTACAACAACACTAGCTACAACAACCCTAACCACAACAACCCTAACCACAACAACCCTAACCACAACAACCCTAACCACAACAACCCTAACCACAACAACCCTAACCACAACAACCCTAACCACAACAACCCTAACCACAACAACCCTAACCACAACCCTAGACACAACAACCCTAACACAACAACCCTAACCACAACAACTCTAACCACAGCAACCCTAACCACAACAACCCTAACCACAACGACCCTAACCACAATAACCCTAACCACAACAACCCTAACCACAACAACCCTAACCACAACAACCCTAACCACAACAACCCTAACCACAACCCTAGACACAATCACCCTAACACAACAACCCTAACCACAACAACTCTAACCACAGCAACCCTAACCACAACAACCCTAACCACAACAACCCTAACCACAATAACCCTAACCACAACAACCCTAACCACAACAACCCTAACCACAACCCTAGACACAACAACCCTAACACAACAACCCTAACCACAACAACTCTAACCACAGCAACCCTAACCACAACAACCCTAACCACAACAACCCTAACCACAACAACCCTAACCACAACAACCCTAACCACAATAACCCTAACCACAACAACCCTAACCACAACAACCCTAACCACAACAACCCTAACCACAACAACCCTAACCACAACAACCCTAACCACAACAACCCTAACAACAACAACCCTAACAACAACAACCCTAACAACCCTAACCACAACAACCCTAACAACAACAACCCTAACAACAACAACCCTAACAACCCTAGACACAACAACCTTAACCACAACAACCCTAGCCACAACAACCCTAGACACAACAACCCTAGACACAACAACCCTAACCACAATAAACCCTAGCCACAACAACCCTAACCACAACAACGCTAACACAACAACCCTAACCACAACAACCCTAACCACAACAACCCTAACCACAACAACCCTAACAACAACAACCCTAACAACAACAACCCTAACAACAACAACCCTAACCACAACAACCCTAACCACAACAACCCTAGACACAACAACCCTAGACACAACAACCCTAACACAACAACCCTAGACACAACAACCCTAGACACAACAACCTTAACCACAACAACCCTAACACAACAACCCTAGACACAACAACCCTAGACACAACAACCTTAACCACAACAACCCTAACCACAACAACCCTAACCACAACAACCCTATCCCCAACAACCCTAACACAACAACCCTAACCACAACCCTAGACACAACAACCCTAACACAACAACCCTAGACACAACAACCCTAGACACAACAACCTTAACCACAACAACCCTAACTACAGCAACCCTAACCACAACAACCCTAACCACAACAACCCTAACACAACAACCCTAACCACAACAACCCTAACCACAACAACCCTAACCACAACAACCCTAACCACAACAACCCTAACCACAACAACCCTAACCACAACAACCCTAACCACAACAACCCTAACCACAACAACCCTAACACAACAACCCTAACCACAACAACCCTAACCACAACAACCCTAACCACAACAACCCTAACACAACAACCCTAACCACAACAACCCTAACCACAACAACCCTAACCACAACAACCCTAACCACAACAACCCTAACCACAACAACCCTAACACAACAACCCTAACCACAACAACCCTAACCACAACAACCCTAACACAACAACCCTAACCACAACAACCCTAACCACAACAACCCTAACCACAACAACCCTAACACAACAACCCTAACCACAACAACCCTAACCACAACAACCCTAACCGCAACAACAAATAGATAACTAAATATGATTCTTCACGACATGCAGTTTGCTTAGTACACGCAATAACATTTCAATAGTATATCCCCGTGTGAATGGATAAGACACTTGGGAGCAAACTGCCACTGTAGAATCTGGAAGGATTATCTTATCATATTTAGTTGTAAACCACGGAATGCGACAAAGATGCGTGCTGTCAATTTGTAGTTTAACATTGAAATGCACACATGAGATTTATCAGCTGATTGAGAAATGCCAGGTCTCATTTGTGGAACATGTCGGAATCTAAGGGAACAAGATGCTGAGCAGTGCACCAGCTCTAGCGGTCAGCGACACAAAGCTGACTGCTAGCGACAGGGTCACCGACCCAAAGCTGAGTACTAGCGTCAGGGTCTGCGACCCAAAGCTGACTGCTAGCGTCAGGGTCAGTGACCCAAAGCTGACTGCTAGCGTCAGGGTATGTGACCCAGAACTTTCAAGACACATCTCCCCTTCTACGTGGTCTCCTGGATAACCGACTTCAACAGGACACACTGGCTAAGGCGAAGGGATCAAAGAGCGAAGGCTAATCCGGAAACCAAAAATGTCATGCTGAAATTGGATGTGTCGAACTTAAAGGTGCAACTATCGCAGTAAAGTTGTAAACTACGACACAGCGCATTCCGTTCTCTTGCTTATATCCTGCTACTTGCAAAGCCTTTTTCAGGGCTTGCTAGCGTGAACGAACGACTAAAAAGAAGTAAAAGCCTACGTAATCTCAGATATGTAGTTGACATTTTTCTTCAGAGAAAATCCAAAGAAATTGATTCAATTAAAAGACAAATGGCTTGGACATTGCCACAGAGATAGCGAAACCTTTGATACTGTGAAGAAGACATGTGATGTACAGATTCAATAGACGATCAAACTTGGTTTGTATAATGTTAAGTTCAGTTCAAGTGCTGTGGCTATTTGGAAGCGTTTCTCTTCTGTTACGTCTACCGGTCTCCCAAGTACGAGAAAGTTGCGATCCATGATGACCAACGTCAATCAACAGGACACGTGATGATGATAATTACAAAAGTAATTAATGTAATCGAGAATTGAGTAATGATAAACGATTGGGGGGGGGGCTTCTATAAAAACTTCCATAAGAAATTGTATGTTTATGGAGTGAGAACTTATTCCGATCAGCTTAATTGTGTGCATTTAAGAATCAGTTTCGTTTAAGCGCATTAGCGCAATCTTACATATCTACCAGACAACTCCCTGTCCATCGCTTTATATTATCTTGCCATTTCCAAACGAGAGATAACTATCACTGCCTTCATCGACCGCAGCACATGTTCCTTTTCCGCAAGAGACCAGGACATACCAGATAAATGGCCACTTACACAGGATAAATATGGCTTATATCACCCATGTGTGTGCATGGGCAGGCAACAGAGACAGTCGAACATCGTATGCCAGACTGATACATGCTTAACCCATTGCGTACTGACCATAAGCTATTTGGAATCTCTCAAGAACTGTTGACTACAGCAACCTTTTTCCACATAGATGGACCACTTGGAGACGGAAGCAAAAAGAAGTGGAGAAGAAGAAGAAGAAGAAGAAGAAGAAGAAGAAGAAGAAGATGAAGAAGAAGAAGAAGGAAAAGAAATAGAAATGGAAAAAGAAAAGGCAAAAGGTTAAGAAGAAGAGGAAGTGAACAAGAAATTTAAAAAGAAAACGAAAAATTTTTATAAAGAATGAAAAAAGAAGAAAACAAAAGAAAATTAAAGAAAACGAAGAAAAAAATAGAAGAAGAAAAAGAAGAAACAAAAAAAAGAAGTAGAAGATGTAGAAGAAGAAGAAGAAGAAGAAGAATAAGAAGAAGATACAAAAAGATTATTCTACTTATACCACTGTTTACCTGTGCCTCGGCACTTATCTCCTTCGCCTTCTCTTCCAGTTTTGTTTTAGGCACGGCGTTTATAGACCAGATTATGTTTGAGCTATTCCACTCTTCACAAGACTTCTCCAAGATTTCCTATTACCTGAACTTTGATTAGGTACTCCCAATTCTATATATTCACATTTCTATGTCATGACTTCTCTCTTCCAAGCGATTTGTTCACTAAGATTTTACACGGTTCAGGAATGACGAGTTTATATAACACGCGATTGCTCTGATTTTATGTTTATGAATTAATCCTTTGAACGTCAATACGTCTCTCATGTAGATGAATGCCAAAATGTCACTTATTTGGAAAATGACAATATGTCAGTCAAGGAGGTGAATGCCAATACGTCACACGATGAGGTGAATACCAATATGTCACTTATTTGGAAAATGCCAATATATCACTTTTTCGGATAATGCCAATATGTCACTTATTTGGAAAATGCCAATAGCTCGTTCAAGGAGGTGAATGTCAATATGTCACTCATGGAGGTGAATGTCTATATGTCACTCATGGAGGTGAATGCCAAAATGTCACTTATTTGGTAAATGCCAATATGTCACTCATGGAGGTGAATGTCTATATGTCAATTATTTGGCAAATGCCAATATGTAACTCATGGAGGTGAATGTCAATATGTCACTCATGGAGGTGAATGTATATATGCCACTTATGGAGGTGAATGTCAATATGTCATTCATGGAGGTGAATGTCTATTTGTCACTCATGGAGGTGAATGCCAAAACGTCACTTATTTGGCAAATGCCAATATGTCACTCATGGAGGTGAATGCCAATATGTCACTTATTTGGCAAATTCCAATATGCCACTCATGCAGGTGAATGTCAGTATGTCAATCATGGAGGTGAATGACAATATGTCACTCGTGGATGTGAATGTCAATATGTCACTTTTTTGGTAAATGCCAACACGTCACTCATGTAAGTGAATGTCAGTATGTCACTCATTGAAGTGAATGTGAAAAAGGAACTCAAGGAAGTGAATGTCAGTATGTCACTTATAGAGGTGAATGCCAATATGACACTCAAGTAGGTGAATGCCAATATGTCACTCATGGAGTTTAATGGGAATATTTCACTCATGTAGGTGAATGTCAATATGTCACTCATGGAAGGGAATGTCAGTATGTCAATCATGGAGGTGAATGTCTATATTTCACATATGGAGGTGCATGTCTTTATGTCACTCATCTAGGTGAATATCTATATCTCACTCATGGAGGTGAATATGTATATGTCACTCATGGAGGTGAAAGTCAATATGTCCCTCATGGAGGTGAATGTCAGTATGTCAACCATGGAGGTGAATGACAATATGTCATTTATGGAGGTGATTGTCAATATGTCACTTTTTTGGTAAATGCCAAAAAGGGCACTCATGTAAGTGAATGTCAGAATGTCACTCACTGAAATGAATGTGAAAAAAATGTCACTCATGGAAATGTCAGTATGTGACTTATGGAGGTGAATGCCAATATGTCACTCATGGAGTTGAATATGAATATTTCACTCATGTAGGTGAATGTCAATATGTCACTCATGGAGGGGAATGTGAATATTTCACTCATGTAATTGAATGTCAATATGTCACTCATGGATGTAAATATTTCACTCATGTAGGTGAATGTCAATATGTCACTCATGTAGGTGAATTTCAATATGTCGCTCATGTAGGTGAATGACTATATGTCCCTCATGGAGGGGAAAGTCAATATGTCACTCATGGAGGTGAATGTTAATATGTCAATTATTTGGCAAATGCCAATACGTCACTCATGGAGGTGAATGCCAATATGTTACTTTTTTGGAAAATGCAATGTGTCACTTTTTTGGAAAATGCAATATGTCACTCATGGAGGTGAATGTCAGTATGTCAATCATGGAGGTGAATGTCAATATGTCACTTTTTTGCAAATGCCAATACGTTACTCCTGTAGGTGAATGTCAATATGTCACGTATTTGGTAAATGTCAATACTTTACTCATGTGGGTGAGTGTCAGTATGTCACTCATTGAAGTGAATGTCATTTTGTCACTCATGTAGGTGAATGTTAATATGCCACTCATAGAGGAGAATGTCAATATGTCACACATGTAGGGAGATGTGAATATGTCACTCATGGAGGTGAATGTGAATATTTCACTGATTTTGGTGGAAGTCAATATGTCACTCATGGAGGTGAATGTCAATATGTCACTGATGGAGGTGAATGCCAATTTGACACTCATGTTGATGGATGTCAATATATGACGTCATGTTGGTGGATGTCAATATATGACTCATGTTGGTGGATGTGAATATATGACTTATGTTGGTAGATGTCAATATTTGACTCATGTTGGTGGATGTAAATATATGAATCATGTTGGTGGATGTGAATATATGACTTATGTTGGTAGATGTCAATATTTGACTCATGTTGGTGGATGTCAATATATGAATCATGTTGGTGGATGTGAATATATGACTCATTTTGGTGGATGTCAATATATGACTCTTTTTGGTGGATGTCAATATATGACTCATGTTGGTGGATGTCAATATTTGACTCATGTTGGTGGATGTCAATATATGACTCATTTTGGTGGATGTCAATATATGACTCTTTTTGGTGGATGTCAATATATGACTCATGTTGGTGGATGTCAATATATGACTCATGTTGGTGGATGTCAATATATGACTCATGTTGGTGGATGTCAATATACGACTCATGTTGGTGGATGTCAATCTATGACTCGCGTTGGTGGATGTCAGTATATGACTCATGTTGGTGGAAACAGTGTTGAATGTCAAATTTCAATTCCTGAATTACGTTTTGCATCATTTATCAACCGCCATTATATTGACAAGAAAAGATAAACTCGTGTTTTGATGGTCCATGTTTTATCTGGAACAATAGAATATCTTCTTATATGTCCTGAAGAAAATCACATTTAATGGATAGATGATGTCACACAAATCCCGCAATGAATCAGGCTTACAGCAGCCCGTCCAACACGCTAATCTCAAGAATGGATGATTCTGCAGCGCAGAACGGTCTCGGTCGAAATTGAAAGTAACAAGTTTAGTTTTTACAGTATTGCTCTCTTCAGATTCAAAGTAACAAGTTTAGTGTTTACAGATTTGTCATCTACATATTTTACTATTAAGACAAGAATGGCCACAAAATGCTGATATAGTTAGTCCATTCTGTACTGCGGACTGTGGTGGAATGTGCAGAGTGGTGGAATGTGGAGAGTGGTGGCAATGTGGAGAGTAAAGGAATGTGGAGAGTGGTGGAATGTGGAGAGTGGTGGGAATGTAGAGAGTGGTGGGAATGTGGAGAGTGGTGGGAATGTGGAGAGTGGTGGGAATGTGGAGAGTAAAGGAATGTGGAGAGTGGTGGAATGTGGAGAGTGGTGGGAATGTGGAAAGTGGTTGAATGTGGAGAGTGGTGGCAATGTGGAGAGTAAAGGAATGTGGAGAGTGGTGGAATGTGGAGAGTGGTGGAATGTGGAGAGTGGTGGCAACGTGGAGAGTGGTGGAATGTGGAGAGTGGTGGGAATGTGGAGAGTAAAGGAATGTGGAGAGTGGTGGAATGTGGAGAGTGGTGGGAATATGGAGAGTGGTGGGAATGTGGAGAGTGGTGGAATGTGGAGAGTGGTTGGAATGTGGAGAGTGGTGGAATGTGCAGAGTGGTGGAATGTGGAGAGTGGTGGCAACGTGGAGAGTGGTGGAATGTGGAGAGTGGTGGCAACGTGGAGAGTGGTGGAATGTGGAGAGTAAAGGAATGTGGAGAGTGGTGGGAATGTGGAGAGTAAAGGAATGTGGAGAGTGGTGGAATGTGGAGAGTGGTGGAATGTGGAGAGTGGTGGCAATGTGGAGAGTGATGGAATGTGGAGAGTGGTGGAAATGTGGAGAGTGGTGGGAATGTAGAGAGTGGTGGGAATGTGGAGAGTGGTGGGAATGTGGAGAGTGGTGGGAATGTGGAGAGTAAAGGAATGTGGAGAGTGGTGGAATGTGGAGAGTGGTGGGAATGTGGAGAGTGGTTGAATGTGGAGAGTGGTGGCAATGTGGAGAGTAAAGGAATGTGGAGAGTGGTGGAATGTGGAGAGTGGTGGAATGTGGAGAGTGGTGGCAACGTGGAGAGTGGTGGAATGTGGAGAGTGGTGGGAATGTGGAGAGTAAAGGAATGGGGAGAGTGGTTGAATGTGGAGAGTGGTGGGAATATGGAGAGTGGTGGGAATGTGGAGAGTGGTGGAATGTGGAGAGTGGTTGGAATGTGGAGAGTGGTGGAATGTGGAGAGTGGTGGAATGTGGAGAGTGGTGGCAACGTGGAGAGTGGTGGAATGTGGAGAGTGGTGGCAACGTGGAGAGTGGTGGAATGTGGAGAGTAAAGGAATGTGGAGAGTGGTGGGAATGTGGAGAGTAAAGGAATGTGGAGAGTGGTGGAATGTGGAGAGTGGTTGGAATGTGGAGAGTGGTGGAATGTGGAGAGTGGTGGACATGTGGAGAGTGGTGGGAATGTGGAGAGTGGTGGAATGTGGAGAGTGGTTGGAATGTGGAGAGTGGTGGAATGTGGAGAGTGGTGGAAATGTGGAGAGTGGTGGAATGTGGAGAGTAGTGGAATGTGGAGACTAAAGGAATGTGGAAAGTGGTGGGAATGTGTTGAGTGGTGGAATGTGGAGAGTGGTGGGAATGTGGAGAGTGGTGGGAATGTGGAGAGTGGTGGGAATGTAGAGAGTGGTGGGAATGTGGAGAGTGGTGGGAATGTGGAGAGTGGTGGGAATGTGGAGAGTAAAGAAATGTGGAGAGTGGTGGGAATGTGGAGAGTAAAGGAATGTGGAGAGTGGTGGAATGTGGAGAGTGGGTGAATGTGGAGAGTGGTGGCAATGTGGAGAGTAAAGGAATGTGGAGAGTGGTGGAATGTGGAGAGTGGTGGAATGTGGAGAGAGGTGGCAACGTGGAGAGTGGTGGAATGTGGAGAATTGTGGGAATGTGGAGAGTAAAGGAATGTGGAGAGTGGTGGAGTGTGGAGAGTGGTGGAATGTGGAGAGTGGTGGGAATGTGGAGAGTGGTGGGAATGTGGAGATTAACGGAATGTGGAGAGTGATGGGAATGTGGAGAGTAAATGAATGTGGAGAGTAAAGGAATGTAGAGAGTAAAGGAATGTGGAGAGTAAAGGAATGTGGAGAGTAAAGGAATGTGGAGAGTGGTGGGAATGTGGAGAGTGGTGGGAATGTGGAGAGTGGTGGGAATGTGGACAGTGGTGGGAATGTGGAGAGTATAGGAATGTAGAGAGTAAAGGAATGTGGAGAGTAAAGGAATGTGGAGAGTGGTGGAATGCGGAGAGTGGTGGGAATGGGGAGAGTAAAGGAATGTGGAGAGTGGTGGAATGTGGAGAGTGGTGGGAATGTGGAGAGTAAAGGAATGTGGAGAGTGGTGGAATGTGGAGAGTGGTGGGAATGTGGAGAGTAAAGGAATGTGGAGAGTGGTGGGAATGTGGAGAGTAAAGGAATGTGGAGAGTAAAGGAATGTGGAGAGTAAAGGAATGTGGAGAGTAAAGGAATGTGGAGAGTAAAGGAATGTGGAGAGTAAAGGAATTTGGAGAGTACAGGAATGTGGAGAGTAAAGGAATGTGGAGAGTAAAGGAATGTGGAGAGTAAAGGAATGTGGAGAGTAAAGGCATGTGGAGAGTAAAGGAATGTGGAGAGTAAAGGCATGTGGAGAGTAAAGGAATGTGGAGAGTAAAGGAATGTGGAGAGTAAAGGAATGTGGAGAGTAAAGGAATGTGGAGAGTGGTGCACTGGGAAATGTGTAGTTTGAGGTAGAAAATTGTATAAATCATAATTATGTAGATGATGCTGGTGTAGACACTGATGAACTGATGAACTGATGAATTGATGATTTGATTAACTGATGAAGTGATGAAGTGATGAACTGATGATTTGATGAACTGATGAACTGATGAACTAATGAACTGATGGTACTCTGTGAGAGATCAGGATGGGGTCGTCTGTGTTAAAGTAACAGGTTTGGTGTCGAGTGTAGTGGTGCACTTGACAATTTTAGTTGGTTTATGCTCGATGTTAGGAGGACTGGGAGGTGTTGTTGCTGTTGTTGTTGTAGTTGTTGTTGTTGTTTTTGTGAAAACCTAAATTGAGTGTTTACTCAGTGCATGCCGCTGTGATATGTTTCTGAGAGATCCACAAGGATAAATCGTCTGAACATGTGAACAGTTTAAATGCGCGGTTATATCAATGATCACTATGCCAGGGGTAGTATTCGTCTCTGAAGTACTTGTTTCGATGCCATTTTTCTGCTAGTCTGTCTTTGATATTGAACTCTTACGATTTTGTTTTCAAGATTGTGACTGACTAAATCCAACCCAAACACCTAATGTATTTTTTTTTTCTTTGAAGGCATTATCAATTTCTTGAGCAATGTGGATTCTCCCATCTTCAGTCAATCAATGTTGCTTGTGGAATTAACAGATGTTTCTCTTCAAGTGACACATGAGTCTCTCACACAACAGAAGAGCTTCTGGTTGAAGGGGTTCGATGTCTCCCTGCCTCCAACGAGTGCAGGCGGATCGAATCCCCTATGAGACATATGCTGTTTTTCTGTTGGCGCTGAAGTCAACAGCTAGCCAGCGCACCATGTGGAGATAGCAAGGATAAAGCGGCCTGTAGCCTTCGGTCTAACAAACAATCCTCGACTACCTCAGAATTGGAAATGAAGTTGAAGGACGGTGTTTGTTTCTTCCACACAGGTAGGGGACTGATAGCTTTATTGCTATTTGGATTTGTTGTCTTTGTCTTTATCTTTATTACGTGTTTTTATAAATATAGTCCTCTTCGATGACCATGGCACAATTCTTCATTTTTATTTGCAATTTAGGATTGCCACGAGCTTCTTTTTTTTCTCTGTATGCCCAGATTCATACACATTTTATTTTACGTCCCATCTTGTCCGGGTGATTTATTTTTCATTAGTGATTTTCGATGCCACAAACATTTCATGCAAGGCTATATTAGCCAGTTTACATCTTCTGCTACAAAATATGTGCAATTATGTTTATCGATTATCCTTTTATGTGCTCCGTTGTGACTTAAACGTAGTTTGCAATAGCACAACATTTTTATTCTCCTCAAGCGCAGTAGCAGCCTTTTTACATGTATCCTAATGTCACACTGTTCCACTGCAATGTGCTTGTCTAATTTCTTATTCCTTGTTGATGGCTCTTTCTAATTTCTTATTTCTTGTTGATGGCTGTTTCTAATTTCTTATTCCTTGTTGATGGCTCTTTCTAATGTCTTATTCCTTGTTGATGGCTCTTTCTAATTTCTTATTCCTTGTTGATGGCTCTTTCTAATTTCTTATTTCTTGTTGATGGCTCTTTCTAATTTCTTATTCCTTGTTGATGGCTCTTTCTAATTTCTTATTTCTTGTTGATGGCTCTTTCTAATTTCTTATTCCTTGTTGATGGCTCTTTCTAATTTCTTATTTCTTGTTGATGGCTCTTTCTAATTTCTTATTCCTTGTTGATGGCTCTTTCTAATTTCCAAAGTGTGTTTCCTTTACTGTTGCACAATTTAGTTGCTGTTTTTTTATCAGCTATCCGTTGTTTTATTTCGAGGTCCTTTTTTTTAAATTCTGCAGTGATTTGTTTGTGATTGACGTTTGCTTCAGTTGACCTGTTCCATCCCTGTCACGTATCTGGCATCTCATAATCCATTCTGGAGATTTTGTAATGCTTCACTCCAGTAGTGTTTGTAGTTCTTCCTTGCCCCTCTGGGAATGGTCCCAGCTGTCGCTTGCATAATAGCATTATTAGGGCTTCCCACCATTGTTATTTCAATGATGTAGGAATTGGCTCAGCAGCTTCCGTTTCTTGCACTCGTGGTCTGTGCGTGCCTAATAGCGCACTTGATGCCAGCAATCTTCTCAAAAACATCTCAAATCAGCCCTTATTAGTTTCTGCAGAGCACAGGCGAATGTCGATTCTGCGGATGGTTTCTTCTCTGGATGTTTTCTTCTACTGATGTTTTCTTCTACTGATGTTTTCTTCTACTGATGTTTTCTTCTACTGATGTTTTCTTCTACTGATGTTTTCTTCTACTGATGTTTTCTTCTTCACATGCTCAAATATCTTCACGCGTTTATAACACGTCATCTCAAGAGTCCCACGCTAACCTTTAATATGTTTCTCATGAACTAATATTGTAATAGCCTTTTCATTTTCTGCAATAAGCTTCTCATCGTGAACCATGTCACCAGTATTTAACAAAAACTTGTTTAAATGTACATATCTAACGTTTTAGGACACTGGCTCCTACACCTGCACAACGCCACTCCCCCACCTCGACTCTTAAAAAAACACGTTAACCACCACAATTACCGACCCCCCCCCCCTCAAACCCCCCCCCCCCCCCCCGCCCCCATCCCAACCCTTCCGCCTCTGGACAATATGTAGAACACGTTGTATGTTGAAAACTGCGGATATTATTCTATGCTACTAACACGGTGTCATGAGCGTAAGAATAGTCGTTTATTTTATGTCCACCAACTGATATTCTAGGCATTGCTTCTAGGGATCGCATAACGTTTGACATTACTGCAAAGGCCATACAGAAATATTAGGTGGAGAATGTTTTAACATCGAGTCACAACGCCATGTTCGCTAACTCTACTTTCACAGTTATCAATTGTCCCTTGTCTAGTTCGCAAAGTGATTGCTTTTTGGTAAATGCATGGCTGTCCCATGAGCAGTCGTTCTCATCAAATGGTTCTCTTGTCTGCGAGTCAAAAACACCGAACACAATCTAAGGCTGATTCCACCACAAGAGAGCTCCTTCAACTAGAACAACTCTGCTTTCAGGACGATAACAAGTAGGGGAGCGACAACGTAACGACAAACAGCCCCCACCCCTCTTTCCCTTCCTTCCACGGAACAACACAGAATAGCGAGCACCATCAATTTTTTTTTCCGCTTGAGTTATTTCCCTAATCCCCAAGGCGGTGTGCGTTGCACTGTGGTTTTTATTTTGCGCCTGTCGGCCCAGTACATCCGACTTCAGCATACATTTTATGTAAGGATCTACTTCCTCTTGCATTTGTTTAAGGGTTTGCTTCCCCGGGGTAACGGCAGATGCTGTGGTGGGGATCGAACCCAATACATTTGGGTTGTGAGCATTGTCACTTAGCCACTAGAGGGACGGCGTGGCCTAGTGGTTAAGTGGCACGGCTCACATGCCGAAGGTGCTCGGTTCTATCCCCATCACAACACCGGCCGTTACTCCGGGGAAGCAAACCTTCGAAAACTGCAGGAAGAAGTAGATCCTTACATACAATGTTTGCTGAAGTCGGATGTACTGGGCCGACGGGCGCACCGCCTTGGGGATTAGAGAAATAAGGCGTACGAAAAAAAAACACAAAAAACAAACAAAGAAACTTAACCACTAGCCCACGCCATCATCCATCAATACAAGTAGACTCAAGCCGAAACAATATAAGCATGTCCTAACTAACAACGTATACTCAATTCTGGATTCACAAATATGACTGAAAACAGTTTACTACTTCTTAGTCTTAGTCAACCTGTACTTCTTGAGGGTCGAATGTATTGTGAGCTGGGTGCACCAAGGAGGAGGATGTTCTGCTTAGCGGGCTAGGCTGGAGCAGCTTATTACTGTCCTTATTTAATCCAATGGCTAAGCGGGTCTATTACACAACAAGTTATTACGCGAGAAACAAATGGGGTCAGCTCTAAATGGGGGTGGGGGGTGGGGGGTCCTGGAAACAAGGAATTATAATTAGCTTGGACCCTATCCGCGCTCAGCTCGTGAGTTTATTGTGCTGTCGGAGACTGTGATACTAAAGGTGCTACTGGTATGTGATTGATGTGATTGGAGGAAGTAAACTGGCAACAAGGAATGACAGAACAGGCACTCCTGGTATAGTCGGCAATAAAACATTACAGGACCAAGCAACAATGCCTCCGAGCATTGAGAAGCAGGGAAGAATGTATACACTCAAATGGGCTTTATAATGGCATCCATATATTGTAGTTATTGTTTGATATATGGGGTATAACTATCAGTGGCAGATTGTCTGCCCTAACCGCATGCCAGCTAAAAGTCTGTTCAGAATATATATAGTTGGTGTGCAATGGTGTGTTTTGCGCTCGGCATCGCAACCTAGCGATGTCGGGGTCGGCTAGCACTTCTTCTGAGGGGCAAAAAGTGAAATGAGTAGCCTGCCAATAAAGTGAACACACAAGTCAACCTCACCTCCAAGGTGGTGTACACTGGGAAACGAGGACCTTGAGGCTGTAGCCACACTAGGCAATTACTCGCTTGGGGAGACAGGCTCCTCTAGGTCAGATGCAGATGTTGGCTCGCTCCGGCTTAGAGAGGAGATGGGTTCCACCAAGAGACAACCGCCCAAGATTCACTCATGAAGACACAACCACAATCAAATATGCAGACAAGGGTGTCTTCATGGGTGCCCCAACGACATCACCGGTTAAGGGATGTCCTCATATATGTACACAGAATGTCAAAAATGTTCACCAGAAAGATAATAGTAGATCGTTTCAGTCATGACTGACTACAGCAGCCCATTCGAGTCATGATTGACGACAGTAGCCGTTTTCAGGGATGATTGACTACAGTAGACCTTTTCAGGTATGACTGGCTATAGTAACCCCTTTTAGTCATGACTGACTAAACTAGCCCATTTCAGCAATGACTGACTATAATAGCCAATTTCAGTCATGCCTAACTATCGTAGCCTCTTTCAGTCATGACTGACTATAGTAGCCCATTTCAGTCATGACTAACTATCGTAGCCTCTTTCAGTAATGACTGACTATAGTAGCCCCTTTCAGCCATGACTGACTATAGTAGCCCTTTTCATTCATGACCAACTATCGCAGCCTCTTTCAGTCATGACTGACTATAGTAGCCCATTTCAGTCATGACTGACTATAAAAGCCTCTTTCAGTCATGACTGACTATAGTAGCCCCTTTCAGTCATGATTAATTATAGTAGCCCCTTTCAGTCATGATTAACTATCGTAGCCTCTTAAAGTCATGACTGACTATAGTAGCCATTTCAGCTATGCCTGACTATAGTAGCCCCTTTCAGTCATGACTAACTGTAGTAGCCAATTTCAGTCATGACTGACTACAGTAGCCCTTTGTGTCTTAACTAACAATATTAACCCCTTTCAGTAATGACTGACTATAGCAACCCCTTTCAGACATGACTGACTATAGTAGCCCCTTTCAGGCATGACTGACTATAGTAACCTTTCTTCTTCTTTTTCGCTCTCATTGTCGTCTTCTTTTTTTCTCTTATTCTGGTATACCTTTCAACGTCAGGTAATTTAGAGTTGTTCCAGAGGCAGACAACGTTTTAAGTGGGTGAATAACATCAACAGATGGACTGAATAAAGCTACTTAGATCGCACCATTATGGGTAGGGGATAGAGCATCCATTGCAGCTGACCATTGATGTAGAGATGGCATCTGAACTAAGTGAAGAGATATCTAGAGCGAACCCTATTGTGGACCTCATGCACAGTGGCATACGCCGCTTGAGATATTTCAACCACTTTTTTCGTGGTCTGCCTTGAAGCCGTTGAATATAAACATCATTGTTTGCTGGACGGACGCTGTGTTGTGTTAGACAAAGATGATAGTGGAATTCCAGAATTACAATTAAGAGGAAAGACTCAGAGAAACCAGCCTACAGTGTCTAGAAGAGATAAGAATTCATGGTGACAATTCAGGTTTATACGATGATCAGAGGAATGGATAAATTAAACTATAATAAGTTTCTTTTTATTAATACAGCCGCCCACAAGAACAAGAGGGCATAGCTACAAGCTGACTAAAGAGAGGTCCAGATTAGATATTAGGAACTATTTTTTTAGTCAGAGAGTGGTGACTGCTTGGAATGCATTGCCAGGAGAGGTAGTGGAGGCAGGGACAGTTAATGCATTAATGAATAAATTGGATATGCATAGCTTTTAGAGCAAGGCGATATAAATGTAACTGGTTGTATACAGACTCTGCAGGGTGTTCTAAGCCAGTATAAAGACGTTAGGTTAAGGTAAGTTAAGTTAGTCGTCTTCCGTGGGCAAACCATTTTAGCTGCTGCCTTTTGATGTAGTCTAATACTGGTGTTGTTCTCACTAGTTTTCTGACGTCAACGTTTCTGATTCGGATTACAATATTTTTCGCTGGAATTTCATTTGTGCTGTTAGGATTTATTGTTTTTCAATTCAAGTTAGTGTCCTGTTTTGACATTCGTAGCATAGTGTCGGTATATTAATTATTTGTTATATATTATTTATAATTTTTAATAGTTCTTGTAGCTTGCTGGTTGTACATACTTCTGATTAGTCTTCGACTAATACAATTCGTATATTGCTGACTCATCGATAGCGTGCCATCCTTTAACAAGCAGCCATTAATTGACAAGAGTATGACGCCCCTAGCGTGCTTGTCAAGCCAGGTTATCAGCTAATGTTAGTGCTATAAACACTGGGTGGACAAGAGCTGCAGATCAATAGACATTCTTGTTATGAATGGATTTTACAAAGTGCTTATGGGAATACGCTTTATCTGCTGGCGCGTGAAACTGTGTTGATTATAGGAAGAAGTTGGGTTTGTTGTCGGAGTTGACACCTTTGTTTGTTACAGGGAACAGTCATCTTTGATGGAGATTGTACTAATATTTAGTCTTGGGAGATGTTCATTTTGATGGAATTTATTTGTTTGTTACACGGAGAAGTTATTTGGGATATATTTTGTGCTTTTGTTTGTTAGAGAGGTAATAATTTAAAGAAAGAGTTTGTGGTATTGGTCGATTCTGTAGACAAAGACGTAGGAGACAAGGAGAATATTTAATATTTAATCGACCACAAGTAGATAGGGCGATATTTCTCCAGGCGTCTTGTGTCAGCCTTCAAGTGGATGAGTATAGCTTTTGGGGTGTCCCATTGATCTGGAATTCGCTCCTGTGTGAAGCACTTATTAAATAAATGAGAGAGTTGTAGTGCTAGAATGTCTCCTCCCGCCTTAAGGATGTCTATGGTAATTCTGTCTACTCCTGTGGCAGACTTTGTCTGTTGGATCGCATGGGTGATCTCATCAGGTTCAATCAATTGAACAGGTTCTCTCCGGTACTTTTTGGACCACCTCCTTCGATGAGAAAAGGTTAGTGTAGTACTGTTGGCACACTGTCTCTATGGCCCGTCTGTCTGTTGAGGTAGTGTTATCACGAGCTGGAGAAGTGGTCAAGCCGTTTGTGTCGTGTTCAGATGGTCGAGGTTCGATTTCGAGCTGCGACGGTCGGTCCATGATGTAAATTTTTTTCCGGAGATCCCTGGGTTCATCGCTGGAGATACATGGGTTCATCGCTGGAGATCCCTGGGTTCATCGCTAGAGCTACGGAGTTCGTGCTTTGTGCGATGCTCTCGACAGATGGGGTACCCACCTGCCGAGAGAGACCGAGCTAAACTGGTGAAATAAAAACGAGGCATTGAAGTCGAGCCCCCGATTAACGTTTTTTTCTTCTTTTTTTTTAAAGTGTTATCGGCCAATTTCAGTGTTTGAAGAATGGTCTTTTTCTGCGCCATGCTCTTACGACATCTTACTACACTGAGCCTATTTTCAGCTGCCTCAACCAGCCTTCGTGTCTGATGTTGCTCGCAGTCAGCATTGAGCTGCCTTAACTAGCCTTCGTGACTGATGCTGCTTGCAGTCAGCCTTGACCAGCCTTCGTGTCTGATGTTGCTCGCAGTCAGCATTGAGCTGCCTTAACCAGCCTTCATGTCTGATGTTGCTCGCAGTCAGCATTGAGCTGCCTTGACCAGCCTTCGTGTCTGATGTTGCTCGCAGTCAGCATTGGGCTGCCTTGACCAGCCTTCGTGTCTGATGCTGCTCGCAGTCAGCATTGATCTGCCTTGACTAGCCTTCATGTCTGATGCTGCTCACAGTCAGCATTGACCAGCCTTCGTGTCTGATGTTGCTCGCAGTCATCATTGAGCTGTCTTGACCAACCTTCGTGTCTGATGCTGCTCGCAGTCAGCCTTTACCAGCCTTCGTGTCTGATGTTGCTCGCAGTCATCATTGAGCTGTCTTGACCAACCTTCGTGTCTGTTGCTGCTTGCAGTCAGCCTTAACTAGCCTTCGTGTCTGATGTTGCTTGCAGTCAGCATTGAGCTTCCTTGACCAGCCTTCGTGTCTGATGCTACTCGCAGTCAGCCTTGAGCATATGATGTATTCTTTTATTTAGTTCGCTTAACGCGATCGTGTTAAGTGTGCCATTGAGTTGGTACTATTGTTTTATTACAAGGAGAACATATTTGTGAGGGAGATTGTACAACCGTTTGTTAAAGGGAGAACATCTGGGGGGGGGGGGCAGTTTGTACTATTGTTTGTTTCAAAGAGAAAATATTTGTGAGGGAGTTTGTACAACTGTTTAATGTAGGGAAAACATGTTTTGTGAGTTGTTCTATTGTTTGTTATAGTTGTTGTTATATATACACGCATCAACATCAAGCGATACAAACATGTAAAGTGTAAGTAGCATTTCAGTTGTGGCACGTGCCTACATACAAGGCTCATCATGACAACGCACCCGCCCATTCTTCGCATCTAAATCAGACTTTCTTTGCCAAACACAACCTTCCTCTGCTTCACCAGGCTACCTATTCTCCCGACATGGATCCTTCCGATTCTGTTCCTCAAGTTGAACATCCACATCCCCTGAAAGGGACCCACTTTGAGTCACAAGAAGAGATTATGTGGAATGCGACGACCCAGCTGTACACTATTCCAAAAGAGGCCTTCCTGAATTGCTTCGAACAATCGCAGGACCACTTGGAGGAGTGTGTGTAGTCCCAAGGAGAGTATATTAAACGGGATTAAGCTTTCAAACCTCCAGCTGGGTAATTGCATTTTTGCAGCTAGAGGTCGAATACTTTTTGAACAAGTCTGGTACATATATATATATATATATTTACATAACCTGTTAACAGTGAAGAAGGCAAAAAATCACTTTGTTTTGATTCCATTGACACGATTGAGCTTGTGGGAAACTGAAGTGTCTTGTGTTATTCTCGTTGCATCAGTCATTGTAAACCCGTTCCGTTACACAATCACTCTAGTGTCATCTATCCAATTGCCTCGTATACGTCCTCTTTCTCTGAATCCAGATATGCTAGCATTGCGAGAAATCAGTGGAAATTGATGATGGGGTACTACTCTCAGGACAATAAACCGAATAGACTTTGTTGTTGGTTGCCTGGAAGTATAGGACGTGTTGCCTACAATCATTTGAATGTCGTTGTTTCTCATTGTCCTTTCTGATACCATCGATGACCTTTTTCAAGCACTTAATTTCACAATCGAAATTATGCTTATTTAATTGGCTATTACACACACATACCTGTACAACTCATGGTACATAAGAGTGACTAAGCGAAGTGAATGTGTATATTTGGGACAATCATATTCGTGTCAAACAAATAACATCGCTGCAATGTTTCATAGCGCGTTCACAAACATTGCTTCCATCGAAACACAGATCCTTTAGGATTTTGGAGGCATAACCAGCACTCGACAGCAGCAGCACTGCAAAGTGGCCCCTGCTGTGTTCTCGTGGTGCTGGATTAGGGCAACTAATAAGGAAGATTAGCTGAAATGTTCTACATACCCAAAGCTCTCAGCATGAAAGCCATAAAGTGATGAGCAGGTGGAGATGGCATCAGAAAAGGCTTCAGAAAGAATAATAGATTAGCATGTTATGGCTAAAGAACTAAGTGGTCTCGACGGAAGAGCTGGAGATACGATGGGTGTGTCTAGGATGGGGGATTTCTCACAAAATAAGGAAATACAGAAAAAATGGTTAATTAAGTGAAATGTGAGAATTACCGAGAGTATCCGTCGGATTTCGTGTACATATATTAAAAAGCATGCCAGGAATTCAAGTCGGAAACTGAAAGTATTGTAGTGAGAAAACATGCTTTTAATCTGTTTTCTCAGTTTCCTGACACGAGTAGTTCGGGAACAGACTCTGCAGGCACGTGACGCACAACAAAATCCAGCGTGAAAAATAGACGAGTTAAAAGAGTAATAAAGATTGTAATGGATAAACCATGAGGATAGCTTTTAACACCAGGACACGTGAACAGAATAACGCAGTAATAAGTGCCTTCAGATGATTGAGGATTTGCTACAGTTCGGCTCAAGCAACCGGCCAGTCTCCAGACATACAGTTGTTGGTTTAAATACTATTATTTATGTATGTAAATATGCATGTTTGTATGTATGTATGTATGTATGCATGTATGTGTGTGTGCATGTATGTATGTATGCATGTTTGTATGTATGTATGTATGCATGTATGTATGTGTGTATGTATGTATGTATGCATGTGTGTATGTATGTATGTATGTATGTATGTATGTATGTATGTATGTATGTGTGTATGTATGTATGTATGTATGTATGTATGTATGTATGTGTGTATGTATGCATGTATTAATGTATGCATGTATGTATGTTAGTATGTATGTATGTATGTATGGTAGTATATATGTATGTATGTATGCATGTATGTATGTTAGTATGTTAGTATGTATGTATGGTTAAAGGAATGGCATGGGAAACAAACGACAGTGGGTTTGATAAACGACACAAGTGATAATCAGAAATAGAGATCCATGATCACAAACGCCAACAGACATGGCACACGATAATGCTATCTTTACTTTTCGTTCACAGCGGAAACCAGCGAGTCACTCATACAAACCAGGGTCTTCAAATGTTAAGGACGGATATGGTATTTGTAGACAATGCTAAGGAGGTGGCGTTTTATTATACTTATTATACAGTACATATAACTAGATGTTTCCGAAAACGTTTAAACGTCACGTACAAAGATCGATTTACAAATGAGGAAATACGAGATATAATTACAACAGCAATAGGGTCTTTTGAAGACCTCTTGCCAACTGTCAAAAGAAGGAAACTCACTTGGTACGGTCACATATTGAGAACAAATGGTCTTGCAAATACGATCCTGCTCGGAAAGGTGCAAGGCAGACGACAAAGAGGCCGGCCATAAAAGAGATGGGAGGACAACATGAAAGAATGGACCAATCTCCAACCAGAAGAGTCACATGCAGCGGCATCTGACAGAGAGGGGTTGCGTGGGGTTGTGAGAATGTCTTCATGTGTGCCCCAACGACCTCACCGGTTACGGGATGACCTGACCTGACATATAACTATGCAGGATGATTTATCATCTGGCAGCAACAATAAAAGTGTATGGGGAGTAATAGATAATGGGGGTGAAAGAAAAGTGACTGGATTATGCTACAGATGTCCTTCAAGTACAACAGAGGGAGATCGGGAGCTAATTAGTAACATAAAAAGGCTATCACCAGGGAAATGGTAATTAATGGGGGATTTCAATTTTCTTGAAATAAAATGGGATATGGTAGAAGCATATGCAGTCAAATCCTTTTGC
Source organism: Ariolimax columbianus (assembly GCA_036924085.1). NCBI lineage: Eukaryota > Metazoa > Mollusca > Gastropoda > Stylommatophora > Arionidae > Ariolimax > Ariolimax columbianus. Next base: position 25,777,494 of record JAVGWX010000025.1, read on the forward strand.
GAAGTGCATAGCTGACACTTTTTTGTTTCAGCATGTAGAGGAAGCTACCAGAAGCAAAAACACACTGGACCTAATACATACTACATAGAAAAATGTGATTGAAAACTTTATCGTTGGGGAACTGTTTGGCTCAAGCGAACATCAGATCATCTGTTTGGATCTGATATCAAGGAGAGAAGTAGGCAGATGTTCAGAAGATGAAAATGGCAGCGAGCCATATAATCTAGAAAGATGTTGTCAGAGTTACAGATGTTGAACAAGAGTGGGAGAGTTTCAAAACAGTTTTGGAACAACTAAAAGGGAAATGTGTTCCATGTAGAGAGGTAAGACCCAAGCATAAAAAGTGGATAACTAGATTTGTAGTGAAATGTAGAAGAGCAAACAATATAGCATGGACACAATATATAGATGAAGGTAAATCGAAAGAAACATATTTAAAATATTTAGACAAAGGTTTATTAGGGCAGATACATGGTCAAATGGGAAACAACATACTGGCTACACAAACAATGATGCCCATTACCAGTTGAACAGAAGATAGCAGGTCGTGGTCTTCAGGCTCCACACTGGCCACAACAGACTGAGGTACCACCTATTCAATAAAATGGAGATAGGTGGCACTGACGAATGCTCGTGTGGTACAGAGAAAATGACCGCTGAACATCTGCTGCAAAATTGCCCGACATACGAGGACCAGAGAAAGCACATGTGGCCATCACCAGCGCCAACACTAGACAAGCCCTATGGCAGTGTCGACAGCGTCAGGATGACAGCTGCTTTCTTTGAACAAATTCAAATTGACGTCTGACAGCGTACGAAGAAGAAGAAGAAAATATTTGGACAAACATAGCTCCGAAATTGAATAAAACACAACAGAAAATAGACTTCGAAAAATAACTTACTAAATGGATCAAGACTGATAGTAAAAGCTTATATTCTTATGTTAGAAATAAACAAAAAACGAAAAATAAGGTAGGTCTTCTCATAGATAGCACAGGTAAAATAATAAGAGAACATAAGAAATAAGAAGGCAGATAGTGAACATAAATAAGGAGTACTCTGAGTGGTGTGAAGTAAAAAGTGGCGTGCCACAGGGCTCGGTTTTGAGACCGATATTGTTCTTGATACAAGTATATGTAAACGATTTGGACAGTGATATAGGATCCATGATTGAAAAATTTGCGGACGAAACAAAACTATATAGGAGTGTCTCATCTATAGCAGAGGTGGATATATTGAGATCGGCTTTATATCAAATTCGAGACTGGTCTGTGAGATGGTAAATAGAGTTTAATGTAGATAAATGTACAGTCATCCATATGGTAAGATCCAATATGGTACATAATTACAGAATTGACGAGAACAATATTAGATAGATAGATAAGGAAAGGGACCTAGGGGTTATAATAGAGCACACAGGTAAAGTGAGTGGATAAGTACAGGTAACAGTGAATAAGGCAAATGCAATGTTAGGTATGGTAAACAAAAATATTAAACATAGAAACAAGGAGGTGATAGTCAAACTGTATAAAGCTTTAGTTAGACCTAGATTGGAGTACTATGTGCAGGTCTGGAATTTTTATCGTAGATGAGATATAAATATGCTAGAAAGGATACAAAGAAGAGCGATACAACTGATAGGGGGATTCCAGAATTACAGTTATGAGGAAAGATTAAAATAAAACCAGCCTACAACGTCTAGAAAAGAGAAGAATTCGAGGTGACGTAATACAGGTTTATAAGATAAAAACAGGTAAGGTTAAATTAGACTATAACAATTTAAAAAAAAATAAAAATACAACCACCAACGAGAATAAGAGGGCACATATACAAATTAGCTAAAGAAAGTTCCAGATTGGATATTAGGAAATATTTGTTTAGAGAATGGTTAATGCTTGGAATGCATTGCCCCAGGAAGTAGTGGAAGCAGGGACAGGTAATGCATTTAATAATATATTGCATGCGCATTGCTATATTGCAGCCGTATATTGAGAATCGATCTATCTACCTTCAGTTCACCTGTGTCATTAGATGACATATCGAGGTGCGATCACCTTTGTTTCACATTATTTTTAGCAGACGAAACATCCAGGTCACTGGCCAGGGCAATCCCAGCAAATGTTTCCAGCAGTTAGTTTGGAAGATCCTTGGAAAAAGGATCGCTTATTTGTATGGCTAGTGGTGGTGGAGGTGTTAATTAGAGCAAGGTAGACCCGCAGCCTGTTAGACGCCACCTACACCGCTCCGATAACCACACACTTTTTTCGACATATTCTCTGTGGGGCGAGAATCCCTAGAATAATTTGAGTAGATTTTTTAAACTTGAATTGTGTCCAGTCAGCGGCCGTTAAGCCTACTCTTTTCGATTTCTAACTGTTAAAGACTTTCCAGACTTTTTCAAATGACTTTTCCAGGTTCACCCACATCGCTACTGTGTGTTTCTGTGCCTGGTAGGCATCTTCTATTTCCTGGGCTATGAGGATGACCTGGTCCTCAGTGGATCTGTGCTGTCTAAAGCCGGCTTGCTGTGGAATTAGTATTCGTTTTTCTTCCAGATGCCACATCAGTCTGGTGTTTATCATACGTTCCATCAGCTTGCTGACACAGCTCAGTAGGCTGATAGGCCTGTATCCATTTGTATTTGTTTTGTCTTTTCCTGTTTTTGGTACTGGTACAAGTACTGCGTCTTTCCATGCCTGGGGTACAATTCCCCTTTTCCAGCTTTGGTTCAGGACCGATAGCAGTTTACTCTTCGCTGTTTAGGCCCAGCCCCATCAGTATTTCGTTTTTTATCCCGTCTTTTCTGGGAGATTTCCTTTTCTTTAATGTTCTCATGGCCTCTTCCATTTCGCTCATTGTTAATTTGACCATCATATGCTCTTCAGGGGCCGTATTGATGTTGTCGTGCCCCTTTTGCTCTTAACTAATGTATGGATGCCTATCTGCAGGGACCTCGATGTGGTTTGCTCTGGCATAGTGATCGACAAAAGCGTTTGCGGCTTTCTTACCAGTGAGCAAGTTTTCGCCCTGCTTGATGGTAATTTGTTTGTTTGACGGGGTTTCGTCGTTCATGGCTCTGACTAGCTTCCATAGCTTGTTCCATTCTTTGTCCAGGTTGAGGCTTTCCGTTTTGTTTTTCCACCTCTCCCTTGCTGTTTGGTTAAGAGTGTATTTGTATTTCGCCGTGGCGGCTTTGAGGGCGATGTTTGCCTCCGTAGATTGTTCTCGCTCTGCCATGTTCCTAGCCACTGTGATTTGAATCCGCGACCTCCATCACCCTAGGCAAACACATTGCCTCAAGACCCTTGGGTCAACCCGCGTCCTCCATCACCCTTACCTCGAGACGACTTGGCCAACACGCGATCTCCGTCACCCTAGACGAACACTTTACATCGAGACGACTGGGTCAACCCGCGACCTCCATCACCCTTAACTCGAGACGACTGGGCCAACCCACGAGCTCCATCAGCGTAGACGAACACCTTACCTCGAGACGACTGGGCAACCCGCGACCTCCATCACTCTAGACGAACACCTTACCTCGAGACGACTGGGTCAACCCGCGACCTCCATCACCCTTAACTCGAGACGACTGGGCCAACGCGCGACCTCCATCACTCTAGACGAACACCTTACCTCGAGACGACTGGGCCAACCTGCGACCTCCATCACTCTAGACGAACACCTTACCTCGAGACGACTGGGTCAACCCGCGACATTCATCACCCTAGGCGAACACCTTAAGTTGAGATATATTGGAAATGTATATTGTAAAAACGTGTAACTTTGCTAATGTTTTATAATGTGAAATATACACGCTCTCACTTATATTTCACACACACTCGCACTGTATAGACCAATCATTAGCTTTGCTTCACCAGTTCCACGTGCAAGTAAGCGGATTAATATTGTCTTTTACGAAATAATCCAGAACATGCAATATTGATTTTTCACATTCTACACCTCTTGAAACGGCGTTCCTATTTAATGGAAACTTCTGTTGTGACTTTAACAAAAATAATTCTGGGGACCTGTAAAACGTCCAGTCTAATTATGGCTGTTCAGTGTTCAGCACCGCACTTTAACCCACTATTATATCCACACTCTCACCCACTCTTTAACCCACTATTATATCCACACTCTCACCCACTCTTTAACCCACTATTATATCCACACTCTCACCCACTCTTTAACCCACTATTATATCCACACTCTCACCCACTCTTTAACCCACCATTATATCCTCTCACCCACATTTTAACCCACTCTTATACCCACACTTTCACCCCCACTTTAACCCACTCTTATGCCCACACTCTCACCCACACTTTTATCCACTCTTAAATCCTCTCACCTACTTTTTAACCCAGTCTTATACCCACACTTTCACCCACACTTTAACCCATTATTATACCCACACTTAACTTCCGGTCGAGCGCTCTACCTGTCCTCCGACACGCCAGCCTCGGATATTATGTGAAATCTCGTCTTCTTCCAAGACTCGAATGAGTTCTAGAAGGGTTTTATCGACGGAACTCGATATGAGGACCGTACTACACTTGGTAAATGTGAAATAAGATACACCTATTTGATAATGTCCCGTTTTCTAGTTGTAGTCGAACTCTAAGCCTATCGTCTCCTATTCCCGACAACGCGTGAGCACAACATCCCTGGACCGTTCAGGGAAATGCACACGTACTCTCGAGGTACCTTGCTTAGACCGGAGGTGTGTAGGAGTCACTCGTTACCACTGGAGGTTATAAGGTGTCTTGCCTACCTTGGAGTCCTTATCATTGAGAGACCAAAGCAAACGTGTGGAAAGAAAAGGGGCAGGAGAGGTGGTAAAAGAAAACGTAGGGAGCCAAGAACAGGGAAAGCTTTTTTAGATTTGCCTTGCCCCGCTCAAGCCCAGCCAGCTAAACTCGTCATCAGGCTACCACGACAGCAAATGTGCTGAGCGGTGTGGACCACACAGAATACGGTGAGGCATTTGGGCAGCCGTGGTCCTCCACTGTACCCGAGTCCATATCTAGTCGTCCTGACTTGTCTTGCCACTGGTTAAAGTTGGACTCGGGGGAGAGAGCGAGGTCGACGAACCACGCAACCCTTGCTCAGTTAAATCAAATTCATCGCGCAAGTCATTCTCTTTTCATTTATCCAATACTAACACAGTCGACTCATGTGACTTCTGGCGAGCGGCGAAGCGGAGTCCGCTGACAAGCTAAGATACAGTTAAAAAGCTGCGTCAATTGTGGGACTCCTGGCTGAGCAATAAAGCGGATGAGATACATGGAGTTTCTGACAATCATGATCATCGTCCCGCTAAGCGAACTTTCCATGCCTTCACTGCCTGCGAGCATGCAGATCCCAAATCTGACTCGTCAGCCATCTCCGCACCCATCGACAACCCGGATGTACGGAATACTCGACTGGAAGGGCTGGCAAGGTGAAAGAAGTCAAGCCTTCCATAGAGCAGATCCTGCTGCCACCGTTGATTGCCACAAACACTATTTCCTATATCCAATGCGATTAATCAATTAATAAATCTATAGCCGGACATCGATTGGTCGATCTCAAATTCCAACATGTCCAGCATAACTACTCTAACAGACAGCATGTTCACATTCATTGCTGTTTGCTGTTCATTTTCTAATTCACTTCAAAAAATATATGTCAAGTTGAAATTGTGTGCAGTTTTAGAGTTGGCTGTTTGTGTGTGTAGTTGCTGAGTAGGCTGTTTTTGTGGGCAGTTGTAGAGTTGGCTGTTTTTGTGGGCAGTTGTAGAGTTGGCTGTTTTTGTGGGCAGTTGTAGAGTTGGCTGTTTATGTGGGCAGTTGCAGAGTTGGCTGTTTTTGTGGGCAGTTGTAGAGTTGGCTGTTTTTGTGGGCAGTTGTAGAGTTGGCTGTTTGTGTGTGTAGTTGTAGAGTTGGCTGTTTTTATGTGTAGTTGTTGAGTTCTCTGTTTTTGTGTTCAGTTATTGAGTTTACTTGTTTGTGTGTAGTTGCAGAGTTGCATGTTTTTAGGGGTAGTTGTAGTTTACTTCCCTTGTATGTGGTTGTAGTTTAACATCCAAACCGTTCAACTGTCCAATGGCTGATAAGAACATACACCCGTGGTTAAATACAACAACCAAACCGTTCAGCTGTCCAATAGCTGATGAGAACATACACACGTGATCAAGTACAACATCCGAACCGTTCAATAGACCAATGACTGAAGAGAAGACGTGGCACATAAACCATGCATCCTGTCACCATCATCATCAACATATTTCTGCAACTAACAGTGGAAGCGACTTTGAACTGTATGAACTGCTCTGGGACAATCATTCACATTGGCTCTCAACCGTTGTAGTAGTTCAACATTAACCCACTGCTCTCCGAAACCGCACATTAAAAGCAGCGCACGATCTTCGAGCTGCATTCATTAGAAAGTGCTTTATCTCCGTCAGTGATGTCTCTGCTGGAAATTGGAAATAATTGTGGCTATAGAGATAGATTGGCAGATTTTTTACCCTCCGATTTTTTCACGTGGCGTTATGTGGTTCACGCCTAGTGCGTTAGATCATCGGAGTCTCAGCATGTACATACGAATCTGTTCTGTTCTGTTTTGTTCTAGGAGTCGACTTCACTGCATTCCGGGCATACCCATAGGTGCTCAGTCTCTCTCAGCAGATGACGCAAAGTGTGGATGATGATGGTACCTTTAGCCTGTTGGTTGTACTCCTGTTTCGTCCTCTCAGGTTCCCTGATCCACTAAATCCAAATTTTATATTATAATGCCGCAGCCTGTGCCTTGCAGACTCATCCAAAGAAGTGTCGTTTTCCAGCAGGTGGTCCTTGATAACCTTCACTATGTCACCTTTATCCATGTCTGTTGTGCCTGTTATGGGTGCGTGTGACGCAAAAAAACTGAGATCGCTCGTTGCCCGGAACCCCGTCATGACCAGGACAGTAGATTCACACCAGCCCAAGGAGTTTTGAGGTCTCCAGCGCTGCTATGCACTCATGTCTTAGCCATCCATTCTGCACCTTCCGAAGTAGTGTTTAGGAGTCTGACATGATGACTGCTCCTGTTGAAGATGGCTCAGACAGCTACCTCAGAACTTTTGTCACCGCCTCCATCTCAATTCTCATACTCGATGTGGCAGTCTCGTATGCGCCACTTCGTTCGACAACGATCCGGTCTCTTATTCTAGCCGAGAAACCCCAGCCTGATGTTCCACCACTTCGTTCAGCAACGATCCGGTCTCTTATTCTAGCCAAGAAACCCCAGTCTGATGTTCCACTATTTTGCACCGACCCACCAGTGTGTATGATGGTATCACTTTCATGCGTGTTGACGCTGGCTGACTTCGAGCTTTACACACGAATCTACAACACACGAACATGATCATCAACATAAGATGTATGTCATTTGTCACTCAAACCTGAGTCAATTGTCTCTAACGCACTTAATGACGTCCATCCGTATCGGAACCGTTTACATTTGCATTATTCATACCAGGAAATATTCAGAAATGAATGCAATGGGACAGCTGACCAAATGTACAGCTCTCGTGCGCTACATATTCTTGTTGATCAAGACTCCATAAAAGTGAGGTTCTACATCGCTTACAAAGGCCTGCGGAAGAATACTTGGCAATCTGAGACATGATTTGCATAATGTTAACGGCCGCTCATTCCTACACAACATTGGCACTATTTCTACAACAAAAGAATGTCTGTTCATACATTCCACTACACCTTTTATTGTTGGCCTCTGACGTTATGATGCCTAGTAAAAAAATTTTAAAAAAAGCGAACATTTCATCTGCAGCTGTTTATTTTTTAATTGTGCGTTACACACGTTGGAGTTAATTGTTAACTATATTTTTTGGCATTTCCGTTTCCTTGTCAATTGTGGAGCAGCTTTCCTTTTGTCTCATTTGTGGTCCGGGAGAGTTTGCTTTGATCCGATCTTCGATTATAGAATTCATTCATCTATTTTCTACATATTTCAGCCAGCCTACATTAATTTTCAATTAAATTGGGATTGGTAATTTATTACGGGGACGGTTGGGTACTTGTTGCTGATATGTGAAGCTTGGGTACTTAATGCTGATATGTGAAGCTTGGGTACTTAATGCTGATATGCGAAGCTTGGGTACTTAATGCTGATATGTGAAGCTTGGGTACTTAATGCTGATATGTGAAGCTTGGGTACTTGTTGCTGATATGTGAAGCTTGGGTACTTAATGCTGATATGCGAAGCTTGGGTACTTAATGCTGATAATGCGAAGGCTGGGTACTTGATGCTGATATGTGAAGCTTGGGAACTTAATGCTGATAATGCGAAGGCTGGGTACTTGATGCTGATATGTGAAGCTTGGGAACTTAATGCTGATATGCGAAGCTTGGGTACTTAATGCTGATATGCGAAGCTTGGGTACTTAATGCTGATAATGCGAAGGATGGGTACTTGATGCTGATAACGCGACGGTTGGGTACTTGTTGCTGATATGTGAAGCTTGGGTACTTAATGCTGATAATGCGAAGGCTGGGTACTTGATGCTGATAATGTCACGGTTGGTACTTAATGCTGATAAAGTCACGGTTGGTATTTGATGCTGATAATGTGACGGTTGATACTTGATGCTCATAATGTGACGGTTGGTACTTGATGCTGATAATGTGAAGGTTTCGTACTTGATGCTGATAATGTGACGGTTGGTACTTGATGTTGATAATGTGAAGGTTGGTACTTGATGCTGATAATGTGAAGGTTTGGTACTCGATGCTGATAATGTCACGGTTGGTACTTGATGCTGATAATGTGACGGTTGGTACTTGATGCACACAATGTGAAGGTTGGTACTTTATGCTGATAATGTGACGGTTGGTACTTGATGCTGATAATGTGAAGGTTTGGTACTTGATGCTGATAATGTGAAGCTTGGGTACTTGATGCTGATAATGTGAGGTTGGGTACTTGATGCTGATAATGTGAAGGTTGGGTACTTGATGCTAATAATGTGAAGGTTGGGTACTTGATGCTGATAATGTGAAGGTTGGGTACTTGATGCTGATAATGTGAAGGTTGGGTACTTGAGGCTGATAATGTGAAGGTTGGGTACTTGATGCTGATAATGTGAAGGTTGGGTACTTGATGCTGATAATGTGAAGGTTGCGTACTTGATGCTGATAATACGGCAAGACTGCAACCATAGATTCACATCGTTAGACAAGGCTGTGTCATTAGTTCCATGAGATAAGAAACGGCTGCTTCAGCATATCCAATTAAAGGGTGAATCTGGATGCACGTCACTAGATCAACAACACAAGTAGAGGCCGCGTCACTAGTTCCACAACACAAGTAGAGGCCGCGTCACTAGATCCACAAAAAAGCACCTCTCTCTTCTGCCGTGCCCATTTCCAAGGACTAGAAATCTGTCAACCAAATGGCTGTTTATTGTTCATGTATTAGTGCCTTTCAGCACCAATAAATACATGCATTTACTGCTCAACAGATCTCAAAATGCTGATCTATTTGGCAACTTTAGTGTTCTGCTTTCATTATTGCTATTTGAATGTGTACATATTTCAGTCAGGGTAAAGTAAAATATCCTGGTTTTCTCTAGCCTTCAATGTGCCGTGTGAAGAAAACATTTCGCTAAGAAATTCGTGTTGTCTATTCCCATGGCTGCAGATCGTATTGTCAACTGATGGCTAACTATAGCTATCAAGTCCCTAGCAACACATTTATTATTGTCAGTTATTATCATCATCATCCTGAGTTCCGTAAACTGAAAGGTCATTGGGGCACAAATACTGCCGATTGTTAGATCAGTTCCCGCCACTCCACTTAGTTGTTTGCCAGGAAATCTTTTTTTTTTTTTTTTTTTTTTTGCGTTCGCCTAATTTATCTATTCCCCAAGGCGTGTGTGGTTTTTATTTTGCGCCTGTCGGCCCAGTGCATCCGACTCCAGCATGCATTTTATGTAAGGGACTGCTTCCTCCTGCATTTTCTAAGGGTTTGCTTCCCCGGGGTAACGGCCGGTGCTGTGATGGGGATCGAACCCAGCACCTTCTGGTTGTGAGCCGTGCCCCTTAACCACTAGGCCACGCCGTCCCCCAGGAAATCTTTTGTCAGGACGAGTTAACCTCAGTGGTATGATTGTCTTTGTTGTGTATTGAGACGGCTGGCGCATTTGTGATTTCTCTCAATGCTTTCTGTAATATCGATATGTATTGGGCAGTTTTGCACTTGGCGGAGTCTATCCCTCTTCATGCAACGTGTCCCTCCACATTGTGAATTTTTCTATGATCTCTCTCTATTCAAGCATGACGTCACAGGTTCACTCTCAATGTAATGCCTTGCAGTATTTTTTTTCCGGTCTCGTTTTCATCTTGAACGTTTCCTCTCAATCGCTCTTGTACATCCTGTGTTAGACTTTATCCTATAATATGTCCATTTAAATACATCTCTGCGCTTTGAGGGGCACAAGTCCAATTAGAAAAAAAACGCACACACAAAAATACGTTATTCAAGAGAAATCTGTAACACTACAACTGTAAACCCAAAGATCATAGAAAAACACACGTGATTCAGGAGCCAATCAGATGAGCAGCCATGTTGGCCCTCGACCCGGAAGAACATTCTATTATTATCCGTGGTTGTAATCCCGCTCGTGGCAAACACATGTAAGACCTTGTTTATGTTCCAATCTATTTACTGGGAGTTTATCGGCTCACAATACGAAGGACCTGGGTTCGCTCCCCATCACAGCCCGAACCGTTGCCCCGGGGAAGCAAACCCTTAGAAAATGGAGGAGGAAGCCGAACCTTACATAAAGTGTATACCAAAGTCGGATGCATTGGGCCGACAGGCGCAAAATAAAAACATAGTGCAATGCACAACGCTTTAGGGAATAGAGAAATAAGACAAACGCAAAAAAATATAATAAATAAATATTCATTGTCTGCACTGAGTACGCCTCATCGTCATCATTCTGTAGAATGTTTTATACATAACGTCGCTCCCATCACAGTCTGTCTGAAAGAAACTCTTCCCTTGCCAAAACTCCAGCCTCCGCCACAGTCATACCCAGACATTCCTGGATATCTTGGTGCCATCGTCTTCTTGGTCTACCCCTTCCTCTTTTTCCTGGCACCATACCTTCCATCACTGTTCTCTCAAGACCGTTGTGTCTCTTGATGTGACCAAAGTATTTGCATTTTCTAGCCAAAATGGAATTGATAAACCAGTTCTCCTCTATGTTCAACTCTTGCCAAATGTCTACATTTGTTTTTTTCTCTGTCCATGGTATTTTTAGGATTTATCTGTAACATTTTGACTCGAAGGATTCAATTCTTTGTCTATACGTTGTGGTAATCGTCCATGATGCGTAGTCATATGCTGCCACATGAAAAACACAGACTTTACTTTTGTTGTTTTGTTGGTGCTCTGCCAAAATTTCTTCAGGCTGTTCTATCTCTGCATTGTTAGTCTTCTTCTGATTTCTTTCGAGAGTACGCCAAGGTTATCTGAATAAAATGTTCTTAATCTCTGTTCAGAAATAATGGTAGTGGTTGGAGCTGAGGTTTGGGGGTGGGGCGGTGGAGGGGAGTGGGTGATTTAGGCTACATAAGGCTCGCATCATAACGAGTGATTAGAGATTAAAGCAACACTTGTCAGGTACAGCTAAACGGTGCAGGAATTAACGTCAAGTCAAGCATTGTCCCATAGTAGTTACACTACTGTCGGAGAATGAAGTTGTTCGAGACTTCAGTATACTAAGTCAAGGTTTGTCCCATAGTAGTTGCACTACTGTGAAGGAATGGAGTTGTTAGAGACTTTAGTATACTAAGTCAAGGTTTGTCCCATAGTAGTTACACTACTGTCGGAGAATGAAGTTGTTCGAGACTTCAGTATACTAAGCCAAGGTGTATCCCATATTAGTTACACTACTATCGGGGGGTGAAGTTGTTAGAGACTTCAGTATACTAAGTCAAGGTTTGTCCCATAGTAGTTGCACTACTGTGAAGGAATGGAGTTGTTAGAGACTTTAGTATAGTAAGTCAAGGTTTGTCCCATAGTAGTTACACTACTGTCGGAGAATGAAGTTGTTAGAGACTTCAGTATACTAAGCCAAGGTGTATCCCATATTAGTTACACTACTATCGGGGGGTGAAGTTGTTAGAGACTTCAGTATACTAAGTCAAGGTTTGTCCCATAGTAGTTGCACTACTGTGAAGGAATGGAGTTGTTAGAGACTTTAGTATAGTAAGTCAAGGTTTGTCCCATAGTAGTTGCACTACTGTGAAGGAATGGAGTTGTTAGAGACTTTAGTATAGTAAGTCAAGGTTTGTCCCATAGTAGTTACACTACTGTCGGAGAATGAAGTTGTTAGAGACTTTAGTATACTAAGTCAAGGTTTGTCCCATAGTAGTTACACTACTGTCGGAGAATGAAGTTGTTCGAGACTTCAGTATACTAAGTCAAGGTTTGTCCCATAGTAGTTACACTATTGTCGGGGAATGAAGTTGCGCAGACCAATTATAATAAAAGCGTAGACAACAACTACTTACATATTCGTTGACGAGAGAGCTCAGAGACACTGCCTGTGTTTACGAGAAGAAGATCACAGGTTCTAGCAAGAAATTGGCACCTTACCGGCCGCTGTCTAGTCTTGTTCTCGTATTTTAATCCATTATCGATGCAGCAAGGCAAGGTATTTGACTGGAATTCACGCTTGTTGTCGACTTTCACTTTTGTCTACTGAACTGTGTTTTTGTTTACTTCTTCTTCTTCTTCTGCGTACACAGTCAGACAGTAACCATTATTTTCTCGAAAAAAGCGGCGGTCATCCTGAGACTCTCGCCACTACCATACAGCTTGTCTTGCAGTTCCACTGGCAATGGCCACATCTGCTCTCTCTGATCCTCGTATGTCGGGCAGTTCTGCAGCAGATGTTCAGTGGTCATTTTACCAGTACCGCACGGGCATTCGTCGGTACACCCTATCTTCAGTTTGTTGAATAGGTGGTACCTCAGTCTGTTGTGGCCAGTGCGAAGTCTGAAGACAACGACCTGCTCTCTTCGGTTCAACTGGTAATAGGCATCGTTTTTGGTGTAACCAGTATGTTCGGTTTCCCATTTGGACATGTATCTGGCTTTGATAAGCCGTTTTGACTCTTCGTACGTCATACTGGTATCTGTTTGTGGTAGCCTTGCACCTTCTTTTGCCAGTCTGTCTGCCTCCTCGTTGCCTAGGATGTTGCAGTGTGACGGAACCCACTGTACCACCACTCTTTTTGGTGCGGACTGCTGGCACAGTTTGCAGAGTGCTGCTCTTAAGTCATTAAGCTCAGTGTTCTTCTGGCTTTTTAGCGCTGTGACTACTTCGAGAGCATCTGTCAGCAAGACAATATGGCTCTCATTTTCACTGTGTGTTACCATTTCTTCCACTGCCGCCCTCAGTGCCTCTGCCTCTGCTCTGAAATTGCTTGTGTACTTACCAGTAGCGAATGACAGTGTTATATTTCTGCCATTTGGTAGGTTCAGGAATGCTCCTGCCCCTCCGTTCTGTGTAGTGTTTGTTACAGAACCGTCGGTGTATGCATGGGTCCAGTCCATGCTTGGGTAGCTTTTCGTTATGAAGCTTAGGGTAGTGTCTCTCCTTTCTTTTTCACTCTGGCAGTTTTTGTTTGCAATACCTGGTATATTTTCTACCACCTCTGGAAATATATCCTGCCTCCAAGTAGGTTTTCGTACAGTAGTGATGGGTTTTGGGTTTTTGTTTACGATTTGTATTTGTTAGTTCGTTCATTTTGTGGTGTTTCCCTGCCATTATCCTGCCACGGCTATTTGTAATAGTAATTTGGTTACCCGTATCGTATTTCCACATTCCCCGATAGTAGTGCAACTTCTATAGGATAAACCTTGACTTAGTATACTGAAGTCTCTAACAATTTCACCCCCCGACATCAGTGTAACTACTATGGGATAAACCTTGACTTAGTACACTGAAGTCTCTAACAACTTTACCCCCCGATAGTAGTGTCACTAATATGGGATAAACCTTGAATACACAGCTGAAATTCACGAGATTTGGCGTCCTTTGCACTGTTTGCTGTGATGAACGATTTTGGTGTGACTTGGAAATATACAGAGGTCAAAAATGGACAAACACATGACCTTGTAAAGATTGGGCCCTGTTAACATGTCCATTACACATCGCTCACACAGCGAGTGATGTTGTCGCTCGCCTCTCAGAGCGATGAACGAAACGATGTGCAATCGAATCACGCAAGTTTCAAGGAACTCCTGGTCTCAAGAGAGGTGAGACCAGAGAGCTTGCATCCTGAGTTATCTCCAGTCGTCTTGACTTATGTCTTGCCACTGGTCCAATGTAGCTTGAAACCAGAGAGTGAGGCTGATGACCAACGCCGTTTTTTACTCACTATAATCTATGTACACCCAAGTAACATTTTCAAGACAAAGCCGTCTCATGATGTCTCATTTTTCGCTAGCGAAACTAACTAGGATGAAAGTATTCCATAATAGATAGGATTTGGTCTCAGCTTTTCTGAGATGCTATGATTTGCCTCCTCCCTCTTCAAATTAAAGTCAGGTACCTATTAAAAAAACTCAGTGGACAATGACAGGCCGCAATCGGGGATTTATCTCCGTCCCCGAGACACAAAATACAAAAGCTATCAGTCATCTCCCACTCAGAGACTTCCCAAAATGTTTGCTACCCGTACAGGAGAATTTGTCTGGGGACTAACAGATAGCAACACAGCTCGTGACCAAACGGATAGGTTCTACAGACTAGAGTGAGCAGCGTGTGGTCCCCCCTTGATACAGTAGAAAACAACCAGATAGACGTAATAACAAGTTACGTCTCAAAATCTGGTGACGAATACATTGCCCGACAAGCGGCCATTACCAGAAACCTAACTCATTCCATGGTCAGGGTGAAGTCATTTGTACTGTGGTGTGATTACTGTACGTTTTATGTGTCTGTGTGTTTGTTGTCTCACGTGATTGCTTCTATTTATGACCTGTGATTGTCTCTCTCAAATAAAATAAGACACTTTAAGAATAATGAGAACAATAAACTAGCTCCAGACTGCGCGTTATTGGCTTGCTACAGCCTTGCATGTCGAATCATCACCGCTATCACATTTGTCGATTTGCAGACATGTACAGTTTGTGCGTAATGTCTGTCCCATTTGAGGATACACTGATTGATACACACTCAGCAACGATTTTCAGTGTTCTGTAACAACCACATCCCTTTCCTTCTCACATTTGTTTCCACAGTTATTGGGAAGAGTGGCCAGAATAGGGAAGAGGGAACCACGAGATGAGAAAAAGAGAGAGAGAGAAAGAGAGAGAGAGAGAGCGAGAGAGAGATCACCTTTATTGGAAAAATGCCACCAACCATAAGAGAGAGAGGGTGATGTCATGTTTATTTGAGTGAGAGACAAAATATGGGAGTGAGAGGGAGACCACGTTTAATGATGAGAGGCCACAAACAATATGGAAGAGGGAAGAGACCACGTGTATTGTGGAGAGGCCACCAACAATATGGGGGAGGGAAGAGACCACGTGTATTGTGGAGAGGCCACCAACAATATGGAGGAGGGAAGAGACCACGTGTATTGTGGAGAGGCCACCAACAATATGGAGGAGGGAAGAGACCACGTGTATTGTGGAGAGGCCACCAACAATATGGAGGAGGGAAGAGACCACGTGTATTGTGGAGAGGCCACTAACAATATGGAGGAGGGAAGAGACCCCGTGTTTTGGAGAGAAAGACCAACAATATGGGAAAGAGGTAGAGGTCATGTCTATTAGAGAGAGAGAGAGAGAGAGAGAGAGAGAGAGAGAGAGACCAACACTATGGGAAAGAGGCAGAGGTCATATCTATTAGAGAGAGAAAGAGAGTGAGAGAGAGACCAACAATATGGGAAAGAGGTAGAGGTAATGACTATTAGAGAGAGAGAGAGAGAGAGAGAGAGAGATACCAACAATCTGAGAGAGAGGGAGAGACTACGTTTATTAAAAAGAGGCTAACGATATGGGAGAGAGGGATAGACCATGTATATTATAGAGAGAGAGAGACCAACACTATGAGAGAGAGACCAATAATCTAGGAGAGAGAAAGACATACCAACAATATGGGAGAGAGACCAAGCAATACGTGATGGACCAACAGAAAATGGCCAAAGATTGATGCATTCATTCCCGACAGTCACATCAAGACAAGTTCGATGATCAAGTACGAGAACCAGTGTCTCGCACCGACGGTCATTCGATCCAAATAGTAATACAGGTCAAGCACTTTACTTCTAGCTACAGATTTCCACACGATTCAGCGAGGTAGTCAACGCTTCGTATCTGGTTCATTACATTTTGATATTTAGTTTGGCCTGTTTTTGGCCATGGACGCATTGTTTAACCATGCATACAAATAACCTTGTTGATAACATTATGGTAAACTGGCTTTAGATTGGTTCACGCTCCCATGTCATTTGGTAGTTTGGTCTGATATTTCTGACTGCGAATGTACCTTCGTTGAGTCTTATAACGAGCGACGGTTTGGTTTGTGTGTTTTGTTGGTCCAACAATGTGAGGTTTGTTTGTTTGTGTGAAAGGTTGGTCCAACAATGTGAGGTTTGTTTGTTTGTGTGAAAGGTTGGTCCAACAATGTGAGGTTTGTTTGTTTGTGTGAAAGGTTGGTCCAACAATGTGAGGTTTGTTTGTTTGTTTGTCATTTTGTTTTGCAGATCATTTAATCTGTTTGCATAAAAAGAGTGACGATAAAGTGTTTATAGATACTGTAAAATGGAGTGTCTGAGTGAAATGAAGCGTCTGATGAAGGTTGTCGCTGTTACCAGTAAAGACAGAATGCGACATCCATAGTTTTGTCGGCACTACGTCTTGTGCAGAATATATTTCCAGCCACAAAAGAAAGTTAGTTTGGTCATCTCAAGAGAATGCACCCTCATCAACTTCCACTGATGGCTTACACAGCCTTACAAGGTCTGGCTGCAGGGCAGGGAGCAGCTGCGAGACAGATGGGCATATGCCATTATTGTGCAGTAACACGGGTTCACATTGACCGACACAACGCACTTGGCGCAGGACAAATGACTAAATTTGCCAACGTCGCTTAACAGCAAAAGTAGAAACAAAGAACTAACTAACGAATTAATTAACCAACTAACCATCTAAACTCGATAACAGCACCAAGACAAAAGCAAAACTAGAACAACGTTACGGCTCCAATGCCTTTGTCAGCAAAAAAAAAACGAACGGAGGTGACTAACAAATCATAACAAGAAACAGGATATGAAATAACATGAGAAGTAAGTTGGCGGATGTGCCAGGGAAGTGCGAGACACGACATGCCAGTTATGATATAGCGTGGATCAAACAAGAAATGGTCAATATTATTGTATACATACAAAAACATAAGAAACATGAATACATTACACACAAAAAACTAGCCGCCAAAACAAGGAAATGTCAGGAGAGCATCAAGACATGGCTGCACCATTTCCTGAAAACACAATAAGAAGAAGAAAAGGATAGAACGAGTTAAATTAATATAAATGGAAAAGAAGAGAGAGTGTGACGGAAAGAGAGAGAGAGTGGCGAGAGCAGAGAAAGTGAGAAGAGGAAAGAGAGTGAGATAAGAAGAGATGGAAAGATGAGAAGACAGAGCGAGAAGCGGAGAGAGCGAGAGGAGGAGAGAGAGCGGGAACAGAAAAGAGAGTGGGAAGAGAAGAAAGAGCCAGAAGAAAAGATAGAGAGTGAAGAGAAGAGAGAGCAGGAAGAGACAAGACAGTTGGAAGAGAAGATGGAGAGTGAAGAGAAGAGAGAGCAGGAAGAGACAAGACAGTTGGAAGAGAAGATGGAGAGTGAAGAGAAGAGAGAGCAGGAAGAGACAAGACAGTTGGAAGAGAAGATAGAGAGTGAAGAGAAGAGAGAGCAGGAAGAGACAAGACAGTTGGAAGAGAAGATGGAGAGTGAAGAGAAGAGAGAGCAGGAAGAGACAAGACAGTTGGAAAAGAAGATAGAGAGTGAAGAGAAGAGAGAGCAGGAAGAGACAAGACAGTTGGAAGAGAAGATGGAGAGTGAAGAGAAGAGAGAGCAGGAAGAGACAAGACAGTTGGAAGAGAAGATGGAGAGTGAAGAGAAGAGAGAGCAGGAAGAGACAAGACAGTTGGAAGAGAAGATGGAGAGTGAAGAGAAGAGAGAGCAGGAAGAGACAAGACAGTTGGAAGAGAAGATGGAGAGTGAAGAGAAGAGAGAGCAGGAAGAGTCAACAGAGTTGGAAGAGAAGATGGAGAGTGAAGAGAAGAGAGAGCAGGAAGAGACAAGACAGTTGGAAGAGAAGATGGAGAGTGAAGAGAAGAGAGAGCAGGAAGA
Organism: Ariolimax columbianus; assembly: GCA_036924085.1. Taxonomy (NCBI): domain Eukaryota; kingdom Metazoa; phylum Mollusca; class Gastropoda; order Stylommatophora; family Arionidae; genus Ariolimax; species Ariolimax columbianus. The sequence goes on from JAVGWX010000025.1 coordinate 25,795,919, forward strand.
GACAAGACAGTTGGAAGAGAAGATGGAGAGTGAAGAGAAGAGAGAGCAGGAAGAGTCAACAGAGTTGGAAGAGAAGATGGAGAGTGAAGAGAAGAGAGAGCAGGAAGAGACAAGACAGTTGGAAGAGAAGATGGAGAGTGAAGAGAAGAGAGAGCAGGAAGAGACAAGACAGTTGGAAGAGAAGATGGAGAGTGAAGAGAAGAGAGAGCAGGAAGAGACAAGACAGTTGGAAGAGAAGATGGAGAGTGAAGAGAAGAGAGAGCAGGAAGAGACAAGACAGTTGGAAGAGAAGATGGAGAGTGAAGAGAAGAGAGAGCAGGAAGAGACAAGACAGTTGGAAGAGAAGATGGAGAGTGAAGAGAAGAGAGAGCAGGAAGAGTCAAGAGAGCAGGAAGAGAAGACAGAGTGAGAAGAGAAAGAAAGTTCATTCCAACGTTTTCAATGTTTTGAGACAAAACACATAAGGAAAATCAAACAATTCAATCAATCAAGCTCAGACTGATCTCGCTCAGAAGACGACGCCAGCCCACCTCGCTCTCGTGTCCAGGGCTTTCAAAGTGGGCAGCGACAGGAGTCCCAGATTTATTGGAAATGTCAATGAGGTATTGATAGAAGCGGGCACGAGTTTCAAGGCCAGTTTTCTCTATGGATCTGATGTTGCAACTAGGGTTCGAAACTGAAAGGTGAATCATTCTGTAATCTCTAAAACAGATTGCAGAATGACCACAGAACGTATCTCGATAACATATTCTGTTTACTGTTTCTAAGAATTGGTGTCACTGCACTCTGGGCATACCCATAGGTGCTCAGTCTCTCTAATGAAATGGCTTAAGGTAAAGTTGCTGATGGTCACTGTGGCTCGCTGGATGTACACTCTCCTGCGCTGTCCTCTCATGCGCCCCACTCCGATCGAACCTATAGTTTAATGTCGAATCTTTGCAGTCTGTGGATTGCTGCTTAATCTATTGCGGTGGCCTCATCCAGCAGGCAGTCATTGATTCTTCTTCTTCTTCTTCTTCGTTCGTTCTCAATCTCCCGCTACCAAACCCTGAAATGGCTTAAGTAGCAGAATGTAGTCCAGAGAACGGAATGCGTTGTGTCGTAGTTTATAGCTTGGCTGCTATATTTTCACCTTTCGGTCCAACACATCCTTCTTCTTCTTCTTCTGCGTACACAGTCAGACAGTAACCATTATTTTCTCGAAAAAAGCGGCGGTCATCCTGAGACTCTCGCCACTACCATACAGCTTGTCTTGCAGTTCCACTGGCAATGGCCACATCTGCTCTCTCTGATCCTCGTATGTCGGGCAGTTCTGCAGCAGATGTTCAGTGGTCATTTTACCAGTACCGCACGGGCATTCGTCGGTACACTCTATCTTCAGTTTGTTGAATAGGTGGTACCTCAGTCTGTTGTGGCCAGTGCGAAGTCTGAAGACAACGACCTGCTCTCTTCGGTTCAACTGGTAATAGGCATCGTTTTTGGTGTAACCAGTATGTTCGGTTTCCCATTTGGACATGTATCTGGCTTTGATAAGCCGTTTTGACTCTTCGTACGTCATACTGGTATCTGTTTGTGGTAGCCTTGCACCTTCTTTTGCCAGTCTGTCTGCCTCCTCGTTGCCTAGGATGTTGCAGTGTGACGGAACCCACTGTACCACCACCCTTTTTGGTGCGGACTGCTGGCACAGTTTGCAGAGTGCTGCTCTTAAGTCATTAAGCTCAGTGTTCTTCTGGCTTTTTAGCGCTGTGACTACTTCGAGAGCATCTGTCAGCAAGACTATATGGCTCTCATTTTCACTGTGTGTTGCCATTTCTTCCACTGCCACCCTCAGTGCCTCTGCCTCTGCTCTGAAATTGCTTGTGTACTTACCAGTAGCGAATGACAGTGTTATATTTCTGCCATTTGGTAGGTTCAGGAATGCTCCTGCCCCTCCGTTCTGTGTAGTGTTTGTTACAGAACCGTCGGTGTATGCATGGGTCCAGTCCATGCTTGGGTAGCTTTTCGTTATGAAGCTTAGCCAACACATCCGACTTCAGCGAGTACCGGGTTAGTATTCCCTCTTCGATCACTTCTCCTTAGCCAGTCTGCCCTACTGCAACCTGTTATCCAGGATCACCGCGTGGAGGTGTAGAAGGGTCTTGGTTTGCTGGCCCTGATGCTAGCAGTCAGCTATGGGTCGTTGACCACTGCAGCTTATGCGTGCGCTGCTCAGCATAAATGTCACTTCTTTCTTTCACTAATGTGCCCATGATGGCAGCTTGTGAAGCCATGATTTCAGCTCTTTCATTGCCCTGAACCCCGTCATTACCAGGACAGTAGATCCAGGTCAACGCCTGGAGGTTTGAGGCCTCAACAGCAGCTATCCACTCGTATCTAAGTCATCCCTTCTGTACTTTCTGAAGTACGGCTTGCGCGTCTGTCACGATGACTCCCCTTGTTATAGAAGTCTCAAATATCAATTTCAGTGCTGAGATCACTGCTTCCGTCTCCATTCTCATACTGGAGGTTGTTGACATGTATGCCCTACTGCGCTCAGCTCGATAATAGAGGAACTACTTACACAACTGTGCATGTCCGTATTTGCAAGACAAGGCGCCATGCGATCCATTAGGTAAGTTTTGAGTCGGCTTCTAACCAGCATGTCACGTGAGCTCATATCGCGTGATATTGTTTATGTTCTGTTGCAGTCACATATCCATTACCTGTACATGCTTTTATCGACTTCTCATCTTCAGGGATCCTACAGCTTACATCTATCTTCTTCTTCTTCGTTCGTTCTCAATCCTTCTCTTGTAAGCCCTGAACGGAGCTTTGCAAGTTGCAGGATGAAGTCCATAGAACGGAATGGGTTGACTGCGATATTTGCATCCTTCGGTCCGACACATCCGTCTTCGGCAGGACCATCTATCTATTTCTCCACGAATGGAGCGACAGCAATCAGCCGTCAGAGCCGGCTTCTCATGCTTTCTACCCCAGACTACTCCGCCCGTGTTATTTGGCGTATCTGATTAGTTGATATGGCTTGGCTTGGCTTCGCTTGATTGCGATATTTACACCTTTCGGTCCAACACATCCGACTTCAGCAAGCATTTTTTGAGTACCGGGTTAACATTCCCTCTTCGATCCCTTGATATTATTGTTATGTTGGTGTATATTCAAAATATGTAATGCGCTGTCGTTTAAAACACAGACAACGCCCTTCTTCGGTTATATGAACACGCACATGATTATAGCCATGAGAGGACTAATTATAATTAGGTACGTGTGTATACATTTCCGCTGCCTCGAGGGATGCCTGTATACAGAAACGGTTTTAGGAGTGAATCCTAATGAAAAAATATGTATTTTGTGCTATCTCTAGTCGTCTTGATAATGTTTTGCCACTGGACAAAGACAACTCAGGATGAGAGAGTGATGTTGACATATTGCGCAACACTTCCTCCCATTAACTCCAAATCACCGCGCAAGTCACTTTTGCCAGCGAACAGAGCAACATGAAATGATAAACGGACAGAGAGGCTGGTCATCATCACATGTGATGGACGGACAGAGAGAGGGATCATCATCACATGTGATGGACGGACAGAGAGGCTGGCCATCATCACATGTGATGATGACCACTCCCTCTGTACAGACCTGTAGCCAACCCTTGCTCCTTGTTCTGTCCGCTGGAACGAATGGCTGGTGCTGTTATTAGGAGTTATATATATAATTTCAACTTTAATGTCCCCACTTTGCAACAACAACTTTTCACATGGCGCTCACAACTCTCACCAAAGATGATAAGTTAGCCATATAAATATCATTGCCGACGGTCAGGATAGAACGGAGGTAGCGAAGATATCAAATGTGTCACAAACGTCTGGTCCATCAATCAGTGCCAAAATAGAACTTGAATGACGTAAGACTACCCTAGTTTCGGCTACAGGTTCCGATATATACATACCTTCTGACTGGCGGATCCGTTTGAAACGTCACATCCCACGACTGACTAAATAACGGAACTTACATGTTTCAACTATCAAAACAACTTTAATACCTGGTTGGGGACACACATTTGAATCTGGAATTTATTTCAGGGCATGTTACTGTGAAAGATTCACTCTCGACATTTATTTGCTCTGTTTTGTACAATCAATTTGTTTCATTTCTCTGTGTGGAGCGTGGATTGATTACAAGCCTTGGCACAATATGAGTTCCCTTATTTAATCGGTGGTGGAATGTGACGTTTCAAAGGGATTTTCTAGGTTAGTCAGACCATGCCAGACAGCCTATCTAAAGTAGCCTATGGTTGTGACACATGTTTTAGTGTGTCTCTCTGGCTTAACACATTTCACTCTTGTGGCAGGCTCTCCCGTCATCTGGCGACCCGGATTTTAATTCCTTGTTCCCCAATACTTCACTATATTGCTGTTCGTTATGTATTCCATTTGCAAAAAAAAAAACCTTTGGGATCGTTGTCACAAATCATGAATGATGTTTACAATCAGACTTTGCAGCGGGCAATTTTTACACTGCAAGTAAGAATACTAGACTAGGTCTAATCTAGGAGAAGAGTGTGATACTATACACGACTGTCGCTTACTAGACTAGCTCTAATCTAGGAGAAGAGTGTGGTACTCTACACGACTGTGACTTACTACAAAAGTGAGCGTTAGTTTAACACTTTTTCATTTAAAAGTTTTGCATTGCTTCTACATTCAAAGATTGGTTTAATATTCGTAGCTTTGTTTTATATGTGTAGCTTTGTTTTATATTCGTAGCTTTGTTTCATATTCTTAGCTTTTTTATATTCGTAGCTTTGTTTTATATTCGTAGCTTTGTTTCATATTCGTAGCTTTGTTTCTTCTTCTTCTTCTTCTGCGTACACAGTCAGACAGTAACCATTATTTTCTCGAAAAAAGCGGCGGTCATCCTGAGACTCTCGCCACTACCATAGAGCTTGTCTTGCAGTTCCACTGGCAATGGCCACATCTGCTCTCTCTGATCCTCGTATGTCGGGCAGTTCTGCAGCAGATGTTCCGTGGTCATTTTACCAGTACCGCACGGGCATTCGTCGGTACACCCTATCTTCAGTTTGTTGAATAGGTGGTACCTCAGTCTGTTGTGGCCAGTGCGAAGTCTGAAGACAACGACCTGCTCTCTTCGGTTCAACTGGTAATAGGCATCGTTTTTGGTGTAACCAGTATCTTCGGTTTCCCATTTGGTCATGTATCTGGCTTTGATAAGCCGTTTTGACTCTTCGTACGTCATACTGGTATCTGTTTGTGGTAGCCTTGCACCTTCTTTTGCCAGTCTGTCTGCCTCCTCGTTGCCTTGGATGTTGCAGTGTGACGGAACCCACTGTACCACTACCCTTTTTGGTGCGGACTGCTGGCACAGTTTGCAGAGTGCTGCTCTTAAGTCATTAAGCTCAGTGTTTTTCTGGCTTTTTAGCGCTGTGACTACTTCGAGAGCATCTGTCAGCAGGACTATATGGCTCTCATTTTCACTGTGTGTTACCATTTCTTCCACTGCCGCCCTCAGTGCCTCTGCCTCTGCTCTGAAATTGCTTGTGTACTTACCAGTAGCGAATGACAGTATTATTTTTCTGCCATTTGGTAGGTTCAGGAATGCTCCTGCCCCTCCGTTCTGTGTAGTGTTTGTTACAGAACCGTCGGTGTATGCATGGGTCCAGTCCATGCTTGGGTAGCTTTTCGTTATGAAGCTTAGGGTAGTGTCTCTCCTTTCTTTTTCAGTCTGGCAGTTTTTGTTTGCAATACCTGGTATATTTTCTACCACCTCTGGAAAAATGTCCTGCCTCCAAGTAAGTTTTCGTACAGTAATGATGGGTTTTGGTGTTAGTGCGTTTATGGGATCTTCGTGCATCTTTGCTTTGGCTAATTCTGCAAAGTTTCTCCGCTTTAGTTTCCCATTTCCCACATTGTTTAGTCTCTGGTACATTGGATGGTCCGTCAGTCTTCGGAGTTTCTCTGACGGCAGCTGGGCTCTGCAGTCTCTTCTATCGGTCATGGATTGCAGTTTTGTAATCTTTTCAAGTTCTACAATTGGCGTTGACTTCATGCCACCTGTTATAATTCTCATGGCTTGGTTTTGAAGTTTGTTAACTTTATCGAAGTTCGCCTTCGCTGCTGTTGTCCATGCCGCAATGCCATACTCGAGAACTGGTCTCACTCTTCCAGTGTACAGTTTCTTTAGTATGCCTTCGTCTGCTCCCCAGCTTGTGCCAGCAAGTTTCCTAATGATCGCCATTCTTTCTCTGGCTTTCATTCGGTTTCTCTCAATCTGACTTTTCCATGTCATGCGCCGATCAAATGTGACTCCCAGATAGGTTGGGTTGTCGTTTGGCTGCAGGATTTTGCCATTTAGACTTAATTTGGTACTTTGGGGTTTTAATGAGAGCGAGAATATTGTGCACGTGGTTTTCTCCTCGTTTATTTTGACCAGCCATGAGTTAGCCCACTCGTCCAGCGATGTTAGGGCCGTCTGCATCCGATTTCTTGCTATGGTGAGATTCTTTTCAGAGGTCCACATAGCCAGATCGTCTGCAAACATTGAGCTATGGACTCTTCTTGGTATATTCTCTGTAAAATGTCGTTTATATATACCAGGAAGAGTGTGGGTGACAGTACTCCCCCTTGGGGTACTCCCTGCTCGAGTGTCACCTTTTTGCTCATCTGCCCTTGTACTTGGACTCTGGCCGTTCTTTGTTTGAGGTAGTGGTTGATCCACTTGTACATCTTCCCACAGACATCACTTCTTCTTAGCTTGACTCTAAGTCCATCCTTCTAGACTTTGTCAAATGCCTTTTCCAGATCCACCCAAACAGCTACTGTGTGTTTCTGTGCCTGGTAGGCATCTTCTATCTCCTGGGCTATGAGGATGACCTGGTCCTCAGTGGATCTGTGCTGTCTAAAGCCGGCTTGCTGTGGAATTAGTATTCGTTTTTCTTCCAGATGCCACATCAGTCTGGTGTTTATCATCCGTTCCATCAGCTTGCCGACACAGCTCAGTAGGCTTATGGGCCTGTATCCATTTGGATCTGTTTTGTCCTTTCCTGGCTTTGTTTCAAATTCGTAGCTTTGTTTTATATCCGTAGCTTTGTTTCATATTCATAGCTTTGTTTTATGTTTGTGCGTTTGTTTAGATTCAACGCTTCATTTTACATTCGTAGATTTGCTTTACATTCAAAGCTTTGTTTTCTAATAACCGCTTCATTTTACATTCAAAGCTTTGTGCTTCATTCACAGCTTGGTTTTACATGAATTGTTACCGATAAATTTACAACAATATATAAACGTTTAAGCTGGCTTTCACTAAGTGAAATACATTAGCGCGAGCATACAAAAGCATCGTACTTCGAGGAGCCGTGGATATTTCTGGAAATTCGTGTATGTGTATGTGCGTGCGTATGTGCATACTGGATTTACAGTACATTCAATTCACTGTTTACAGTCTCAAATAAATTCAATTCACAGTTTACGATCTCCAGTACAATCAATAACCCATGGTATACGATCTCCAATACAATCAATAATTCACGTTATACGATCTCCAGTACAATCAGTAATTCACGGTATACGATCTCCAGTACAATCCTGAATTCACGGTATACGATCTCCTGTAGAATCAATAATTCACGGTATACGACCTCTTGTACAATCAATAATTCACGGTTTACTATCTCTAGTGCAATTAATATTCATGATATCCACTACATTCAATTTACGATATCCAGTACATTCAATTCACGATATCCAGTGCATTCAATTCACGATATCCAGTACATTCAATTCACGATATCCAGTGCATTCAATTCACGATATCCAGTGCATTCAATTTACGCGTTTGCCACAGTCAGATCAAGCCGTACTCTCATATCCCTTTATATCTGAATATACATGTCTGATGCTGTCACCATCTTCGCTTGCGGTGGGCAACTAACTAACTAAATAACTAACTAACTAACAAACGAACTAACTAGCTAACTAACGAACGAACTAACTAACTAGCTAGCTAACAAACTAACTAACTAGCTAACTAACTAAGTAACTAGCTAACTAACTAACTAACGAACTAACTAACTAACTAACTAACACATTAGACATTCAAAAATATGTATAAGATAAACACATTGTATACATTTAGATCAACAACAAAGAGCAAACATTATTTTGTTTGATTTGTTGAAGGTTTTTCTTTGGGGATTCTCATAAAGAAGTCACATGCCGTAACCTTAGTAAAATGAGGACGTAGAGGCCAGTGTATGGATGAGTGAATCTATTTGTAATCTATTCTTGCGTGCGTGTTCCACTACGTCAGATTAACAAAACATTACTTTGCCAATCGTTTCTTTACCGATAAAAATCCCTGACATCTACAATAATTTAGCAAACAATAGATTAATAGGTCCTCCTTTGCTTATCCAAAATTGTCCTGTCGGCTGTAGTTCCTATTTATCAGTTCATTCATCTGTTATATGTTAGACACCATGGCGCTCAAATCTGTCATCTCCCGCTCAAAGCTCGGAGAATATTCAAATCTATCATCTCCCGCTCAAATCTGTCATCTCCCGCTCAAAGCTCGAAGAATAGGCAAATCTGTAACATGATCACATATGAACAGTTCCTAAAACACATTTCTATTAGCCAATAAAGGCGAATGCCGCGTCCTAATTGGTCAGATGTGTGATTGTACTTATGTTGAAGTAATTTCATAGGACAATATTCAAACTGTTCTGGGTTTAAGGTTGAAAGTACTGTTTTGAGGCTACTCAGGTTTATATTCTACTGTAAGAATAGGTTGTGGGACGGGACACAAACATGAGATGACGTGATGATGATCATCATCATCATGTAGCATGTCCTTTGTAGAAAGTCGCTCCCATTCACAGTCTGTCTGAAAGAAACTCGTTCTCTTGCCAAAACTCCAGCCTCCGATACAATAAAACCCAGGAATTCCAGGATATCTTGGTGTCATCGTATTCTTGGTCTACCTCTTCCTCTTTTGCCTGGCACCATATCTTCCATCACTGTTCTCTCAAGATCGTTGTGTCTCTTGATGTGACCAAAGTATTTGCATTTTCTAGCCAACATGGAATTGATAAACCAGTTTTCCTCTAGGCTCAACTCTAGCTGAATGTCTATATTCGTTTTTTTCTGTGTCCATGGTATTTTGAGGATATTTCTGTAACATTTTGACTCGAAGGATTCGATTCTTTGTCTAGAAGTTTTGGTAATCGTCCATGATTCACAGCCATAAGCTGCCACATGAAAAACACAGGCTCGCAAGATATTTACTTTTATCATTTTGTTGGTGCCCTGCTATAATTTCTTCAGGCCGTTCAGTCTCTGCATTGCCATAGCTAGTCTTCTTCTGATTTTTTTCTAGCCGTCGCCATTTTTGTCAATTCTGGAGCCCAGATATTCAAAATGTGTGACCTGATCTATTTCCTAACCACCCACTCTAAATTTATGCTGACTGTGTTTTATCGGTGGTCATTATCTTTGTTTTATTTATGTTTATGAACAAGTTTTGATCTATACGGCTGAAAGTAGCTGCTCTAGCCCTTCTGCACTTCTTGATAGAATCACTGTGTCGTCTGCGTATCGTAACTCTGGAATCTCGTACCCCCCAATCGTAAATGGGTCGAAACTTTCAATGTTCTCGTCTTTCCGAACATTTCTCATTATACATTCCCTATATATGTTGTACAAATAATGTGAGAGTATACATGTGATTGTAAACTGCTTCATACGAGATTTCATTTTAGACAAAATCATTCTTCGTTTAACTGATGCTACGCTTCTAGCCAGGTGAGGTTCGCGAACAATAACTGTGCCTGTCAGGTCTTCGCAGGTCCCCCCCCCTATATTTACGAGCATGGTGACTACCCCCCGGGCCGGACTACCTCTATTGGGTCTGCCAAAGTGGGGTCCTGCTGCAGGAGATGTTCTGGGGGATACGCAATCGCACGTGTAAGTTGGCTTTGAGTCTTCTTCTTCTTCTTCTTCTTCTTCGTACGCAGTCAGACAGTAACCATTATTTTTTCGAAAAAAGCGGCGGTCATCCTGAGGCTCTCGCCACTGCCATAGAGCTTGTCTTGCAGTTCCACTGGTAATGGCCACATCTGCTCTCTCTGATCTCTCTCTGACTCTTCGTACGTCATACTAGTATATGTTTGTGGTAGTCTTGCACCTTCTTTTGCCAGTCTGTCTGCCTCCTCGTTGCCTTGGATGTTGCAGTGTGACGGAACCCACTGTACCACTACCCTTTTTGGTGCGGACTGCTGGCACAGTTTGCAGAGTGCTGCTCTTAAGTCATTAAGCTCAGTGTTTTTCTGGCTTTTTAGCGCTGTGACTACGGCGAGAGCATCTGTCAGCAGGACTATATGGCTCTCATTTTCCCTGTGTGTCACCATTTCTTCCACTGCCGCCCTCAGTGCCTCTGCCTCCGCTCTGAAATTGCTTGTGTACTTACCAGTAGCGAGTGACAGTGTTATTTGTCTGCCATTTGGTAGGTTCAGGAATGCTCCTGCCCCTCCGTTCTGTGTAGTGTTTGTTACAGAACCGTCGGTGTATGCATGGGTCCAGTCCATGCTTGGGTAGCTTTTCGTTATGAAGCTTAGGGTAGTATCTCTCCTTTCTTTTTCAGTCTGGCAGTTTTTGTTTGCAATACCTGGTATATTTTCTACCACCTCTGGAAATATATCCTGCCTCCAGGTAGGTTTTCGTACAGTAGTGATGGGTTTTGGTGTTGTTAGTGCGTTTATGGGATCTTCGTGCATCTCTGCTTTGGCTGTTTCTGCAAAGTTTCTCCGCTTTAGTTTCCCATTTCCCAAATTGTTTAGTATCTGGTGCATTGGATGGTCAGTCAGTCTTCGGAGTTTCTCTGACTGCAGCTGGGCTCTGCAGTCTCTTCTATCGGTCATGGATTGCAGTTTTGTAATCTTTTCAAGTTCTACAATTGGCGTTGACTTCATGCCACCTGTTATAATTCTCATGGCTTGGTTTTTAAGTTTGTTAACTTTATCGAAGTTCGACTTCGCTGCTGTTGTCCATGCCGCAATGCCATACTCGAGAACTGGTCTCACTCTTCCAGTATACAGTTTCTTTAGTATGCCTTCGTCTGCTCCCCAGCTTGTGCCAGCAAGTTTCCTCATGATTGCCATTCTTTCTCTGGCTTTCATTCGGTTTCTCTCAATCTGACTTTTCCATGTCATGCGCCGATCAAATGTGACTCCCAGATAGGTTGGGTTGTCGTTTGGCTGCAGGATTTTGCCATTTAGACCTAATTTGGTACTTTGGGGTTTTAATGAAAGCGAGAATATTGTGCACGTGGTTTTCTCCTCGTTTATTTTTACCAGCCATGAGTTCGCCCACTCTTCCAGCGATGTTAGGGCCGTCTGCATCCGATTTCTTGCTATGGTGAGATTCTTTTCAGAGGTCCACATAGCCAGATCGTCTGCAAACATTGAGCTATGGACTCTTCTCGGTATATTCTCTGTAATGTCGTTTATATATACCAGGAAGAGTGTGGGTGACAATACTCCCCCTTGGGGTACTCCCTGCTCGAGTGTCACCTTTTTGCTCATCTGCCCTTGTACTTGGACTCTAGCCGTTCTTTGTTTGAGGTAGTGGTTGATCCACTTGTACATCTTCCCACAGACATCACTTCTTCTTAGCTTGACTCTAAGTCCATCCTTCCAGACTTTGTCAAATGCCTTTTCCAGATCCACCCAAACAGCTACTGTGTGTTTCTGTGCCTGGTAGGCATCTTCTATCTCCTGGGCTATGAGGATGACCTGGTCCTCAGTGGATCTGTGCTGTCTGAAGCCGGCTTGCTGTGGAATTAGTATTCGTTTTTCTTCCAGATGCCACATCAGTCTGGTGTTTATCATCCGTTCCATCAGCTTGCCGACACAGCTCAGTAGGCTGATGGGCCTGTATCCATTTGGATCTGTTTTATCCTTTACTGTTTTTGGTACTGGTACCAGTATTGCGTCTTTCCATGCCTGGGGTACAATACCCCTTTTCCAGCTTTGATAGTAATTTCCTCTTCGCTATTTGGCCCAGCCCCATCAGCATTTCGTTTGTTATCCCGTCTTTTCCGGGAGATTTCCTTTTCTTTAGTGTTCTCATAGCCTCTTCCATTTCGCGCATTGTTAGTTTGGCCATCATGTGCTCTTCAGGAGCCGTATTTATGTGTTCGTGTCCCTTTAGCTCTTCGCTAATGTCTGTATGCTTATCTGCAGGGACCTCGATGTGGTTTGCTCTGGCATAGTGATCGACAAAGGCGTTAGCGGCTTTCTTACCTGTGATCTAGTTCTCGCCCTGCTTGATAGCAATTTGTTTATTTGACGGGGTTTCGTCGTTCATGGCTCTGACTAGCTTCCATAGCTTGTTCCCGTCTTTGTCCAGGTTTAGACTTTCCGTTTTATTTTTCCAGCTTTCACTTGCTGTTTGCCTGAGAGTGTGTTTGTACTTCGCCGCGGAGGCTTTGAGGGCGATGTTTGCCTCCATGGATTTTTCTCGCTCTGCCATGTTCCTAGCAGTTGTTACTGCATCTTCCACTTTCTGCAATTCATCATTCCAGTAGGGCTTATAGTTTTTCCTAGCTCCTCTTGGGATGGTTTCAGTGGCGGCTTGCATTATTGCCTTGCTTAGGCTCTCTACCAAGGGCTTCATTTTTGAGTGTCGTGTGTTGATGGTTTCACACAGCCCATCTGTCAGGATTGCAAATCTGTCCCAGTCGGCTCGTTTGTAATTCCAACGTGGGAGCGGTTTTGTTTCCTGTGGTTAGTCTGATCGGCCTGTGGTTGCTACCTGCCAGTTGGTTTAGCTCCTGGCGGTCTATTTTATGGTGTATGTCCTGTGTGGAGAAGGCCAAATCTGGATTCGAGGTGGTATGCCATGTTCTTGAATAGAAGCTAGGGCTATCCTCCGGCCTATTGATTAGGGAGAGATTTGCATCTATCTCCCAATCTTCCACTTCGTCACCTCTGCTGTCTGTGTCAGAGTATCCCCATCTCTCCGAGTGGCTGTTTAAATCTCCAACTACTATGCAGTTGGAGTCTCTGACCTCCATACTCGAGAGCGATAGGTCTCTATTTGGTGGTCCGTACAGATTGAAAATGCGGAGCTTCGTCTCTTGGGCCATTATGTCAACTCCTACAATTTCTGCTTGTCCGGTGTGATTGACAGATACCGCGCTACTCGGTATGCAGTTTCTGGTCAGTATCAGGACCCCTCCTTTGTGGCCTTCTCTATCTAGACGGAAGATCTGGTATCCTCTGATTGAGAATTTATGGTTATTGTTGAGGTGCGTTTCCTGGATACATGCCACGTCAATCTTACATTCATGCAGGTGGTGTGTTAGGGAAAGTTTTTTGTTAATGACTCCCTCTGCATTCCACTGTAGTATTTTGAGGGTCTTGAGGTTTTGGCCAATAGAAGTTGCCCAATAGCCATGTGCCTTGACTCCACGACACATGGGTGGGTGACCACCAGTAGTCAAGGGTGGGCCCCTTCGAGGCGTGAGGCCCGGCACTATCGCTGCCTGGCGGGACTCCGCAGGATGAGCGCCATGCGTTTTTCTGATAGGTTGTACTGCCATCATACTGCGATTTACTTTGCACTGTTTTGTTAGGCTTGCGGCCCCGTGCATCCGATTTCAACAGGCGTTTCTGTAGGGATGCTCTCCTTAGCCTTTGGCTGTCCCAAGCCTATCTGCAAGGCAGCAGTTGTTTATGATCAGAGTTGTCTCTCTTATGGAAGTTGTCTTACTAGACTATCGAGTCTTCACTACTCGTGTCTATAGGGTGCAATGATGATATGTGAGATGATATATGAGATGGACTGATTTACCCGGAAGAGAGGCAGTCCAGTGTGTCTGTATCCCAGGATCGTCACGTCCTGCAAGAAACGTAGCATTTGCATGTGAGTGGGGTATCTCTTTTTCCTTTTATTCTCTTGGCTTCTATGCAGGGATGGTACGCCTATCATTCCCCGCCACCTGCGGTGTTGACACAGTGGGGCAGGTGTGCAATGTCCGCTGGTCTGCATCTCTTCTGCGTCCAGCATGATAGTTATATGGCTGATAACGTACAGACGTAGATATCGTAGCCAGAGTGCATTTAGCCAGAGGATAAGCCTAGTAATGTCACAGAGATGTTGTTCGCCTGGTGTGCGGACGACTCTCATGGTCAGTGGTTGAGTCTTGACAGTTCACAGTGAGGTGGCTGCTCTACTGTTTTCGACACCCCGACCAGGTACTAAGTCTTTGGTTGGTGGTTTCGCACCCCATCGCCGTATAAGGTGAGTATCAAGCAGTTGTCCGCCCGCTTTGATTGGCGGACGGCAAGGACCTCTTTCTGTGGCTCTACCTGATAGGGCTGGGGCGCAAGCCCCAGGTCCCGAGCATGTAGGAGCCTCCCATTGCAGTGGTGCTGAGATTTTGGGCGGGATTGCGGCTTACAAGGGTTCGGCCGTAATCCCCCACATGATAGCCTCGCGCCCTTGGCTTATCAGCCTGGTACGTGAACCAAAGTGTCTGCGGCTCCTCTCGATTTGAGCTGGTTTTCTGTAGCAACGCCCTGTCATTTGTAGGTTAAAACTGACCTGTCTTCAGATGATCTATTTCCAGCACCCGTTCACTATTTGGTCAGACGAATTTATTGAGGGCTTTTGTTTGTCAATGACCAGGTATTTGAAATCTGCGGTTTCTGCGGAGTTAAACACAATTTCCGGAGCGTTCTTTCATTTGAGTGTTTGAGAGCTGACTTGTCATCCGTGAGTCTAATACCAGCGTACGTTCATTATTAGACCCAAACGGCAGTGCTCTCGATTTGTCAGTTGTTCTACAGTATTGGCGTGTTCAGTCAAATTAAGCCGCAGGTTCCACACCTGGTGGTGCCCTTCCGTCATTTCCCTTAGCGAGACAATCTAGTTTCGTAGGGGGTAGCCCCAGATTTTCGAGGGTCTAATTCCAGCACATGTTCTCTATTAGACCCCACGAAGGTGTACTTTCTGATAGTCATTCTGCAGTATTGGCGTGTTAAGTTAATTTAAGCCTCAGGCTCCACTCCTGATAGTGCTCTTCCGTCAATTCCTTTTTCAGAACACTGGGTGCAGACCAAACCGGGCCACATGGGGCATAACCCCAGATTTCTGAGGGTCTAAATCCAGCACCAGTTCCATATTAGACCCCAGAAGAGTGGTCTCGGCATGTCAATCATTTCAGTGTTGGCCGTGTTGAGTCAAATTAAGCCGCAGGCTCCACTCCTGGTGGTGCCCTTCCGTCAATTCCTTTAAGTTTCAGCTTTGCAACCATACTTCCAAACACTTTGGTTTCCCGAAAGCTGCCCGCAGAGTCATCGAAGCAACTCCTGCGGATCGCTAGTCGGAATCGTTTATGGTCAGAACTACGACGGTATCTGATCGTCTTCGCGCCTCTGACTTTCGTTCTTGATTAATGAAAACATTCTTGACAAGTGCTTTCGCAGTAGCTCGTCTTGCGGCGATCCAAGAATTTCACCTCTAACGCCGCAATACGAATGCCCCCGTTTGTCATTACCTCCAGTTCCAAAAACCAACAAAATAGAACCGAGGTCCTATTCCATTATTCCATGCACCATTATTCAGGCAGCCGAGGCCTGCTTTGAACACTCTAATTTTTTCAAAGTAAACGCGCCGGCCACCCAGGACGCTCAGCGAAGAGCACCCGTGGGAGAGAGCCGGCAGACGGTAGGGCAGGAGACAACGGGCAGTGAACCGGCGCGAGCCGGACCGCCCGCCTGCGCCTGAGATCCAACTACGAGCTTTTTAACTGCAACAACTTTAATATACGCTATTGGAGCTGGAATTACCGCGGCTGCTGGCACCAGACTTGCCCTCCAATAGATCCTCGTTAAAGGGTTTAAAGTGTACTCATTCCAATTACGGGGCCTCGAAAGAGTCCCGTATTGTTATTTTTCGTCACTACCTCCCAGTGCCGGGAGTGGGTAAGTTGCGCGCCTGCTGCCTTCCTTGGATGTGGTAGCCGTTTCTCATGCTCCCTCTCCGGAATCGAACCCTGATTCCCCGTTACCCGTTACAAACATGGTAGGCATGTCACGTACCATCGACATTTGATAGGACAGACATTTGAAAGATGCGTCGCCGGCACATGAGGCCATGCGATCAGCACAAAGTTATCCAGAGTCACCAGTGAGGGGAAACAACGATTGGTTTTGAACTAATAAAAGCGCTCTTTCCGCGAGGGTCGGAGCTTGGTAAGCATGTATTAGCTCTAGAATTGCCACAGTTATCCAAGTAGGATCGTGTCATCTAAGGAACCTCGACTGATTTAATGAGCCATTCGCGGTTTTACCGTGAGACAGTGTGAACTTAGACATGCATGGCTTAATCTTTGAGACAAGCATATGACTACTGGCAGGATCAACCAGATATCTGTCGGAGACGTACGTACAGCACACACCGGTCGGCGGAGGAAGGGTGTGTAAAAAGCCTCGCTGGGACGACGGCCGCAGGGACCGACTGACGGGAC
The DNA here is from genome assembly GCA_036924085.1 of Ariolimax columbianus. Lineage (NCBI taxonomy): Eukaryota > Metazoa > Mollusca > Gastropoda > Stylommatophora > Arionidae > Ariolimax > Ariolimax columbianus. The sequence goes on from JAVGWX010000025.1 coordinate 25,812,464, forward strand.
GGACGGTTTGTTCCACCCGTCCCTCACTCCGTCGACCTAGGACCGCCTGACAGGGGCCTCCCACACGCACCAGACGACCGATCGACCGGGCTCGCTCGAGGAGGGATGGCAGCGCTCTGTGCAGAACGGATCCCAACGACCTCAGCGATGAATTTCACTGGGACTAGAGACAATTTGGCCTGCCGGCCTGCCCTTCTCCGTAGGAGAACGCAGGGCCTCGAGGCAACGATTGCTGCTTTCCATTTGCCGGTCACAAGCTCTTTGCGAGAGTCGGACCACCAGCGAGACGTACTGTCGAGCTCTGCTATAAGCCTTAGATAAATCACCACGGACGGACCACGTTTCCTGATACGGACCAGACCAGCGCACCTCGGTGGAGGAGCCACTACAACAAACCGCACCCAATTCGCTCTACGGGGAAAGGCAGGCGAGCGTTTTCCGCAAGCCCGCGCTATCGCTCCGCCTGGCGGGACTGAGATCGCTTTACGAACACTTGTTGAAATTGAGTCGCTGCGGCGAGACAACTACCCCAGATCTTTGAGTCTTCAATGTCCCGTTTGAGTCTGAAAATCTTTTTCTTTCCATTTCTGCCACATTTGTCTCCACTGTCCTTTTCTGATTTGTATTTCTTGTGTCATCGGGGATAGATCTCTCATGTGTTCGCTTTAGTTCACGCACAAACGTAGGGGGTGGGGTGAAGGGGAGGGAGTTTGGTGTAGGGCACTCATGTTTTTGATTTGATAGACACCTTTAACGCAAAGTTGTTATCTTGTATTGTTGGTGTTGTTATTGTTTTTGCTGTTGTTGTTGCTGTTGTTGCTGCTGTTGTTGTTGTTGTTGTTGTTGCTGCTGTTGTTCCTCTTGTTGCTTTTGTTAATGATATTGTTGTTGTTGTTGTTGGTGTTGCTGTTGTTGTTGTTGTTGTTGCTGCTGTTGTTGTTGTTGCTTTTGTTGTTGTTGGTGTTGCTGCTGTTGTTGTTGGTGTTGCTGTTATTGCTGTTGGTGTTGTTATTGCTATTGTTGTTGCTGTTGCTGTTGTTGTTGATGTTGCTGTTGTTGTTGCGGCTGTTGTTGTTGCTGTTGCTTTTTGTTTTTGCTGTTGCTGTTGTTACTATTGTTGTTGTTGGTGTTGCTGTTGTTGCTGTTAATGCAATTGTTGTTGCTGTTGTTGTTGCTGTTGTTGTTATTGTTGCTGTTGTTGTTGCTCTTGTTGCTGTTATTGCTGTTGTTCTTGCTGTTGTTGTTGCTCTTGTTGCTGTTGTTGTTGCTGCTGTTGCTCTTTTTGATGTTGGTGTTTTTTGTTGCTGCTGTTGCTGTTGTTGATATTGCTTTTGTTGCTGTTGATTTTGATATTGTTGTTACTGTTGTTGTTACTGTTGCTGTTACTGTTGGTGTTGCTGTTGTTGCTGTTGTTGCTATTGTTGTTGCTGTTGTTGTTGTTATTGCTATTGGTGTTGCTATTGTTGTTGCTGTTGCTCTTTTTGATGTTGGTGTTTTTTGTTGCTGCTGTTGTTGCTATTATAGGGTTTGTTGCTCTTGTTTGTGTTGTTATTGCTATCGTTGTTGCTGTTGTTGTTGATCTTGTTGTTGCTATTATTGTGGTTGCTGTTGTTGTTGTTGCTGTTGTTGTTGCTATTGTTGTTGTTGCTGTTGTTGTTGTTGCTGTTATTGTTGCTATTGTTGTTGTTGCTGTTGTTGTTGATCTTGTTGTTGCTGTTGTAGTTGTTGCTATTGTTGTCGTTGCTGTTGTTGTTGCTGTTGTTGCTATTGTTGTTACTGTTGTTGTTACTGTTGTTGTACCTTTTGTTGCGGTTGTTGCTGTTATTGTTGCTTTTGCTGTTGTTGCTATTGCTGTTATTGATATTGTTGTTACTGTTGTTGTTGCTGTTGTTGTTACTGTTGTTGTTGCTATTGTTGTTGCTGTTGTTGTTACTGTTGTTGTTGCTATTGTTGTTGCTGTTGTTGTTACTGTTGTTGTTGCTATTGTTGTTGCTGTTGTTGTTACTGTTTTTGTTGCTGTTGTTGTTGGTGTTGTAGTTGCTATTGTTGTTGCTGTTGTTGTTACTGTTGTTGTTGTTGTTGTTGCTATTGTAGTTGCTGTTGTTGTTGCTATTGTTGTTGCTTTTGTTGTTGCTATTGCTGTTGTTGTTGTTGCTATTGTTGTTACTGTTTTTGTTGCTGTTTTGTTGCTGTTGTTGTTGCTGTTGTTATTGTTGCTGTTGTTGCTATTGTTGTTACAATTGTTGTTGTTGCTATTTATGATGGATGTGCAGCTTCCTAACAAGGATGTTAGGTGGTAGGTTGCTGTAGCTTTCCCCCCTTCCCGAGCGTGCCGATTAAGGTGTACCAGGGTCCTCCAGGCTGTTGTGCCAGCTGAATTTCGCTCGAAACTATGGATATCACCGCGAGTCATGCTCGATAGCCAGACTTCCAAGAAACAGCTTATCTCTCGATAGCCAGACTTCCAAGAAACAGCCTATCTATCGGTAGCCAGACTTCCAAGAAACAGCCTATCTCTCGATAGCCAGACTTCCAAGAAACAGCCTATCTATCGATAGCCAGACTTCCAAGAAACAGCCTATCTATCGGTAGCCAGACTTCCAAGAAACAGCCTATCTATCGATAGCCAGACTTCCAAGAAACAGCCTATCTATCGATAGCCAGACTTCCAAGAAACAGCCTATCTATCGGTAGCCAAACTTCCAAGAAACAGCCTATCTCTCGGTAGCCAGACTTCCAAGAAACAGCCTATCTCTCGATAGCAAGACTTCCAAGAAACAGCCTATCTCTCGATAGCCAGACTTCCAAGAAACAGCATATCTCTCGATAGCCAGACTTCCAAGAAACAGCCTATCTATCGATAGCCAGACTTCCAAGAAACAGCCTATCTCTCGATAGCCAGACTTCCAAGAAACAGCCTATCTCTCGGAAGAACTGTATGGACGTGAGTCCATATATTTTACATATCCTTGACTATCATTTGCCTGACCAGATGTTAGTAATCTCTCACTTTCTACATTGCATATAAACCAAGACAGGAGACTTGGATACAGACAAATGTACATATTTTAAAATAACGAAATGACGAATTTATACATAGACATTAACCTCCGAAGGAAGAATTGTTATAAAACATTTTGATTTTGGGTTAATGAGAATGAATCGGATTGCAGTTTCTTACAATAAAGAAAAACAGATGACCCAAGCTATTCACACATTGTATGTTAAAACGGTTTTAATGTAAGATTCAAACCCAACTGTGTCGAGGCTCCTGTTGTTGTTATCTCAAAGCTGCTGAGCAAGCCTGCTCCTGGCAGCCCAATGCCATTATTGTATTGATACAGGTCCTCTTCAGTTGTTTCACTGCTCCGTACAGTGTGTTTGCAATTGTTGGCAGTGCTTGCAAGAATCTGTTCCTGGTGTCTTGGCTTGGCTTCGCTCGTTCTCAATCTCCCGCTACTTAACCCTGAAAGGGCTTAGGTATCAGAATGTAGTCCAGAAAACAGAATGCGTTTGTCGTAGTTTACAGCTTGATTGCGATATTTGCACCTTTCGGTCCAACACATCCGACTTCAGCAATCATTTTTTGAGTACCGGATTAGCTTTCCCATCTTCGATGCTTTCTCCTTTGCCAGTCTGCCCTGCTGCATCATGTTATCCAGGATCACCACGTGGAGGTGTACAAGGGTCTTAACAGCTCCGGTTCGCTGGCACAGACGCTGGCAGTCAGCTGTGGGTCGCTGACCACTGTAGCTCATGCGCTGCTCAGCATCTTGATCCTGTTGCTGGTATCTAATGGGCTTTGCACTCATTGAGTAGGTGTCGAACTGTCTCATCATGATGAGAGCAATGTCTGCACAAAAGCAGGTGCTGGGGATTGATGCGGTTCAAATGGCCATTGACTGGTATATCCTGTTCGGAACTGACAGATGAGACTTTACTCTCTTCTGTGTAGTTTATTTATGTCATCGTTACTGTTTGACTGTGACATTTCTCAAAATACGCCACGACCTGTTGTTCCGGTCGCCCACCTGTTCATCCAGTATTCTGGAGTATTACTCTTAATAATGAATGTTACTGTGTGGTTATTGCAGAGTCTTTCCAATTGTTGTTTCGATGATCCTGTTTGTGCCAATCTGTCGACCGTCTCGATCCTTAGTAGCCCACTATATCCAGGGATCCATTGTAAGGTGACATTTACCCCGTGGGGAGTAATGATGATGTTGTTGATCGTCCTCCCCGCCAAGAATATCTCTTTTTCTTTGTATAGGGTGTTCTCCGGCGCCTCCAGAACCGACTTGGAGTCACTAAAAATCACAAAATCCATTTGAAAAAATTCGCTAAATTGAACCTGTTGGCGCAGAATCTCAACTTCTGTTTTGATAGCCTCGGCCTCGGCCTCGGCCTCCGCTTCATCATTTCAACGATTTTCGCGCCTGAATAACAAAACTCGTAAATGGACCCATCCGGGTATTTCATATGGATACCATACCATACCCTGCAAAGAGGAGGTAAATTTGAATTCTAATCCATCTGTATAGACTAGGACTGCCGATTTTGGGTAGCTAGAGACTTTCTCCAAGGCACATGTCTTCAGAATATTAGGTGCCGTTTCCTTGATGGCTGCCTTTTCTGTCAGATGTGTTTTTATGACAGTCAACCAAACATTTTCCAAAGGGGTGGTCCACAAAACATATTTTCGGTTTCTCTATCCTCTGGTAGATGGTGAATATGGCTTTCCTCTCCTGCTACATCCAGTGGAGAATTAATTCAGTCTTCTGTTTTGCTTTCAAGTGTCTATTTGTACCCAAATTGGATGGCCATTTATTTGTCTCTTGTATCTCTCTACCGCTTCAGTCCGTGCCCCCTTCCTTATGAAATCAAGCGGTTCTATGTTGGCCTCTATCTCGCACGCAGCTGTAGGTGTTGATCTCATCCCCCCACAAATGAGTCTGAGAGCTTGATTCTACACCCGGTAAATAGATTGATAAGTTTTTTATACTCACAGTGGTCTGTATGGGAAGGCTGTAGTCCATCACTGGTCGTACATAACCAAGGTATAGTTGCCGAAGAGTTTATCAGCTCCCCAATTTGTACTAGCAAGTCTTTTGATTACGTTCAAACGCTTGGTTGCTTTACTTCTGACGTTGCAGATGTGGCTGCCAAATTTCAACTGTCTGTCCAGTGTTACTCCCAGATAAACTGTGGTATCTTCTTTTACTAGTAATTCCCCATTCATGTTGATGTTAATGGATCTCTTTGCTTCTTTATGACTGCGGAAAAAGATGGTGTATATGATTTTCTGTGTATTTATCTTTAGTTTCCACAATTCGCAGTATACTGCAATTGTTAGAAGTGATCTGTCGATATTGGCTTTTGCCAAAATGGATTATATTTCTCGGTGATCCAAACGGCGAGATCATCAGCAAACAGTGCCTTAGACACGTTTAGTGAGGACAGTTATGTAGAGAAGGTAAAGGGTGCAGCTTAGAGCCCTGGGGCAGTCCTTCTTCTAACGATCTTTTATTTGATGTTGCCCCTGGAAAGTTGGTATTATGGTTCTGTTGGTCAGGAATGCATGTATCCATTCGTCCATCACTTATTACATTCCAATTTTCCTCATTTTCATGAAAACCCCCTTACTCGTGACCCTGCCACATGCCTTCTGTAGATCAATAAACACTGTTAGTGTGCTTCTTTCATCTTGGAATATATCCATTACATTCTGTGTAAACCTAAAGAGGGGATCATCCGTGCGGTGTCCACGACTGAACCCTGCCTGGTTTCAATCAAGGAGGTTTTTGTTTCCAGCATCCAATAAAGTTTGTTATTTACCATACTTTCAACCACTTTACCTAAACATGAGGTGAGCGACACAGGTCTATAGCTTCCAGGTGTTCCTGGTTGTTTCCCTTCAGTCTGGGTTTCATAGTTGCTGAAAGCCATGTAGATGGCAGCTGTCCTCTGTCCCATGTTCTGTTGAAAAACCATTACAAGTACTTCTTTCGTCTTTGGTCAGAATTTATTTATCATCTCATTTTTAACTTTATCTGGTCCTGTTGCTTTATTTGTTGCCAGTTTTCTCATCATCATGCTCAGTTCTTGTGAAGTGAAGTGATTTTTAGAGGCAACTGTATTAGTAGAGTCGATGTTAAATGTTCTTAAAAGTGATTTATCTAGCAGTTTTCTTGGTTGCGCTTTATTCACTCTAGTGTTAAATTTCTTACAGATCTCAGCTTACTTTGTGGTTAAGTCGAGGTAAGGTGTTCGTCTCGAGTGCTAAAGGTCACGAGTTTAAATCCTGGTGGAGACGGCGATTTTTTCAAGTGGATCATCCTGTAAAAATGTTCCTTGTTCTCTGAGTAGAGAGATCAGACACCCGTGTAAAGTGGCGCGCAAGTTAAGAAACCCATCGGTAGTTTTATATTGAAAAGAGAAGGTCTAACGGCCGCTAAACGGCCGCTAAACGGCCGCTATTCGTGCACAATTTAAGTTAGAAATCGACTTAAGAATTCTCATCCCACAGAGCATATGTTACGAAAAGGCGAATGTATAGCTAATTACTTCAGGTCTTGGCAATGTGGTCAGCGGAGCGACATAGAAGGCACATAACAAGCTGCGGGTCTAGCTTGTGTAGCCAGCGCAGCGACATAGATGGCACATGACAAGCTGCAGGTCTAGCTTGTTCTAGTATACGCCCCACCACCACCAGTCCCAAAAATAGGCTCACGTATATTCCAGGGGCTACCATCCTAACGATTGAAAAAAGAGACAGGGATTGACCTGGCAAGTCGCCAGCGGCTTTTCGCCAGTCAAAAGGAAGAAAAAGAGAAACGAAGGAGGTCACACCTTCACACTCAGGGGACCACGTGGGCCAGTGGTTAAGTGACAGAGCGCACAAGCCGAAGGTGCTGGGTTCAATCCCCATCACAGCACCAGCCATTACACTGTGAAAGCAAATTCTTAGAAAATGCACGAGGAAGCAGACCATTACATGCTGAAGTTGGATGCACTTGGTCGACAGGCGAAAAATAAAAATTACAGTGCAGCGCACATCGGCTTGGAGATTAGAGAAAATAAGGAAAACGCAAAAAAGAAACAACCCCCAAAAAAACACCTCCGCACGACGTCTAACGACACAATTTGACCTAAGATAGACAAATATAAATAGATAGATTCAAACATGGAGTAAATAGAATGTAGCAACTATTAGAGAAATAGATAGATTCAAACATAGAGATGAGTAAATAGAATGGGTAACGGGTAACGGGGAATCAGGGTTCGATTCCGGAGAGGGAGCATGAGAAACGGCTACCACATCCAAGGAAGGCAGCAGGCGCGCAACTTACCCACTCCCGGCACGGGGAGGTAGTGACGAAAAATAACAATACGGGACTCTTTCGAGGCCCCGTAATTGGAATGAGTACACTTTAAACCCTTTAACGAGGATCTATTGGAGGGCAAGTCTGGTGCCAGCAGCCGCGGTAATTCCAGCTCCAATAGCGTATATTAAAGTTGTTGCAGTTAAAAAGCTCGTAGTTGGATCTCAGGCGCAGGCGGGCGGTCCGGCTCGCGCCGGTTCACTGCCCGTTGTCTCCTGCCCTACCGTCTGCCGGCTCTCTCCCACGGGTGCTCTTCGCTGAGCGTCCTGGGTGGCCGGCGCGTTTACTTTGAAAAAATTAGAGTGTTCAAAGCAGGCCTCGGCTGCCTGAATAATGGTGCATGGAATAATGGAATAGGACCTCGGTTCTATTTTGTTGGTTTTCGGAACTGGAGGTAATGATTAACAGGGACAAACGGGGGCATTCGTATTGCGGCGTTAGAGGTGAAATTCTTGGATCGCCGCAAGACGAGCTACTGCGAAAGCATTTGTCAAGAATATTTTCATTAATCAAGAACGAAAGTCAGAGGCGCGAAGACGATCAGATACCGTCGTAGTTCTGACCATAAACGATGCCGACTAGCGATCCGCAGGAGTTGCTTCGATGACTCTGCGGGCAGCTTCCGGGAAACCAAAGTGTTTGGGTTCCGGGGGAAGTATGGTTGCAAAGCTGAAACTTAAAGGAATTGACGGAAGGGCACCACCAGGAGTGGAGCCTGCGGCTTAATTTGACTCAACACGGCCAACACTGAAATGACTGACATGCCGAGACCACTTCTCTGGGGTCTGATATGGAACTGGTGCTGGATTTAGACCCTCAGAAATCTGGGGTTATGCCCTCTGTGGCTCGGTTGGTCTGCATCCAGTGTTTGATAAAGGAATTGACGGAAGAGCACTATCAGGAGTGGAGCCTGAGGCTAAAATTGACTGAACACGCCAATAGTGTAGAATGACTGTCAAAAGAGAACACCTTCGTGGGGTCTAATAGTGAACATGTGCTGGTATTAGACCCACGGAAGACAGGTCAGTCTCCAAACCCCCAAATGAAAGAGCGCCTGCTTCGGTAATCTGGTCTTTACCCTGCAGAAATCGCAGACTCCAGAAACTGGGCCATTGACAGACTAAAAGCCCTCTATTGATACGGTCTGGCTAATATTGAACGGGTGCTGGAAATAGACCCTCTGAAGACAGGTCAGCTTTACCCTACAAATGTCAATGCTCTGCTACGGTAATCCTGCTACGCCCGAGAGGAGCCGCAGACATTTTGGTTCACGTACTAGGCGGATAAGCCAACGGTTCGAGGTGAGGGATTACGGCCGAACGCCTCTAAGCCAAAAATCCCGCCCAAAAGCAGCCCAGCACGAATGCAAAGGGAGGCTTCGACATGGTGGGGACCTCGGGGTCACGCTCCAGCCCCGCCCGGTCAAGCCGCAGAATGAGGTCTCTGCCGTCCGCTGATAAAAGCGGGCGGGATCCTGCTCGATATTCACCCCATACGGCGATGAGGAATGCAATCATTTGTAGAAGACTTAGTTCTTGGTCGGGTTCCCTAAGCAGTAGATCAGCTACCTCACTGCGAACTGCTGAGACTCAACCCTTGACCATGTCCGCTCCCTAGGCGGACAACATCTCCGTGCAAGACTAGGCTTGTCACCTGGTCAAATGCACTATTTCGAGAGGAATCACAGGTCGCTGACATTTGGTCCACGTGCTTGGCTGATAAGCTACCATCTGAGGGATTACGGCCGAACGCCTCTAAGCCAGAATCCCACCCAAAATCTCAGCACCGCTAAGATGGGAGGCTACGACATGGCTGGGGCTGTGTCCCGGCCCGATCAAGCCGCAGGAATGCACCTGGTAAAATGCACTCCTTCCTCACTCTTTGCATCTGTCTGCTATCAGTCATTCCAATGGACGCAGAAGAGATGCAGTCCAGCGGACACTGGTGGCAAGCTCCCGGGTGGCGGGGAATGCTAGGCGTACCATCACTGCAGATGAGCCGAGAAAATAGAGCGAGCAAAAAGATACCTCACTCATATGCATATGCTACGTTTCTGGCAGGACGTGACGATCCTGGGAAAAAGTCACACTGGACTGCCTCTCTTCTGGGATAGTACAAACTAGTACATAGTCCATCATATCATTGCCAAACGCTATAGACACGAGTAGGGAAGACTCGATAGTCCTGCAAGACAACTTCCCAAGAGAGACAACTCTGACCAAAAACAACTGCTGCCTTGCAGTTAGGCTGGGGACAGCCAAAGGCTAAGGAGGGCAACCCTACAGAAACGCCTGTTGAAATCGGATGCACTGAGCCACTGGCTAACAAATTAAATCAGTGCAACGTAAATATCGCTGTAAACAGCGTACGAAGAAGAAGAAGAAGAAGAAGACCTGGCAAGTCGCCAGCGGCTTTTCGCCAGTCAAAAGGAAGAAAAAGAGAAACGAAGGAGGTCACACCTTCACACTCAGGGGACCACGTGGGCCAGTGGTTAAGTGACAGAGCGCACAAGCCGAAGGTGCTGGGTTCAATCCCCATCACAGCACCAGCCATTACACTGTGAAAGCAAATTCTTAGAAAATGCACGAGGAAGCAGACCATTACATGCTGAAGTTGGATGCACTTGGTCGACAGGCGAAAAATAAAAATTACAGTGCAGCGCACATCGGCTTGGAGATTAGAGAAAATAAGGAAAACGCAAAAAAGAAACAACCCCCAAAAAAACACCTCCGCACGACGTCTAACGACACAATTTGACCTAAGATAGACAAATATAAATAGATAGATTCAAACATGGAGTAAATAGAATGTAGCAACTATTAGAGAAATAGATAGATTCAAACATAGAGATGAGTAAATAGAATGTAGCAACTATGACACAAATAGATAGATTCAAACATAGAGATGAGTAAATATAATTTACCAACTATGAGAGCAATAGACAGATTCAAAAATAGAGATGAGTAAATAGAATTCATCAACTATTCGAGAAATAGACAGATTCACAAATAGAGATGAGTAAATAGAATTTACCAACTATGAGAGAAATAGATATATTCAAACATAGAGATGAGTAAATAGAATGTAGCAACTATGACAAAAATAGATAGATTCAAACATAGAGATGAGTAAATAGAATGTAGCAACTATGAGAGAAATAGATAGATTCAAACATAGAGATGAGTAAATAGAATGTAGCAACTATGACAAAAATAGATATATTCAAACATAGAGATGAGTAAATATAATTCACCAAATATACGAGAAATAGATAGATTCAAACATAGAGATGAGTAAATAGAATTCACAAAACTATGAGAGAAATAGATAGATTTAAATATAGAGATTTGACAAAGACGGACTTAGAGTCAAGCTAAGGAGAAGTGAAGTTTGTGGGAGAATGTACAAGTGGATCAACCACTACCTCCAAAAAAGAAAAAGAACTGCCAGAGTCCAAGTACAAGTATGTGGACCTCTGAAAAGAATCTAACCATAGCAAGAAATCGGATGCAGACGGCCCTAACATCGCTGGAAAAGTGGGCGAACTCATGGCTGGTCAAAATAAACGAGGAGAAAACCACATGTACAATATTCTCGCTTTCAATCAAACCACAAAATACCAAATTAAGTTTAAATGGCAAATTCCTGCAGCCAAACGACAACCCAAACTATCTGAGAGTCACATTTGATCGGCGCATGACATGGAAAAGTCAGATCGAGAGAAACCGAATGAAAGCCAGAGAAAGAATGGCAATCATGAGGAAACTTGCTGGCACTAGCTGGGGAGCAGACGATGGCATACTAAAGAAACTGTACACTGGAAGAGTGAGACCAGTTCTCGAGTATGGCATTGCGGCATGGACAACAGCAGCGAAGGCGAACTTCGATAAAGTTAACAAACTTCAAAACCAAGCCATGAGAATTATAACAGGTGGCATGAAGTCAACGCCAATTGTAGAACTTGAAAAGATTACAAAACTGCAATCCATGACCGATAGAAGAGACTGCAGAGCCCAGCTGCAGTCAGAGAAACCCCGAAGACTGACCGACCATCCAATGCACCAGAGACTAAACAATTTGGGAAATGGGAAACTAAAGCGGAGAAACTTTGCAGAAATAGCCAAAGCAAAGATGCACGAAGATCCCATAAACGCACTAACAACACCAAAACCCATCACTACTGTACGAAAACCTACCTGGAAGCAGGATATATTTCCAGAGGTGGTAGAAAATATACCAGGTATTGCAAACAAAAACTGCCAGACTGAAAAAGAAAGGAGAGATACTACCCTAAGCTTCATAACGAAAAGCTACCCAAGCATGGACTGGACCCATGCATACACCGACGGCTCTGTAACAAACGCAACACAGAACGGAGGGGCAGGAGCATTCCTGAACCTACCAAATGGCAGAAAAATAACACTGTCATTCGCTACTGGTAAGTACACAAGCAATTTCAGAGCGGAGGCAGAGGCACTGAGGGCAGCAGTGGAAGAAATGGTGACACACAGTGAAAATGAGAGCCATATAGTCCTGCTGACAGATGCACTCGCCGTAGTCACAGCGCTAAAAAGCCAGAAAAACACTGAGCTTAATGACTTAAGAGCAGCACTCTGCAAACTGTGCCAGCAGTCCGCACCAAAAAGGGTAGTGGTACAGTGGGTCCCATCACACTGCAACATCCAAGGCAACGAGGAAGCAGACAGACTGGCAAAAGAAGGTGCAAGACTACCACAAACAGATACTAGTATGACGTACGAAGAGTCAAAACGGCTTATCAAAGCCAGATACATGACCAAATGGGAAACCGAACATACTGGTTACACCAAAAACGATGCCTATTACCAGTTGAACCGAAGAGAGCAGGTCGTTGTCTTCAGACTTCGCACTGGCCACAATAGACTGAGGTACCATCTATTCAACAAATTGAAGATAGGTGGTACCGACGAATGCCCGTGTGGTACCGGGAAAATGACCGCTGAGCATCTGCTGCAGAACTGCCCGACATACGAGGATCAGAGAGAGCAGATGTAGCCATCACCAGTGGCAACACAAGATAAGCTTTATGGCAGTGTCGACAGCCTCAGGATGACCGCCGCTTTTTTGTGAAAAAATAATGGTTCTGTCTGACTGCGTACGATGAAGAAGAAGAAGAAAAATAGAGATGAGTAAATAGAATTTACCAACTATGAGAGAAATAGATAGATTCAAACATAGAGATGAGTAAATAGAATTTACCAACTATGAGAGAAATAGATAGATTCAAACATAGAGATGAGTAAATAGAATTTACCAACTTTGAGAGAAATAGATAGATTCAAACATAGAGATGAGTAAATAGAATTTACCAACTATGAGAGAAATAGATAGATTCAAACATAGAGATGAGGAAATATAATTTACCAACTATGAGAGAAATAGATAGATTCAAAAACAGAGATGAGTAAATAGAATTTACCAACTATGAGAGAAATAGATAGATTCAAACATAGAGATGAGTAAATAGAATTTACCAACTATGAGAGAAATAGAAAGATTCAAACATAGAGATGAGTAAATAGAATTTACCAACTATGAGAGAAATAGAAAGATTCAAACATAGAGATGAGTAAATAGAATTTACCAACTATGAGAGAAATAGATAGATTCAAACATAGAGATGAGTAAATAGAATTTACCAACTATGAGAGAAATAGATAGATTCAAACATAGAGATGAGTATTTAGATTGTAGCAACTATGCGAGCAAATTTCATGGTGAGAAAAGTGAATCTCTTTGAAACACAGACATCTGCATTGTACTGTTATGAGATAACGGCTAGAATATTTCACCGATAAATCATTGCGGTGATCTCAGAAGTCAACTGTTCCCAAAAGGCGAAAGTCGTTATCTTAAAGGACTGAGATGCAGCAGTGGTAGAGAGCTGGCTCAATAAGCGAAATACAGTCACGTGGTATCAGTAGTATGCTTTTCGACTTGCTGTGCGTGTTGGTTTCAGTCTGCTAGACAGCCCGGGGGTGGGGGATTTTAGAAGTACATTGTGGGGCATGACGTAATTATTTGTGAACAATAAAAACAGATGAAGGAGTTGGGGTAGAGTCTCCGTAACATAATGAGAATATGTGTAGGCAAAATGATCATGCTGCATGGAACGGAATCAGGGGAATCACCGAGATATGCAACATAACCAAAAGGACTCTATGAGAAATGTGTTCGGTCAGGCCTACTAGACAACCTAACCTGATATTAAAAGTGCGATACACGGTACTGAATGAAATTAAAATAGACCGAACATAACTGACAGGGTTTTAAAGTCGTGCCTGAGGATGGCTTGCTTTGGATAGGCTGGCTGACTCAACGTGAAATCCCCCTTGAAACGACACATTCTACTACGGACTAAATAACGGAACTCATATTGTGCCAAGGATTGTAATCAATCCAAGCTACAGACAGAGAAATTAAACAATTTAAGGATACAAAACACAACATATCACTGTTGAGAATGATCCTTTCACATAATCCCGCCCTGAAACCAACTGCATATCCGTCTTTGTTTCTCGAACAATCCATTATAGTTGCCCTGAAAGTTTCGCTATTTATTCAGCCCTGGAATGTGACGTTTCAAAGGGGATTTCCCCGTCAGAAAGCCTGCATCTACAGTAGGCTGTGATCTGAGCTATTGAAATATGTTCTAAATAGAAGTATTTTTGACATTGTAATTACGTAATTGTACGTGAATTAATTTCAAAAACGAGATTAACGTGATGTTAAAATCCTATTGACTGTAGTTTCCTTTTCAAAGATACATTTGATCGATAATGCTTTCAACGCAATGCTGAAAAGCTCTAGTAGAGTTTATATTTGGCTTCAAGTGTAGAGCTTATAATTGGCTTCAAGTGTAGAGCATATATTTGGCTTCAAGTATAGAGCATATATTTGACTTCAAGTGTAGAGCATATATTTGGCTTCAAGTGTAGAGCATATATTTGGCTTCAAGTGTAGAGCATATATTTGACTTCAAGTGTAGAGCATATATTTGGCTTCAAGTATAGAGCATATATTTGACTTCAAGTGTAGAGCATATATTTGGCTTCAAGTATAGAGCATATATTTGACTTCAAGTGTAGAGCATATATTTGGCTTCAAGTGTAGAGCATATATTTGGCTTCAAGTGTAGAGCATATATTTGGCTTCAAGTGTAAAGCATATATGTGGCTTCAAGTGTAGAGCTTACATTTGACTTCAAGTGTAGAGCTTATATTTGGCTGCAAGTGTAGAGCTTATATTTGGCTTCAAGTGTAGAGCTTATATTTTGCTTCAGGTGTAGAGCTTATATTTGGCTTCAAGTGTAGAGCTTATATTTGGCTTCAAGTGTAGAGCTTATATTTGGCTTCAAGTGTAGAGCTTATATTTGGCTTCAAGTGTAGAGCTTATATTTGGCTTAAAGTGTAGAACTTATATACATCGGCCGCCTCCTCAACATCTACATAGGCCTCCTCCTCAACATCTACCTCGGCCACCAACCTCCTCAACATCAACCTCGGCCGACTCCTCAACATCTACCTAACCGCCTCCTCAACATCTACCTCGGCACCTCCTCAACATCTGCATAGGCTACCTCCTCAACATCTACCTCGGCCACCTCCTCAACATCTACATAGGCGACCTCCTCAATATCTACCTCGCCGCCTCCTCAACATCTACCTCGGCCACCTCCTAAAAATCTACATAGGCCACCTCCTAAACATCTACATAGGCCGCCTTCTCAAAATCTACATAAGCCACCTCTTCAACATCTACATAAGCCGCCTCCACAACATCTACCTCGCCGCCTACTCAACATCTACATAGGTCACCTCCTCAACATCTACATAGGCCGCCTCCTCAACATCTACCTCGCCGCTTACTCAACATCTACATAGGCTGACTCCTCAATATCTACATATGCAACCTCCTCAACATCTACCTCGGCAATCCACCTCCTCAACATATACCTCGCCGCCTCCTCAACATCTACCTCGGCCACCCACCTCCTCAACATCTACATAGGCCGTCTCCTCAACATCTACCTCGCCGCCTTCTCAACATCTACACAGGCTGACTCCTCAATGTCTACATAGGCAGCCTCCTCAACATCTACCTCGGCAATCCACCTCCTCAACATATACCTCGCCGCCTCCTCAACATCTACCTCGGCCACCCACCTCCTCAACATCTACCTCGGCCGCCTCCTCAACATCTACCACGCCACCTCCTCAACATCTAGCTCGGCCACCTCCTCAACATCTACCTCAGCACCTCCTCAACATCTACCTCTGCCACCCACCTCCTCAAAATCTACCTCGGCCACCTCATCAACATCTACCTCGGCCACCCACCTCCTCAACATCTACCTCGGCCACCCACCTCCTCAACATCTACCTCAGCCGCCCACCTCCTCAGCATATGCCACGGCCGCCTCCTGAACATCTACCTCGCCGCCTCCTTAACATCTACCTCCGCCACCTCCTCAACATCTACCTCGGCCACCTCCTCAATATCTACCTCGGCCACCTCCTCAACATTTACCTCGGCCACTTCCTCAACATCTACCTCCGCCACCTCCTCAACATCTCCCTCGGCCACCCACCTCCTAAACATCTACATATGCCGCCCACCTCCTCAACATCTACATTAGCCGCATCCTCAACATCTACCTCGGCCACCTCCTCAACATCTACCTCTGCCACCGACCTCCTCAACATCTACTTGGGCCGCGTCCTGAAATTCTACCTCGGCCACCTCCTCAACATCTACCTCGGCCACCTCCTCAACATCTACTTCGGCCACCCATCTCCTAAACATCTATCTCGACCACTTCCTCAACATCTACCTCGGCTACCTCCTCAACATCTACCTCGGCCACCTCCTCAAAATCTAAATCGGCCGCCCACCTCATCAACATCTCCATCGGCCACCCACCTCTTCAACATCTACATAGGCCACCCACCTCCTCAACATCTACATTAGCCGCCTCCTCAACATCTACCTCAGCCATATCCTCAACATCTACCTCGGCCACCCACCTCCTTAACATCTACCTCGGCCGCATCCACAACATCTACCTCGCCGACTCCTCAATATCTACCTCAGCACCTCCTCAACATCTACCTCTGCCACCCACCTCCTCAACATCTACCTCAGCCGCCCACCTTCTCAGCATATGCCACGGCCACTTCCTCAACATCTACATAGGCCACCTCCTCGACATCTACCTCGCCGATTCATCAATATCTACCTCGGCCACCTCCTCAACATCTACCTCGACCACCTCCTCAACATCTACCTCCGCCACCTCCTCAACATCTACCTCGGCCACCTCCTCAATATCTACCTCAGCCACCTCCTCAACATTTACCTCGGCCACTTCCTCAACATCTACCTCCGCCACCTCCTCAACATCTCCCTCCGCCACCCACCTCCTAAACATCTACATATGCCGCCCACCTCCTCAACATCTACATTAGCAGCATCCTCAACATCTACCTCGGCCACCTCCTCAACATCTACCTCTGCCACCGACCTCCTCAACATCTACTTCGGCCGCGTCCTGAAATTCTACCTCGGCCACCTCCTCAACATCTACCTCGGCCACCTCCTCAACATCTACTTCGGCCACCCATCTCCTAAACATCTATCTCGACCACTTCCTCAACATCTACCTCGGCTACCTCCTCAACATCTACCTCGGCCACCTCCTCAAAATCTAAATCGGCCGCCCACCTCATCAACATCTCCATCGGCCACCCACCTCTTCAACATCTACATAGGCCACCCACCTCCTCAACATCTACATTAGCCGCCTCCTCAACATCTACCTCAGCCATATCCTCAACATCTACCTCGGCCACCCACCTCCTTAACATCTACCTCGGCCGCATCCACAACATCTACCTCGCCGACTCCTCAATATCTACCTCAGCACCTCCTCAACATCTACCTCTGCCACCCACCTCCTCAAAATCTACCTCGGCCACCTCCTTAACATCTAACTCGGCCACCCACCTCCTCAACATCTACCTCGGCCACCCACCTCCTCAACATCTACCTCGGCCACCCACCTCCTCAACATCTACCTCAGCCGCCCACCTTCTCAGCATATGCCACGGCCACTTCCTCAACATCTACATAGGCCACCTCCTCAACATCTACCTCGCCGATTCATCAATATCTACCTCGGCCACCTCCTCAACATCTACCTCGACCACCTCCTAAACATCTACCTCGGCCACCTCCTCAATATCTACCTCAGCCACCTCCTCAACATTTACCTCGGCCACTTCCTCAACATCTACCTCCGCCACCTCCTCAACATCTACCTCGGCCACCTCCTCAATATCTACCTCGGCCACCTCCTCAACATTTACCTCGGCCACTTCCTCAACATCTACCTCCGCCACCTCCTCAACATCTCCCTCGGCCACCCACCTCCTAAACATCTACATATGCCGCCCACCTCCTCAACATCTACATTAGCCGCATCCTCAACATCTACCTCGGCCACCTCCTCAACATCTACCTCTGCCACCGACCTCCTCAACATCTACCTCGGCCGCGTCCTGAAATTCTACATCGGCCACCTCCTCAATATCTACCTCGGCCACCCACCTCCTCAACATCTACATAGGCCGCCTCCTCAACATCTACCTAGGCCACCTCCTCAACATCTACTTCGGCCACCCATCTCCTAAACATCTATCTCGACCACTTCCTCAACATCTACCTCGGCTACCTCCTCAACATCTACCTCGGCCACCTCCTCAAAATCTAAATCGGCCGCCCACCTCATCAACATCTCCATCGGCCACTCACCTCTTCAACATCTACATAGGCCACCCACCTCCTTAACATCTACCTCAGCCATCTCCTCAACATCTACCTCTGCCACCAACCTCCTCAACATCTAACTCGCCGCCTCCTCAACATCTACCTCTGCCACCAACCTCCTCAACATCTACCTCTGCCACCAACCTCCTCAACATCTAACTCGCCGCCTCCTAAACATCTACCTCGCCACCTCCTCAACATCTACCTCGCCACCTCCTTAACATCTACCTCGGCCGCATCCACAACATCTAGCTCGGCCGCCTCCTCAACATCTACCTCGCCGACTCCTCAATATCTACCTCAGCACCTCCTCAACATCTACCTCTGCCACCCACCTCCTCAACATCTACCTCCGCCACCTCCTCAACATCTCCCTCGGCCACCCACCTCCTAAACATCTACATAGGCCACCCACCTCCTCAACATCTACATTAGCCGCCTCCTTAACATTTTCCTCGGCCACCTCCTCAACATCTACCTCTGCCACCGACCTCCTCAACATCTACCTCGTCCGCCTCCTGAAATTCTACCTCGGCCACCTCCTCAACATCTACCTCGGCCACCCACCTCCTCAACATCTACCTCGGCTACCTCCTCAACATCTCCATCGGCCACCCACCTCCTCAACATCTACATAGGCCGCCCACCTCCTTAACATCTACATTAGCCGCCTCTTCAACATCTACCTCGGCCACCTCCACAACATCTACCTCTGCTACCGACCTCCTCAACATCTACCTCGGCTGCCTCCTCAACATCTACCTCGGCCACCTCCTCAACATCTACCTCTGCCACCCACCTCCTTAACATCTACATAGGCCGCCCACCTCTTTAACATCCACAAAGGCCACCTCCTCAACATCTACTTCGGCCACCCATCTCCTAAACATCTATCTCGACCACTTCCTCAACATCTACCTCTGCCACCTCCTCAAAATCTAAATCGGCAGCCCACCTCCTCAACATCTACCTCAGCCACCCACCTCCTCAACGTCTACATCGGCCACCTCTACGACATCTACCTCGACCGCCTCTCCAACAACTACCTCGTCGGCCTCCTCAACATCTACCTCGGCCGCCCCCTCAATATCTACATTGGCCGCCTCCTCAACATCTACCTCGGCTACCTCCTTAACATCTACCTCGGCTATCTCCTAGACATCTACCTCGGCTACCTCAACATCTACTTCGGCCTCCCACCTCCTCAACATCTATCTCGACCACTTCCTCAACATCTACCTCGGCTACCTCCTCAACATCTACCTCGGTAACCTCCTCAACATCTACATCGGCCGTCCACCTCCTCAACATCTACCTCGGCCCCCTCCTGAACATCTACCTCGGCCACCCACCTCCTCAACATCTACATAGGCCGCCTCCTCAACATCTACCTAGGCCACCTCCTCAACATCTACTTCGGCCACCCATCTCCTAAACATCTATCTCGACCGCTTCCTAAACATCTACCTCGGCCACCTCCTCAACATCTACCTCTACCGCCTCCTCAACATCTACCTCGGCCGCCCCCTCAACATCAACATCGACCGCCTCATCAACATCTACATCGGCCGCATCCTCAACATCTACCTCGTCGCCTCCTCAACATCTACCTCGGCCGCCTCCTTAACATCTACATCGGCCGCCCCCTCAACATCTACATCGGCCGCCTCATCAACATGGAAAGTAACCTGAAGCCCGAAGTACCAGGCGCCAACGACAAGGCTGGGCCGCCTTTAACTTAGTAAAGACGGCAATAGACGCACAAGAGACAACAGACTGACATATTCGATTCATTGGTCCTACCAGGGCTTTGCTATGGATGTGAAACCTGGACTCTAACAAAAGCCACGGACAACCAGCTAAGGACAACCAGGCACGGACAACCAGCTAAAGACAACCAGCCACGGACAACCAGATAAGGACAACCAGATAAGGATAACCAACTAAGGACAACCAGCTAAGGACAACCAGCCACGGACAACCAGCCACGGACAACCAGCAACGGACAACCAGCTACGGACAACCAACAACGGACAACCAGCCACGGACAACCAGCCACGGACAATCATCTAAGGACAACCAGCCACCGACAACCAGCTAAGGACAACCAGCCACGGACGACCAGCTAGGGACAGCCATCTAAGGACAACCAGCCACGGACAACCGAGCTAAGGACAACCAGCCACGGACAACCAGCTAAGAACAACTAGCCACCGTCAACCAGCCACGGACAACCAGCTATGGACAACCAGCCACGGACAACCAGCTAAGGACAACCAGACATGGACAACCAGCTAAGGACAACCAGCTAAGGAAAACCAGCCAAGGACAACCAGCTAAGGACAACCAGCCACGGACAACCAGCAACGAACAACCAGCTAAGGACAACCAGCCACGGAAAACCAGCTAAGGACAACCAGCCACGGACAACCAGCTAAGGACAACCAGCTAAGGACAACCAGCCACGGACAACCAGCAACGGATAACCAGCTAAGGATAACCAGGCCATGGACAACCAGCCACGGACAACCAGCTACGGACAACCAACCACGGACAACCAGCTAAGGAAAACCAGCTATGGACAACCAGCAACGGACAACCAGCTAAGGACAACCAGCCACGAACAACCAGCTAAGGACAACCAGCCACGGACAACCAGCTAAGGACAACCAGCGACGGACAACCAGCCACGGACAACCAGCTAAGGACAACCAGCCACGGACAACCAGCTAAGGACAACCAGCTAAGGACAACCAGCTAAGGACAACCAGCTAAGGACAACCAGCCACGGACAACCAGCCACGGACAACCAGCCACGGACAACCAGCTACGGACAACCAACCACGGACAACCAGCCACGGACAACCAGCTATGGACAACCAGCCACGGACAACCAGCTAAGAACAACCAGACATGGACAACCAGCTAAGGACAACCAGCTAAGGACAACCAGCTAAGGACAACCAGCCACGGACAACCAGCCACGGATAACCAGCTAAGGAAAACCAGCTAAGGACAACCAGCTAAGGACAACCAGCTAAGGACAACCAGCTAAGGACAACCAGCCACGGACAACCAGCCACGGACAACCAGCCACAGACAACCAGCTACGGACAACCAACCACGGACAACCAGCTACGGACAACCAGCTAGGGACAACCAGCCACGGACAACCAGCTAAGGACAACCAGCTAAGGACAACCAGCTAAGGACAACCTGCAACGGACAATCAGCTAAGGACAACCAGCCACGGACAACCAGCTAGGGACAACCAGCTAAGGACAACCAGCAACGGACAACCAGCTAAGGACAACCAGATAAGGACAACCAGCTAAGGACAACCAGCCACGAACAACCAGCTAAGGACAACCAGCCACGGACAACCACCTAAGGACAACCAGCTAAGGACAACACATGGCTATCTTGAGCGCCGTCTCACGGGCATGTCACTCAGGCGACAGCGTCAGATAGACTACACAACAGTGACATCCGGACGTTGCCACATTGTCACCATAAAACTTATGGCAGAACTCTAAAATGACGAACATACAAATCCTGCGAACGTGCATCTTGTCGATGGAAACGTAGGGAGGTGAAACATGGATAACCCCACAAACACGAGACAAGGATTTAATCTGTTGAACTAAAATGCTACAGAAGGGTGCTCAAATTACCATGGACAGCAAAAAGACCAAACAAAAAATGAAGATATGCTATTTAAACTGGATATCGAGCTGGATTACGACATGGATATCGAGTGGACTTATATAATGGCCTGGAGAGAACGACATGGATATTGAGTGGACTTATATAATGGTCTGGAGAGAACGACATGGTGCCTTTGACGCGGGGCAGGGGATGACCGAGGAGAAGATGGACACAACATATCAAGGAGGTCCTTAAGATGACAGCGACAGAGGCGGGAGTTCTGGCTAGAGATCGTCTTACAGGTCAGCTGTTGGGAGAGCGACATAGGCACGAGTTCTGGCTAGAGATCGTCTTACAGGTCAGCTGTTGGGAGAGCGACATAGGCACGAGTTCTGGCTAGAGATCGTCTTACAGGTCAGCTGTTGGGAGAGCGACATAGGCACGAGTTCTGGCTAGAGATCGTCTTACAGGTCAGCTGTTGGGAGAGCGACATAGGCACGAGTTCTGGCTAGAGATCGTCTTACAGGTCAGCTGTTGGTAGAGCGACATAGGCACGAGTTCTGGCTAGAGATCGTCTTACAGGTCAGCTGTTGGGAGAGCGACATAGGCACGAGTTCTGGCTAGA
Organism: Ariolimax columbianus; assembly: GCA_036924085.1. Taxonomy (NCBI): domain Eukaryota; kingdom Metazoa; phylum Mollusca; class Gastropoda; order Stylommatophora; family Arionidae; genus Ariolimax; species Ariolimax columbianus. The sequence continues at coordinate 25,834,985 of JAVGWX010000025.1, forward strand.
GATCGTCTTACAGGTCAGCTGTTGGGAGAGCGACGTTCTGGCTAGAGATCGTTTCTTACAGATCGGCTGTTGTGACAGCGACGTTTTGCGAAGGACCTGCAACATGTTGATGATGATGATGGTGATCATGACATTATTACATACACGGCTAACCATATTAAGAACAAACTTATACTACTGATCCAGAAGATGTCACATTTGTGGATCATAATACTGTCATTATCAAATTTAAGGTGCATGCTTTACAGTTCACAATCTTGAAAACATCAAATTTACGGCTCATGGTCTTTAAAAAAAATTCAAGTGAAAAGGTTCTTGAGATGAAAACATAACCATTTTAATACACAACCAATATGTTCTATCGCCTCTAATTCATGTTTATCGGCTCGTTTAATCTCGTATGAAACAGACACCCATTCAAACACAGAAGCCATCGAATCAACCTGAAAGAACAGACCAATCGTGTACTTGTTAACAGAAGAAACGATCCAAAGACACGTTTTTATTGGCCAATAAAAGCGACTGTCGCTCTCTGATTGGTCAAATGTGTGGTTGTTATGTCAAAGAGTAATTTCAATGAAGAATATACGGGTTGTGTTTGAGGCTGAAAATGCTGATTTGACGATAATGTTGTTTATATTTAACTGCTTGTGCAAGTTGAGAGACGTGACACGATCCGGAGTCCACGTGAACAATAAAAAAATACAACAAACTGCTTTGGAAATAACAACAAGATCATAGCAAAGAAGATTACACCAAACATGATCATAACAAACAAATTCACATAATTTCCTGGGCTGTTTGCTAATGATGAATCACATTTCTAAATGTTACAAAAAAGTAGACACACTCAATAAAAATCAAAAATTAATTCACTAAATCAATATATAAATCACAAAGACAAATACATTATGTTTCTAAATAGATTACGAACACTACACAATGCGATGAAACAATTTCTAAAACTTCTCAACTTGCATACAGTAGAACATTCCTCCAGCCACTGGCGCACACTTATTACCACACTGCGTCTCAGACCGACTCACACACACACAATCACGTTTAGAGAATCAAAGACATAAATAACCCACATCCGTCAACGAATGGCACAACCTAACACCAAGACACACAGCGACAGACACAAACTTACACCAAGACACACAGAGACAGACACAAACTTACACAAGACACACAGAGACAGACACAAACTAACACAAGACACACAGAGACAGATACAAACTAACACAAGACACAGAGAGACAGACACAGACTAACACAAGACACAGTGATAGACTCAAACGAGAACACAAAATAACGAAGTGACTGACACACTCTAATACATGAAACAACGAAGTGACTGACACACACACTAATACATGAAACAACGAAGTGACTGACACACTCTAATACATGAAACAACGAAGTGACTGACACACTCTAATACATGAAACCATGTAGTACATACACAAACTAATACACAAAACCACATAGTGATAAACACGAACTAACGCACAAAATCACACACTGACAGGCACAAACTAATATATGAATCCACGTATTGACAGGCACACGCGAATACAGTAAACGACGTAGCCACAGGTCCAAACAAATACACGAAACATAGCGACATACACAAACTAAAACAGTAAACCATCTAGCCAGAGACATAAACTATTGCACGAAATAACCTAGCGACAGACACACACTAATACAGAAAACCACATAGCGACAGACACAAACTAATGCACGACATCACCTAGCGACAGACACACACAAACACTGAAACCACATAGCGACAGACACACACTAATACAGAAAACCACATAGCGACAGACACAAACAAATGCACGACATCACCAAGCCACAGACACAAACAAATGCACGACATCACCAAGCCACAGACACAAACAAATGCACGACATCACCAAGCCACAGACACAAACAAATGCACGACATCACCAAGCCACAGACACAAACAAATGCACGACATCACCTAGCCACACACACAAGCAAATGCACGACATTACCTAGCGACAAACACACAAACAAACACAGAAAACCACATAGCGACAGACACACACACATGCACGACATCACCTAGCCACACACACAAGCAAATGTACGACATCACCTAGAGACAAACACACAAACAAACACAGAAAACCACATAGCGACAGACACCTAAACTAAAAACACTGCAGATGTATAACAAGATGATTATTGCAAGTACTTACTCCGACACATCCTTGGAATCACTTTGAGAATCTCCACATAATGCGCCTCATCAGTTAACTTTTCATCGAATGCTGCGTGCCAAGGCCTAACTTTGAATATTTTTTCCATAGTCCAGTATATGGGCTCTATAGTGAATGCACAGGTAGACATGCCCCCTCGGCCATCGTGCTTTCGATCATGGTATATAATGCCCACAGTGGCCCAGCCAAACGTTTCGGCGATTGATATAAAGAACTCAGAAGATTTCGTGTAGCTTCCCTAGAAAGATATGGCAGTAAGTGGGAATGCTCTTTACGACTGTAGAGATGTCGTTGTAGTACAATCAACTACAGTAGATCTTTCTCTGTTGTTTATTGATTACAGTTTTACTTTTAAAATTATGTTGCTCGTGTGTCCATTTTACAATGGTGTTCGTGAATACAATTATGAATTTTCTTCATCATAATCAGAACTGATTATGACAGTGGTTTTTCTCATTCTTCTTCTTCGTATTCTTTTTCTTCTTATTATTTTTCTTCTTATTCTTCTTATACTTCGTTTGTTCTCAATCTCCCGGTACAAAGTCCTGAAAAGGGTTTTGCAGGTAGCAGGATGTTGTCCGGAGAATTAGTTTACAGCTTGACTTCAATATTTGCACCTATTGTCTCGACACATCCGACTTCAGCAGGCATTTATGAGTAACGGGTTAGCCTTCCCTCTTGGATCCCTTCTACTTAGCCAGTCTGCTCTGTTACAGCCTGTACCGGGTTAGCCTTCCCTCTTGGATCCTTTCTACTTAACCAGTCTGCTCTGTTACAGCCTGTACCGGGTTAGCCTTCCCTCTTGGATCCTTTCTACTTAACCAGTCTGCTCTGTTAGAGCCTGTACCGGGTTAGCCTTCCCTCTTGGATCCTTTCTACTTAACCAGTCTGCTCTGTTACAGCCTGTACCGGGTTAGCCTTCCCTCTTGGATCCTTTCTACTTAACCAGTCTGCTCTGTTACAGCCTGTACCGGGTTAGCCTTCCCTCTTGGATCCCTTCTACTTAGCCAGTCTGCTCTGTTACAGCCTGTACCGGGTTAGCCTTTCCTCTTGGATCCTTTCTACTTAACCAGTCTGCTCTGTTACAGCCTGTACCGGTTCAGCCTTCCCTCTTGGATCCTTTCTACTTAACCAGTCTGCTCTGTTACAGCCTTTACCGGGTTAGCCTTCCCTCTTGGATCCAATCTACTTAACCAGTCTGCTCTGTTACAGCCTGTTATGCAGGATCACGGCGTGGAAGTGTAGAACGGTCTTTGGAGCTCTGGTTCGTTAATCCTGACGCTAGCAGTTAGCTCATGTTTGGGTGGCTGGCCCTGACGCTAGCAGTTAGCTCATGTTTGGGTCACTGACCCTGACGCTAGCAGTTAGTTCATGTTTTGGTCACTGACCCTGACGCTAGCAGTTAGCTCATGTTTTGGTGGCGGCCCATACGCTAGCAGTAGGCTTTTGGTCACTGACCCTGACACTAGCAGTAGGCTTTTGGTCACTGACCCTGACACTAGCAGTAGGCTTTTGGTAACTGACCCTGACACTAGCAGTAGGCTTTTGGTCACTGACCCTGACACTAGCAGTAGGCTTTTGGTCGCTGACCCTGACACTAGCAGTAGGCTTTTGGTCGCTGACCCTGACACTAGCAGTAGGCTATTGGTCACTGACCCTGACACTAGCAGTAGGCTTTTGGTCACTGACCCTGACACTAGCAGTAGGCTTTTGGTCACTGACCCTGACACTAGCAGTAGGCGTTTGGTCACTGACCCTGACACTAGCAGTAGGCTTTTGGTCACTGACCCTGATACTAGCAGTAGGCTTTTGGTCACTGACCCTGACACTAGCAGTAGGCTTTTGGTCACTGACCCTGACACTAGCAGTAGGCTTTTGGTCACTGACCCTGACACTAGCAGTAGGCTTTTGGTCACAGACCCTGACACTAGCAGTAGGCTTTTGGTCACTGACCCTTACACTAGCAGTAGGCTTTTGGTCACTGACCCTGACACTAGCAGTAGGCTTTTGGTCACTGACCCTGATACTAGCAGTAGGCTTTTGGTCACTGACCCTGACACTAGCAGTAGGCTTTTGGTCACTGACCCTGACACTAGCAGTAGCCTTTTTGTTCACTGACCCTGACACTAGCAGTCAGCTTTTGGTCACTGACCCTGACACTAGCAGTAGGCTTTTGGTCACTGACCCTGATACTAGCAGTAGGCTTTTGGTCACTGACCCTGACACTAGCAGTAGGCTTTTGGTCACTGACCCTGACACTAGCAGTAGCCTTTTTGTTCACTGACCCTGACACTAGCAGTAGGCTTTTGGTTACTGATCCTGACACTAGCAGTAGGCTTTTGGTCACTGACCCTGACGCTAGCAGAAGGCTTTTGGTCACTGACCCTGATGCTAGCAGTAGGCTTTTGGTCCCTGACCCTGACACTAGCAGTAGGCTTTTGGTCCCTGACCCTGACACTAGCAGTAGGCTTTTGGTCACTGACCCTGACACTAGCAGTAGGCTTTTGGTCACTGACCCTGATACTAGCAGTAGGCTTTTGGTCACTGACCCTGACACTAGCAGTAGGCTTTTGGTCACTGACCCTGACACTAGCAGTAGCCTTTTGGTCACTGACCCTGACACTAGCAGTAGGCTTTTGGTCACTGACCCTGACACTAGCAGTAGGCTTTTGGTCATTGACCCTGAAGCTAGCAGTAGGCTTTTGGTCACTGACCCTGATGCTAGCAGTAGGCTTTTGGTCACTGACCCTGACACTAGCAGTCAGCTTTTGGTCACTGACCCTGACACTAGCAGTAGGCTTTTGGTCACTGACCCTGATGCTAGCAGTATGCTTTTGGTCACTGACCCTGACACTAGCAGTCAGCTTTTGGTCACTGACCCTGACACTAGCAGTAGGCTTTTGGTCACTGACCCTGATGCTAGCAGTAGGCTTTTGGTCACTGACGCTGACACTAGCAGTAGGCTTTTGGTCACTGACCCTGATGCTAGCAGTAGGCTTTTGGTCACTGACCCTGATGCTAGCAGTAGGCTTTTGGTCACTGACGCTGACACTAGCAGTAGGCTTTTGGTCACTGACCCTGATGCTAGCAGTAGGCTTTTGGTCACTGACCCTGATGCTAGCAGTAGGCTTTTGGTCACTGACCCTGACACTAGCAGTAGGCTTTTGGTCACTGACCCTGACACTAGCAATAGGCTTTTGGTCACTGACCCTGATGCTAGCAGTAGGCTTTTGGTCACTGACCCTGACACTAGCAGTAGGCTTTTGGTCACTGACCCTGACACTAGCAATAGGCTTTTGGTCACTGACCCTGACACTAGCAATAGGCTTTTGGTCACTGACCCTGATGCTAGCAGTAGGCTTTTGGTCACTGACCCTGACACTAGCAGTAGGCTTTTGGTCACTGACCCTGACACTAGCAATAGGCTTTTGGTCACTGACCCTGACACTAGCAGTAGGCTTTTGGTCACTGACCCTGACACTAGCAGTAGGCTTTTGGTCACTGACCCTGACACCAGCAGTAGGCTTTTGGTCACTGACCATTGGAGCTCTTGTACTCATCATTACCCCTAAAAATGACTCAATCACTCAATCACTCAATCACTCAATCACTCAATCACTCAATCACTCAATCACCCATTCAGACGAAGAGGTCGTGAGAGACTTGGCTACTACCCTAAATTGTAAAGGTTTTGATATTTTTTCGTATGACCCAAATGATAAATTATGTGCATTTCTTTAGCAAGTAAGAGGATTTTAAAGGGACAGTCTTCCAAACTCAACCAGGTTACGTGAGCTGATCAGTACAAAACTACATTTAAAACGTCCATGAAAGTATATTAATTTTGGAAATAAAATCATGAAATTTAACTATACTGTTTAATTAGAGAAGTTTGCAAGCTGCTTGATGACAACACACAGTGCAACGCTGGACAAATTGTCTCTGTCAACGTCTAGTACATAATACATTGTCTCTGTCAACGTCTAGTACATAATACATTGTCTCTGTCAACGTCTAGTACATAATACATTGTCTCTGTCAACGTCTAGTACATAATACATTGTCTCTGTCAACGTCTTGTACATAATACATTTTCTGTTTCAACGTCTTGTACATAAAACAGTGTCTGTATCAACGTCTTGTACATAATACGTTGTCTGTTTCAACGTCTTGTACATAATACGTTGTCTGTTTCAACGTCTTGTACATAATACATTATCTGTTTCAACGTCTTGTACATAATACGTTGTCTGTTTCAACGTCTTGTACATAATACATTGTCTATTTCAACGTCTTGTACATAATACATTGTCTGTTTCAACGTCATGTACATAATACATTGTCTGTTTCAACGTCTTGTACTTAATACATTTTCTGTTTCAACGTCTTGTACATAATACATTGTCTGTTTCAACGTCTTGTACATAATACGTTGTCTGTTTCAACGTCTTGTACATATTTTGCATCGACCAATGTGTATTACAGGATAAATCAATGCCCATTATATGAGGAATTGTCTCCATCAATGTATAGTACTGATGTACTGCCCATGTCACTATTTGGTGCAGGAAACACTCTTTGTGTCGATACCTAGAACACGAAACATTGATCCTATCAATGTCAATGATACATTGTCCCTAACAATGTCCTATCATACAACATATTGTCTCTATCAATGTCCTAGCATATGATATTTTGTCCCTACCAATGTCCTAGCATATGATATATTGTCCCTACTAATGTCCTAGCATATTACATATTGTCCCTACCAATGTCCTAGCATATGCTATATTGTCCCTATCAATGTGCTAGCATATGATAAATTGTTCCTACCAATGTCCTAGCATATGATAGTTTGTCCCATCAAATGTCCTAGCATATGATATTTTGTCCCTACCAATGTCCTAGCATATGATATATTGTCCCTACCAATGTCCTAGCATATTACATATTGTCCCTACCAATGTCCTAGCATATGCTATATTGTCCCTATCAATGTGCTAGCATATGATATATTGTTCCTACCAATGTCCTAGCATATGATATATTGTCCCTACCAATGTCCTAGCATATGATATATTGTCCCTACCAATGTGCTAGCATATGATATATTGTTCCTACCAATGTCCTAGCATATGATATATTGTCCCTACCAATGTCCTAGCAAATGATATATTTTCCCTACCAATGTCCTAGCATATGATATATAGTCCCTACCAATGTCCTAACATATAATATATTGTCCCTACCAATGTCCTAACATATGAAATATTGTCCCTACCAATCTCCTAGCATATGATACATTGTCCCAACCAGTGGCCTAGCCTAGCACATTATAAACTGTGCAGAAGAAACCTCAATGTATACGAATAAGATGAAGCTTATTCAAATTAAGGGGGGAGTGTGTGGAGGGCCACGGGAGAGTCGCCTATGTTTTGTACGGAAGGGATGTGATGCACCTATTTAAAGTCCCTTATATCGAGAGCAGGATTCTCCACAAGACAGAATGTAAGCCTGTGCGCCAATTGGGTAACGTAATCTGTAACAATTATTGCAGCCACAGTTCCTTCTTGTTCTCGTTGTTCCCAGGAGTACATGATCGCCTCGTCAATGTGCGAACAGTGCAGATTCCTCTTTCTATCATTTGGGCACTAGCCGTTGGTATCTCAAAGTTGACCAAAGACATTGATGTTAACAATAGCTTATGTACTGTTGCTGTTAGATCGGTGAATAGGAGTGGCACTAGGTCCAGCCTATTGTTGTGAGATCGGTGACCAGGATTGGCACTAGGTCCCAACTAATGTTGTGAGATCGGTGACCAGGATTGGCACTAGGTCCCAACTAATGTTTTGAGATCGGTGACCAGGAGTGGCACTAGGTCCCAACTAATGTTGTAAGATGGGTGACCAATGAATGGCACTAGGCCCCAGCTAATGTTGTGGGATCGGTGACCAGGAGTGGCACTAGGCCGCAACTAATGTTGTGAGATCGGTGACCAGGAGTGGCACTAGGCCCCAACTATTGTTGTGAGATGGGTGACCAGGAGTGGCACTAGGTCCCAACTAATGTTGTTAGATTGGTGACCAGGAGTGGCACTAGGCCGAAACTAATGTTGTGAGAGAGTGGCACTAGGCTCCAACTAATTTTGTGAGATCGATGACCATGAGTGGCACTAGGTCCCAACTTATGTTATGAGATCGGTAACCAGGAGTGTCATTAGGCCCCAACTAATGTTATGAGATCGGTCACCAGGAGTGGCACTAGGCCCTAACTAATGTTGTGAGAGAGTGGCACTATGCCCCAACTAATATTGTGAGATCGGTGACCAGGAGTGGCACTGGGCCCAAACAAATGTTGTGAGATCGGTGACCAGGAGTGACATAGGTCCCAACTAATGTTGTGAGAGAGTGGCACTAGGTCCCATCTAATGTTGTGAGATGGGTGACCAGGAGTGGCACTAGGTCCCAACTAATGTTGTTAGATTGGTGACCAGGAGTGGCACTAGGCCCAAACTAATGTTGTGAGAGAGTGGCACTAGGCTCCAACTAATTTTGTGAGATCGATGACCATGAGTGGCACTAGGTCCCAACTAATGTTGTGCGATCGGTAACCAGGAGTGTCATTAGGTCCCAACTAATGTTTTGAGATCGGTGAACAAGAGTGGCACTAGGCCCAAACTAATATTGTGAGATCGGTGAACAGGAGTGGCACTGGGCCCCAACAAATGTTGTGAGATCGGTGACCAGGAGTGGCACTAGGTCCCAACTAATGTTGTGAGATCGGAGATCAGGAGTGGCACTAGGCCTCAACTAATGTTTTGAGAGAGTGGCACTAGGCCCCCAACTAATGTTGTGAGATCCATGAATATGAGTGATATTAGGTCGTAACTAATGTTGTGTGATCGGTGACCAGGAGCCTCATTAGGTCCAAACTAATGTTCTGAGATCGGTGACCAGGATTGGCACTGGGCCCAAACTACTGTTATGAGATCGGTGACCAGGAGTGACAATAGGTCCCAACTAATGTTGTGAGATCGGTGACCAGGAGTGGTACTAGGCCCCAACTAATGTTTTGAGATCGGTGACCAGGAGTGGCACTAGGCCCCAACTAATGTTGTGAGATCGGTGATCAGGAGTGGCACTAGTCTCCAACTAATGTTGTGAGATCGGGGACCAGGAGTGGCACTAGGTCGGAACTAATGTTGTTAGATTGGTGACCAGGAGTGGCACTAGGCCCAAACTAATATTGTGAGAGAGTGGCCCCATGGCCCCAACTAATGTTGTGAGAGAGTGGCACTAGGCCCCAACTAATGTTGTGAGATCGGTGACCAGGAGTGACAATAGGCCCCAGCTAATGTTGTGAGATCGGTGACCATGAGTGACACTAGGCCCCAACTAATGTTGTGAGATCGGTGACCAGGAGTGTCATTAGGTCCCAACTAATCTTTTGAGATCGGTGACCAGGAGTTGCACTAGGCCCCAACTAATGTTGTGATATCGGTGTTCAGGAGTGGCACTGGGCCCCAACTAATGTTTTGAGATCAGCGACTGGGAATGGCACTAGGTCCCAACTACTGTTGTGAGTTCGGTGACCAGGAGTGGCACTAGATCCCAACTAATGTTTTGAGATCGGTGATCAGAAGTGGCAGTAGGCCCGAGCTAATGTTGTGAGATCGGTGACCAGGAATGGCACTAGGCCCCAACTAATATTGTGAGATCGGTGACCATGAGTGGCACTATTCCCCAACTATTGTTGTAAGATCGGTGAGCAGGATTGGCACTAGTCACCAACTAATGTTGTGAGATCGGTGACCAGGAGTGGCACTAGGTTCCAACTAATCTTTTTAGATCGGTGACCAGGGGTGGCACTAGGCCCCAACTAATGTTTTGAGAGAGTGGCACTAGGCCCTAACTAATGTTCTGAGATCGGTGACAGGGAGTTGCACTAGTTCCCAACTAATGTTATGAGATCGGTGACCAGGAGTGGCACTAGGTTCCAACTAATATTGTGAGATCGGTAACCAGGAGAAACACTAGGTCCCAACTAATGTTGTGAGATCAGTGACCAGGAGTGGCACTAGGTCAAAACTAATATTGTGAGAGAGTGGTACTAGGCCCCAACTAATATTGTGAGATCGGTGACCAAGAGTGGCACTAGGTCCCAACTAATGTTATGAGATCGGTGACCAGGAGTGGCACTAGGTCCCAACTAATATTGTGAGATCGGTAACCAGGAGTGGCACTAGGTCCCAACTAATGTTTTGAGATCAGTGACCAGGAGTGGCACTAGGTTGTAACTAATGTTGTGAGAGAGTGGCACTAGGCCCCAACTAATCTTGTGTGATCGGTGACCAGGAGTGGCAGTAGGTCCCAACTAATGTTGTGAGAGAGTGGCACTAAGCCCCAACTAATGTTGTGAGAGAGTGGCACTAGGCCCAGCCTGATGTTGTGAGATCGGTGACCAGGAGTGGTACTAGGCCCCAACTAATGTTTTGAGATCGGTGACCAGGAGTGGCACTAGGCCCCAACTAATGTTGTGAGATCGGTGACCAGGAGTGGCACTAGTCTCCAACTAATGTTGTGAGATCGGTGACCAGGAGTGGCACTAGTCTCCAACTAATGTTGTGAGATCGGGGACCAGGAGAGGCACTAGGTCCGAACTAATGTTGTTAGACTGGTGACCAGGAGTGGCACTAGGCCCAAAATAATATTGTGAGAGAGTGGCCCCATGGCCCCAACTAATGTTGTGAGAGAGTGGCACTAGGCCCCAACTAATGTAGTGAGATCGGTGACCAGGAGTTGCACTAGGCCCCAACTAATGTTGTGATATCGGTGTTCAGGAGTGGCACTGGGCCCCAACTAATGTTTTGAGATCAGCGACTGGGAATGGCACCAGGTCCCAACTACTGTTGTGAGTTCGGTGACCAGGAGTGGCACTAGATCCCAACTAATGTTGTGAGATCGGTGATCAGGAGTGGCAGTAGGCCCGAGCTAATGTTGTGAGATCGGTGACCAGGAGTGGCACTAGGTTCCAACTAATCTTGTTAGATCGGTAACCAGGGGTGGCACTAGGCCCAAACTAATGTTTTGAGAGAGTGGCACTAGGCCCCAACTAATGTTGTGAGATCGGTGACAGGGAGTTGCACTAGTTCCCAACTAATATTATGAGATCGGTGACAGGAGTGGCACTAGGTCCCAACTAATATTGTGAGATCGGTAACCAGGAGTAACACTAGGTCCCAACTAATGTTGTGAGATTGGTGACCAAGAGTGGCACTAGGTCCCAACTAATGTTGTGAGATCGGTAACCAGGAGTGGCACTAGGTCCCAACTAATGTTTTGAGATCAGTGTCCAGGAGTGGCACTAGGTTGTAACTAATGTTGTGAGAGAGTGGCACTAGGCCCCAACTAATCTTGTGTGAACGGTGACCAGGAGTGGCAGTAGGTCCCAACTAATGTTGTGAGAGAGTGGCACTAGGCCCAAACTAATGTTGTGAGAGAGTGGCACTAGGCCCCAACTAATGTTGTGAGAGAATGGCACTGGGCCCCAATTAATGTTGTGAGAGAGTGGCACTAGGCCCCAACTAATGTTGTGAGAAAGTGGCAGTAAGCCCCAACTAATGTTGTGAGAGAGTGGCACTAGGCCCTAACTAATGTTGTGAGAGAGTGGCGCTAGGCCCCAACAAAAAGGTTTGAGAGAGGGGCACTAGGTTCCAACTAATGTTGTGAGATCGGTGACTAGGAGCGGTAATAGGCCCCAGCTAAAGTTGTGAGATCGGTGACCAGGAGTGGCACTAGGTCCCAACTAATGTTGTTAGATTGGTGACCAGGAGTGGCACTAGGCCCAAACTAATGTTGTGAGAGAGTGGCACTAGGCTCCAACTAATTTTGTGAGATCGATGACCATGAGTGGCACTAGGTCCCAACTAATGTTGTGCGATCGGTAACCAGGAGTGTCATTAGGTCCCAACTAATGTTTTGAGATCGGTGAACAAGAGTGGCACTAGGCCCAAACTAATATTGTGAGATCGGTGAACAGGAGTGGCACTGGGCCCCAACAAATGTTGTGAGATCGGTGACCAGGAGTGGCACTAGGTCCCAACTAATGTTGTGAGATCGGAGATCAGGAGTGGCACTAGGCCTCAACTAATGTTTTGAGAGAGTGGCACTAGGCCCCCAACTAATGTTGTGAGATCCATGAATATGAGTGATATTAGGTCGTAACTAATGTTGTGTGATCGGTGACCAGGAGCCTCATTAGGTCCAAACTAATGTTCTGAGATCGGTGACCAGGATTGGCACTGGGCCCAAACTACTGTTATGAGATCGGTGACCAGGAGTGACAATAGGTCCCAACTAATGTTGTGAGATCGGTGACCAGGAGTGGTACTAGGCCCCAACTAATGTTTTGAGATCGGTGACCAGGAGTGGCACTAGGCCCCAACTAATGTTGTGAGATCGGTGATCAGGAGTGGCACTAGTCTCCAACTAATGTTGTGAGATCGGGGACCAGGAGTGGCACTAGGTCGGAACTAATGTTGTTAGATTGGTGACCAGGAGTGGCACTAGGCCCAAACTAATATTGTGAGAGAGTGGCCCCATGGCCCCAACTAATGTTGTGAGAGAGTGGCACTAGGCCCCAACTAATGTTGTGAGATCGGTGACCAGGAGTGACAATAGGCCCCAGCTAATGTTGTGAGATCGGTGACCATGAGTGACACTAGGCCCCAACTAATGTTGTGAGATCGGTGACCAGGAGTGTCATTAGGTCCCAACTAATCTTTTGAGATCGGTGACCAGGAGTTGCACTAGGCCCCAACTAATGTTGTGATATCGGTGTTCAGGAGTGGCACTGGGCCCCAACTAATGTTTTGAGATCAGCGACTGGGAATGGCACTAGGTCCCAACTACTGTTGTGAGTTCGGTGACCAGGAGTGGCACTAGATCCCAACTAATGTTTTGAGATCGGTGATCAGAAGTGGCAGTAGGCCCGAGCTAATGTTGTGAGATCGGTGACCAGGAATGGCACTAGGCCCCAACTAATATTGTGAGATCGGTGACCATGAGTGGCACTATTCCCCAACTATTGTTGTAAGATCGGTGAGCAGGATTGGCACTAGTCACCAACTAATGTTGTGAGATCGGTGACCAGGAGTGGCACTAGGTTCCAACTAATCTTTTTAGATCGGTGACCAGGGGTGGCACTAGGCCCCAACTAATGTTTTGAGAGAGTGGCACTAGGCCCTAACTAATGTTCTGAGATCGGTGACAGGGAGTTGCACTAGTTCCCAACTAATGTTATGAGATCGGTGACCAGGAGTGGCACTAGGTTCCAACTAATATTGTGAGATCGGTAACCAGGAGAAACACTAGGTCCCAACTAATGTTGTGAGATCAGTGACCAGGAGTGGCACTAGGTCAAAACTAATATTGTGAGAGAGTGGTACTAGGCCCCAACTAATATTGTGAGATCGGTGACCAAGAGTGGCACTAGGTCCCAACTAATGTTATGAGATCGGTGACCAGGAGTGGCACTAGGTCCCAACTAATATTGTGAGATCGGTAACCAGGAGTGGCACTAGGTCCCAACTAATGTTTTGAGATCAGTGACCAGGAGTGGCACTAGGTTGTAACTAATGTTGTGAGAGAGTGGCACTAGGCCCCAACTAATCTTGTGTGATCGGTGACCAGGAGTGGCAGTAGGTCCCAACTAATGTTGTGAGAGAGTGGCACTAAGCCCCAACTAATGTTGTGAGAGAGTGGCACTAGGCCCAGCCTGATGTTGTGAGATCGGTGACCAGGAGTGGTACTAGGCCCCAACTAATGTTTTGAGATCGGTGACCAGGAGTGGCACTAGGCCCCAACTAATGTTGTGAGATCGGTGACCAGGAGTGGCACTAGTCTCCAACTAATGTTGTGAGATCGGTGACCAGGAGTGGCACTAGTCTCCAACTAATGTTGTGAGATCGGGGACCAGGAGAGGCACTAGGTCCGAACTAATGTTGTTAGACTGGTGACCAGGAGTGGCACTAGGCCCAAAATAATATTGTGAGAGAGTGGCCCCATGGCCCCAACTAATGTTGTGAGAGAGTGGCACTAGGCCCCAACTAATGTAGTGAGATCGGTGACCAGGAGTTGCACTAGGCCCCAACTAATGTTGTGATATCGGTGTTCAGGAGTGGCACTGGGCCCCAACTAATGTTTTGAGATCAGCGACTGGGAATGGCACCAGGTCCCAACTACTGTTGTGAGTTCGGTGACCAGGAGTGGCACTAGATCCCAACTAATGTTGTGAGATCGGTGATCAGGAGTGGCAGTAGGCCCGAGCTAATGTTGTGAGATCGGTGACCAGGAGTGGCACTAGGTTCCAACTAATCTTGTTAGATCGGTAACCAGGGGTGGCACTAGGCCCAAACTAATGTTTTGAGAGAGTGGCACTAGGCCCCAACTAATGTTGTGAGATCGGTGACAGGGAGTTGCACTAGTTCCCAACTAATATTATGAGATCGGTGACAGGAGTGGCACTAGGTCCCAACTAATATTGTGAGATCGGTAACCAGGAGTAACACTAGGTCCCAACTAATGTTGTGAGATTGGTGACCAAGAGTGGCACTAGGTCCCAACTAATGTTGTGAGATCGGTAACCAGGAGTGGCACTAGGTCCCAACTAATGTTTTGAGATCAGTGTCCAGGAGTGGCACTAGGTTGTAACTAATGTTGTGAGAGAGTGGCACTAGGCCCCAACTAATCTTGTGTGAACGGTGACCAGGAGTGGCAGTAGGTCCCAACTAATGTTGTGAGAGAGTGGCACTAGGCCCAAACTAATGTTGTGAGAGAGTGGCACTAGGCCCCAACTAATGTTGTGAGAGAATGGCACTGGGCCCCAATTAATGTTGTGAGAGAGTGGCACTAGGCCCCAACTAATGTTGTGAGAAAGTGGCAGTAAGCCCCAACTAATGTTGTGAGAGAGTGGCACTAGGCCCTAACTAATGTTGTGAGAGAGTGGCGCTAGGCCCCAACAAAAAGGTTTGAGAGAGGGGCACTAGGTTCCAACTAATGTTGTGAGATCGGTGACTAGGAGCGGTAATAGGCCCCAGCTAAAGTTGTGAGATCGGTGACCATGAGTGACACTAGGCCCCAACTAAAGTTTTGAAATCACTGACTAGGAATTGAACTAGGCCCCAGATAATGTTGTGAGATCGATGACCATTAGTGGCACTAGGTCCCAACTAATGTTTTGAGATCGGTGACCAAGAGTGTCATTAGGTCCCAATTAATGTTGTGAGATCTGTGACCAGGAGTGGCACTAGGCCCCAACTAATGTTGTGAGATCGGTGACCAGGTGTGGCATTGGGCCCTAACTAATGTTGTGAGATCGGTGACCAGTAGTAGCACTAGGCCCCAACTAATTTTGTGATATCGGTGACCAGGCGTGGCAATAGGTCCCAACTAATGTTATGAGATCGGTGACTAGGAGTGACTCTAAGTCCCAACTAATGATGTGGTAGATCAGTTACTAGGAGTGGCACTAGGCCGTAACTAATGTTGTGAGATCGGTGAACAGTAGTGGCACTAGGTCCCAACTAATGTTGTGAGATCGGTGATCAGGAGTGTCATTAGGTCCCAATTAATGTTGTGAGATCGGTGACCAGGAGTTGCACTAGGCCCCAACTAATGTTGTGATATCGGTGATCAGGAGTGGCACTGGGCCCCAACTAATGTTTTGAGATCAGCGACTAGGAATGGCACTAGGTCCCAACTAATGTTGTGAGTTCGGTGACCAGGAGTGGTCTAGATCCCAACTAATGTTGTGAGATCGGTGATCAGGAGTGGCAGTAGGCCCGAGCTAATGTTGTGAGATCGGTGACCAGGAATGGCACTAGGCCCCAACTAATATTGTGAGATCGGTGACCAGGAGTGGCACTAATCCCCAACTAATGTTGTAAGATCGGTGAGCAGGAGTGGCACTAGGTCCCAACTAATCTTGTTAGATCGGTAACCAGGAGTAACACTAGGTCCCAACTAATGTTGTGAGATAAGTGACCAGGAGTGGCACTAGGTCCAAACTAATGTTGTGAGAGAGTGGCACTAGGCCCCAACTAATGTTGTGAGATCGGTGACCAAGAGTGGCACTAGGTCCCAACTAATGTTATGAGATCGGTGACCAGGAGTGGCACTAGGTCCCAACTAATGTTTTGAGATCGGTAACCAGGAGTGGCAATAGGTCCCAACTAATGTTTTGAGATCAGTGACCAGGAGTGGCACTAGGTTGTAACTAATGTTGTGAGAGAGTGGCACTAGGCCCCAACTAATGTTGTGTGATCGGTGACCAGGAGTGGCAGTAGGTCCCAACTAATGTTGTGAGAGAGTGGCACTAGGCCCCAATTAATGTTTTGAGATAGTGGCACTAGGCCCCAACTAATGTTGTGAGAAAGTGGCAGTAGGCCCCAACAAATGTTGTGAGAGAGTGGCACTAGGCCCCAACTAATGTTTTGAGATCGGTGACCAGGAGTGTCACTGGGCCCCAACTAATGTTTTGAGATCTGTGACTAGGAGTGACTCTATGTCCCAACTTATGTTGTGAGATCAGTGACTAGGAGTGGCACTATGCCCCGATTAATGTTGTGAGATCGGTGACCAGGAGTGTCATTAGGTCCCAATTAATGTTGTGAGATCTGTGACCAGGAGTGGCACTAGGCCCCAACTAATGTTGTGAGATCGGTGACCAGGTGTGGCACTGGGCCCTAACTAATGGTGTGAGATCGGTGACCAGTAGTAGCACTAGGCCCCAACTAAATTTGTGAGATCGGTGACCAGGAGTAGCACTGGGCCCTAACTAATGTTGTGAGATCAGTTACTAGGAGTGGCACTAGGCCGTAACTAATGTTGTGAGATCGGTGACCAGGAGTGTCACTGGGCCCTAACTAATGTTGTGAGATCGGTGAACAGTAGTGGCACTAGGCCCCAACTAATGTTGTGAGAGAGGCACTAGACCCCAAAAAATGTTGTGAGAGAGTGGCACTAGGCTCAAACTAATGTTGTGAGATCGGTGACCAGGAGTGGCACTAGTTCCCAACTAATGTTGTGAGATCGGTGACCAGGAGTGTCACTAGCTCCCAACTAAATTTGTGAGATCGGGGACAAGGAGTGGCACTAATCTCCAACTATTGTTGTAAGATCGGTGAGCAGGAGTGGCACTAGTCACCAACTAAATTTGTGAGATCGGTGACAAGGAGTGGCACTAATCCCCAACTAATGTTGTAAGATCGGTGACCAGGAGTAGCACTAGGTTCCAACTAATCTTGTTAGATCGGTGACCAGGGGTGGCACTAGGCCCAAACTAATGTTTTGAGAGAGTGGCACTAGGCCCCAACTAATGTTTTGAGATCGGTGACAGGGAGTTGCACTAGTTCCCAACTAATGTTATGAGATCGGTGACCAGGAGTGGCACTAGGTCCCAACTAATATTGTGAGATCGGTAACCAGGAGTAACACTAGGTCCCAACTAATGTTTTGAGATCAGTGACCAGGAGTGGCACTAGGTTGTAACTAATGTTGTGAGAGAGTTACACTAGGCCCCAACTAATCTTGTGTGATCGGTGACCAGGAGTGGCAGTAGGTCCCAACTAATGTTGTGAGAGAGTGGCACTAGGCCCCAACTAATGTTGTGAGATCGGTGACCAAGAGTGGCACTAGGTCCCAACTAATGTTATGAGATCGGTGACCAGGAGTTGCACTAGGTCTCAACTAATGTTGTGAGATCGGTAACCAGGAGTGGCACTAGGTCCCAACTAATGTTTTGAGATCAGTGACCAGGAGTGGCACTAGGTTGTAACTAATGTTTTGAGAGAGTGGCACTAGGCCCCAACTAATCTTGTGTGATCGGTGACCAGGAGTGGCGGTAGGTCCCAACTAATGTTGTGAGAGAGTGGCACTAGGCCCCAACTAATGTTGTGAGATCGGTGACCAAGAGTGGCACTAGGTCCCAACTAATGTTATGAGATCGGTGACCAGGAGTTGCACTAGGTCCCAACTAATGTTGTGAGATCGGTAACCAGGAGTGGCACTAGGTCCCAACTAATGTTTTGAGATCAGTGACCAGGAGTGGCACTAGGTTGTAACTAATGTTGTGAGAGAGTGGCACTAGGCCCCAACTAATGTTGTGTGATCGGTGACCAGGAGTGGCAGTAGGTCCCAACTAATGTTGTGAGAGAGTGGCACTAGGCCCCAATTAATGTTGTGAGAGAGTGGCACTAGGCCCCAACTACTGTTGTGAGTTCGGTGACCAGGAGTGGCACTAGATCCCAACTAATGTTGTGAGATCGGTGATCAGGAGTGGCAGTAGGCCCGAGCTAATGTTGTGAGATCGGTGACCAGGAGTGGCACTAGGTTCCAACTAATCTTGTTAGATCGGTAACCAGGGGTGGCACTAGGCCCAAACTAATGTTTTGAGAGAGTGGCACTAGGCCCCAACTAATGTTGTGAGATCGGTGACAGGGAGTTGCACTAGTTCCCAACTAATATTATGAGATCGGTGACCAGGAGTGGCACTAGGTCCCAACTAATATTGTGAGATCGGTAACCAGGAGTAACACTAGGTCCCAACTAATGTTGTGAGATTGGTGACCAAGAGTGGCACTAGGTCCCAACTAATGTTGTGAGATCGGTAACCAGGAGTGGCACTAGGTCCCAACTAATGTTTTGAGATCAGTGTCCAGGAGTGGCACTAGGTTGTAACTAATGTTGTGAGAGAGTGGCACTAGGCCCCAACTAATCTTGTGTGAACGGTGACCAGGAGTGGCAGTAGGTCCCAACTAATGTTGTGAGAGAGTGGCACTAGGCCCAAACTAATGTTGTGAGAGAGTGGCACTAGGCCCCAACTAATGTTGTGAGAGAATGGCACTGGGCCCCAATTAATGTTGTGAGAGAGTGGCACTAGGCCCCAACTAATGTTGTGAGAAAGTGGCAGTAAGCCCCAACTAATGTTGTGAGAGAGTGGCACTAGGCCCTAACTAATGTTGTGAGAGAGTGGCGCTAGGCCCCAACAAAAAGGTTTGAGAGAGGGGCACTAGGTTCCAACTAATGTTGTGAGATCGGTGACTAGGAGCGGTAATAGGCCCCAGCTAAAGTTGTGAGATCGGTGACCATGAGTGACACTAGGCCCCAACTAAAGTTTTGAAATCACTGCCTAGGAATTGAACTAGGCCCCAGATAATGTTGTGAGATCGATGACCATTAGTGGCACTAGGTCCCAACTAATGTTTTGAGATCGGTGACCAGGAGTGTCATTAGGTCCCAATTAATGTTGTGAGATCTGTGACCAGGAGTGGCACTAGGCCCCAACTAATGTTGTGAGATCGGTGACCAGGTGTGGCATTGGGCCCTAACTAATGTTGTGAGATCGGTGACCAGTAGTAGCACTAGGCCCCAACTAATTTTGTGATATCGGTGACCAGGCGTGGCAATAGGTCCCAACTAATGTTATGAGATCGGTGACTAGGAGTGACTCTAAGTCCCAACTAATGATGTGGTAGATCAGTTACTAGGAGTGGCACTAGGCCGTAACTAATGTTGTGAGATCGGTGAACAGTAGTGGCACTAGGTCCCAACTAATGTTGTGAGATCGGTGATCAGGAGTGTCATTAGGTCCCAATTAATGTTTTGAGATCGGTGACCAGGAGTTGCACTAGGCCCCAACTAATGTTGTGATATCGGTGATCAGGAGTGGCACTGGGCCCCAACTAATGTTTTGAGATCAGCGACTAGGAATGGCACTAGGTCCCAACTAATGTTGTGAGTTCGGTGACCAGGAGTGGTCTAGATCCCAACTAATGTTGTGAGATCGGTGATCAGGAGTGGCAGTAGGCCCGAGCTAATGTTGTGAGATCGGTGACCAGGAATGGCACTAGGCCCCAACTAATATTGTGAGATCGGTGACCAGGAGTGGCACTAATCCCCAACTAATGTTGTAAGATCGGTGAGCAGGAGTGGCACTAGGTCCCAACTAATCTTGTTAGATCGGTAACCAGGAGTAACACTAGGTCCCAACTAATGTTGTGAGATAAGTGACCAGGAGTGGCACTAGGTCCAAACTAATGTTGTGAGAGAGTGGCACTAGGCCCCAACTAATGTTGTGAGATCGGTGACCAAGAGTGGCACTAGGTCCCAACTAATGTTATGAGATCGGTGACCAGGAGTGGCACTAGGTCCCAACTAATGTTTTGAGATCGGTAACCAGGAGTGGCAATAGGTCCCAACTAATGTTTTGAGATCAGTGACCAGGAGTGGCACTAGGTTGTAACTAATGTTGTGAGAGAGTGGCACTAGGCCCCAACTAATGTTGTGTGATCGGTGACCAGGAGTGGCAGTAGGTCCCAACTAATGTTGTGAGAGAGTGGCACTAGGCCCCAATTAATGTTTTGAGATAGTGGCACTAGGCCCCAACTAATGTTGTGAGAAAGTGGCAGTAGGCCCCAACAAATGTTGTGAGAGAGTGGCACTAGGCCCCAACTAATGTTTTGAGATCGGTGACCAGGAGTGTCACTGGGCCCCAACTAATGTTTTGAGATCTGTGACTAGGAGTGACTCTATGTCCCAACTTATGTTGTGAGATCAGTGACTAGGAGTGGCACTATGCCCCGATTAATGTTGTGAGATCGGTGACCAGGAGTGTCATTAGGTCCCAATTAATGTTGTGAGATCTGTGACCAGGAGTGGCACTAGGCCCCAACTAATGTTGTGGGATCGGTGACCAGGTGTGGCACTGGGCCCTAACTAATGGTGTGAGATCGGTGACCAGTAGTAGCACTAGGCCCCAACTAAATTTGTGAGATCGGTGACCAGGAGTAGCACTGGGCCCTAACTAATGTTGTGAGATCAGTTACTAGGAGTGGCACTAGGCCGTAACTAATGTTGTGAGATCGGTGACCAGGAGTGTCACTGGGCCCTAACTAATGTTGTGAGATCGGTGAACAGTAGTGGCACTAGGCCCCAACTAATGTTGTGAGAGAGGCACTAGACCCCAAAAAATGTTGTGAGAGAGTGGCACTAGGCTCAAACTAATGTTGTGAGATCGGTGACCAGGAGTGGCACTAGTTCCCAACTAATGTTGTGAGATCGGTGACCAGGAGTGTCACTAGCTCCCAACTAAATTTGTGAGATCGGGGACAAGGAGTGGCACTAATCTCCAACTATTGTTGTAAGATCGGTGAGCAGGAGTGGCACTAGTCACCAACTAAATTTGTGAGATCGGTGACAAGGAGTGGCACTAATCCCCAACTAATGTTGTAAGATCGGTGACCAGGAGTAGCACTAGGTTCCAACTAATCTTGTTAGATCGGTGACCAGGGGTGGCACTAGGCCCAAACTAATGTTTTGAGAGAGTGGCACTAGGCCCCAACTAATGTTTTGAGATCGGTGACAGGGAGTTGCACTAGTTCCCAACTAATGTTATGAGATCGGTGACCAGGAGTGGCACTAGGTCCCAACTAATATTGTGAGATCGGTAACCAGGAGTAACACTAGGTCCCAACTAATGTTTTGAGATCAGTGACCAGGAGTGGCACTAGGTTGTAACTAATGTTGTGAGAGAGTTACACTAGGCCCCAACTAATCTTGTGTGATCGGTGACCAGGAGTGGCAGTAGGTCCCAACTAATGTTGTGAGAGAGTGGCACTAGGCCCCAACTAATGTTGTGAGATCGGTGACCAAGAGTGGCACTAGGTCCCAACTAATGTTATGAGATCGGTGACCAGGAGTTGCACTAGGTCCCAACTAATGTTGTGAGATCGGTAACCAGGAGTGGCACTAGGTCCCAACTAATGTTTTGAGATCAGTGACCAGGAGTGGCACTAGGTTGTAACTAATGTTTTGAGAGAGTGGCACTAGGCCCCAACTAATCTTGTGTGATCGGTGACCAGGAGTGGCAGTAGGTCCCAACTAATGTTGTGAGAGAGTGGCACTAGGCCCCAACTAATGTTGTGAGATCGGTGACCAAGAGTGGCACTAGGTCCCAACTAATGTTATGAGATCGGTGACCAGGAGTTGCACTAGGTCCCAACTAATGTTGTGAGATCGGTAACCAGGAGTGGCACTAGGTCCCAACTAATGTTTTGAGATCAGTGACCAGGAGTGGCACTAGGTTGTAACTAATGTTGTGAGAGAGTGGCACTAGGCCCCAACTAATGTTGTGTGATCGGTGACCAGGAGTGGCAGTAGGTCCCAACTAATGTTGTGAGAGAGTGGCACTAGGCCCCAATTAATGTTGTGAGAGAGTGGCACTAGGCCCCAACTATTGTTGTGAGAAAGTGGTAGTAGGCCCCAACTAATGTTGTGAGAGAGTGGCACTAGGCCCCAACTAATGTTGTGAGAGAGTGGCACTAGGCCCTAACTAATGTTGTGAGAGAGTGGCACTAGGCCCCAACTAATGTTGTGAGAGAGTGGCACTAGGCCCCAACTAATGTTGTGAGAAAGTGGCACTAGGCCCCAATTAATGTTGTGAGAGAGTGGCACTAGGCCCCAACTAATGTTGTGAGAGAGTGGCACTAGGCCCCAACTAATGCTGTGAGAGAGTGGCACTAGGCCCCAATTAATGTTGTGAGAGAGTGACACTAGGCAGCAACTAATGTTGTGAGAAAGTGGCACTAGGCCCCAATTAATGTTGTGAGAGAGTGGCACTAGGCCCCAACTAATGTTGTGAGATCGGTGACCAGGAGTGGCACTAGGTCCCAACTAATGTTGTGAGATCGGTAACCAGGAGTGGCACTAGGTCCCAACTAATGTTTTGAGATCAGTGACCAGGAGTGGCACTAGGTTGTAACTAATGTTGTGAGAGAGTGGCACTAGGCCCCAACTAATGTTGTGTGATCGGTGACTAGGAGTGGCAGTAGGTCCCAACTAATGTTGTGAGAAAGTTGCACTAGGCCCCAATTAATGTTGTGAGAGAGTGGCACTAGGCCCCAACTAATGTTGTGAGAAAGTGGCAGTAGGCCCCAACTAATGTTGTGAGAGAGTGGCACTAGGCCCCAACTAATGTTGTGAGAGAGTGGCACTAGGCCCCAATTAATGTTGTGAGAGAGTGGCACTAGGCCCCAACTAATGTTGTGAGAAAGTGGTAGTAGGCCCCAACTAATGTTGTGAGAGAGTGGCACTAGGCCCCAATTAATGTTGTGAGAGAGTGGCACTAGGCCCCAACTAATGTTGTGAGATCGGTGACCAGGAGTGGCACTATGTCCCAACTAATGTTGTGAGATCGGTAACCAGAAGTGGCACTAGGTCCCAACTAATGTTTTGAGATCAGTGACCAGGAGTGGCACTAGGTTGTAACTAATGTTGTGAGAGAGTGGCACTAGGCCCCAACTAATGTTGTGTGATCGGTGACCGGGAGTGGCAGTAGGTCCCAACTAAAGTTTTGAGATCAGTGACCAGAAATTGAACTAGGCCCCAGCTAATGTTGTGAGATCGATGACCATTAGTGGCACTAGGTCCCAACTAATGTTGTGACATCGGTGACCAGGAGTGTCACTGGGCCCCAACTAATGTTGTGAGATCTGTGACTAGGAGTGACTCTATGTCCCATCTTATGGTGTGAGATCAGTGACTAGGAGTGTCATTAGGTCCCAATTAATTTTGTGAGATCTGTGACCAGGAGTGGCACTAGGTCCCAACTAATGTTGTGAGATCTGTGACTAGGAATGACTCTATGTCCCATCTTATGGTGTGAGATCAGTGACTAGGAGTGTCATTAGGTCCCAACTAATGTTGTGAGATCTGTGACTAGGAGTGACTCTATGTCCCATCTTATGGTGTGAGATCAGTGACTAGATGTGTAATTTGGTCCCAACTAATGTTGTGAGATCGGTGACCAGGTGTGGTACGGGGCCCTAACTAATGTTATGAGATCGATGACCAGTACTAGCACTAGGCCCCAACTAATGTTGTGAGATCGGTGACCAGGCGTGGCAATAGGTCCCAACTAAAGTTGTGAGATCGGTGACCAGGAGTAGCAGTGGGCCCCAACAAATGTTCTGAGATCGGTAACCAGGAGTGGCACTAGGTCCCAACTAATGTTTTGAGATCGGTGACCAAGAGTGGCACTAGGTCCCAACTAATGTTATGAGTTCGGTGACCAGGGGTTGCACTAGGTCCCAACTAATGTTTTGAGGACAGTGACCAGGAGTGGCACTAGGTTGTAACTAATGTTGTGAGAGAGTGGCACTAGTCCCCAACTAAGTTTGTGTGATCGGTGACCAGGAGTGGCAGTAGGTCCCAACTAATGTTGTGAGAGAGTGGCACTAGGCCCCAATTAATGTTGTGAGAGAGTGGCACTAGGCCCCAACTATTGTTGTGAGAAAGTGGCAGTAGGCCCCAACTAATGTTGTGAGAGAGTGGCACTAGGCCCCAACTAATGTTGTGAGAGAGTGGCACTAGGCCCCAACTAATGTTGTGAGAGAGTGGCACTAGGCCCCAACTAATGTTGTGAGAGAGTGGCACTAGTCCCCAACTAATGTTGTGAGAAAGTGGCACTAGGCCCCAATTAATGTTGTGAGAGAGTGGCACTAGGCCCCAACTAATGTTGTGAGAGAGTGGCACTAGGCCCTAATTAATGTTGTGAGAGAGTGGCACTAGGCCCCAACTAATGTTGTGAGAGAGTGGCACTAGGCCCTAATTAATGTTGTGAGAGAGTGGCACTAGGCCCCAACTAATATTGTAAGAGAGTGGCACCAGGCCCCAACTAATGCTGTGAGAGAGTGGCACTAGGCCCCAATTAATGTTGTGAGAGAGTGGCACTAGGCCCCAACTAATGTTGTGAGAAAGTGGCACTAGGCCCCAATTAATGTTGTGAGAGAGTGGCACTAGGCCCCAACTAATGTTGTGAGATCGGTGACCAGGAGTGGCACTAGGTCCCAACTAATGTTGTGAGATCGGTAACCAGGAGTGGCACTAGGTCCCAACTAATGTTTTGAGATCAGTGACCAGGAGTGGCACTAGGTTGTAACTAATGTTGTGAGAGAGTGGCACTAGGCCCCAACTAATGTTGTGTATCGGTGACCAGGAGTGGCAGTAGGTCCCAACTAATGTTGTGAGAAAGTTGCACTAGGCCCCAATTAATGTTGTGAGAGAGTGGCACTAGGCCCCAACTAATGTTGTGAGAAAGTGGCAGTAGGCCCCAACTAATGTTGTGAGAGAGTGGCACTAGGCCCCAACTAATGTTGTGAGAGAGTGGCACTAGGCCCCAATTAATGTTGTGAGAGAGTGGCACTAGGCCCCAACTAATGTTGTGAGAAAGTGGTAGTAGGCCCCAACTAATGTTGTGAGAGAGTGGCACTAGGCCCCAATTAATGTTGTGAGAGAGTGGCACTAGGCCCCAACTAATGTTGTGAGATCGGTGACCAGGAGTGGCACTATGTCCCAACTAATGTTGTGAGATCGGTAACCAGGAGTGGCACTAGGTCCCAACTAATGTTTTGAGATCAGTGACCAGGAGTGGCACTAGGTTGTAACTAATGTTGTGAGAGAGTGGCACTAGGCCCCAACTAATGTTGTGTGATCGGTGACCGGGAGTGGCAGTAGGTCCCAACTAAAGTTTTGAGATCAGTGACCAGAAATTGAACTAGGCCCCAGCTAATGTTGTGAGATCGATGACCATTAGTGGCACTAGGTCCCAACTAATGTTGTGAGATCGGTGACCAGGAGTGTCACTGGGCCCCAACTAATGTTGTGAGATCTGTGACTAGGAGTGACTCTATGTCCCATCTTATGGTGTGAGATCAGTGACTAGGAGTGTCATTAGGTCCCAATTAATTTTGTGAGATCTGTGACCAGGAGTGGCACTAGGTCCCAACTAATGTTGTGAGATCTGTGACTAGGAGTGACTCTATGTCCCATCTTATGGTGTGAGATCAGTGACTAGGAGTGTCATTAGGTCCCAACTAATGTTGTGAGATCTGTGACTAGGAGTGACTCTATGTCCCATCTTATGGTGTGAGATCAGTGACTAGGAGTGTAATTAGGTCCCAACTAATGTTGTGAGATCGGTGACCAGGTGTGGCACGGGGCCCTAACTAATGTTATGAGATCGATGACCAGTACTAGCACTAGGCCCCAACTAATGTTGTGAGATCGGTGACCAGGCGTGGCAATAGGTCCCAACTAAAGTTGTGAGATCGGTGACCAGGAGTAGCAGTGGGCCCCAACAAATGTTCTGAGATCGGTAACCAGGAGTGGCACTAGGTCCCAACTAATGTTGTGAGATCGGTGATCAGGAGTGGCAGTAGGCCCGAGCTAATGTTGTGAGATCGGTGACCAGGAATGGCACTAGGCCCCAACTAATATTGTGAGATCGGTGACCAGGAGTGGCACTAATCCCCAACTAATGTTGTAAGATCAGTGAGCAGGAGTGTCTCTAGTTACCAACTAATGTTGTTAGATCGGTGACCAAGAGTGGCACTAGGTCCCAAATAATGTTATGAGATCGGTGACCAGGGGTTGCACTAGGTCCCAACTAATGTTGTGAGATCGGTAACCAGGAGTGGCACTAGGTCCCAACTAATGTTTTGAGATCAGTGACCAGGAGTAGCACTAGGTTATAACTAATGTTGTGAGAGAGTGGAACTAGGCCCCAACTAATGTTGTGTGATCGGTGACCAGGAGTGGCAGTAGGTCCCAACTAATGTTGTGAGAAAGTGGCAGTAGCCCCCAACTAATGTTGTGAGAGAGTGGCACTAGGTCCCAACTAATGTTGTGAGAGAGTGGCGCTAGGCCCCAACAAATGTTGTGAGAGAGGGGCACTAGGTTCCAACTAATGTTGTGAGATCGGTGACCAGGAGCGGCAAGAGGCCCCAGCTAATGTTGTGAGATAGGTGACCATGAGTGACACTAGGCCCCAACTAATGTTTTGAGATCAGTGACCAGGAGTTGAATTAGGCCCCAGCTAATGTTGAGAGATCGATGACCATTAGTGGCACTAGGTCCCAACTAATGTTGTGAGATCGGTGACCAGGAGTGTCACTGGGCCCCAACTAATGTTGGGAGATCGGTGACTAGAAGTGACTCTATGTCCCAAATTATGTTGTGAGATCAGTGACTAGGAGTGGCACTAGGCCCCAACTAAAGTTGTGAGATCGGTGACCAGGAGTGTCACTGGGCCCCAACTAATGTTGTGAGATCGGTGACCAGGAGTGGCACTAGGTCCAAACTAATGTTGTGAGATCGGTGACCAGGAGTGGCACTAGGCCCAAACTAATGTTGTGAGATCGGTGACCAGGTGTGTCACTGGGCCCTAACTAATGTTTTGAGATCGGTGACCAGTAGTGGCACTAGGTCCCAACTAATGTTGTGAGATCGGTGACCAGGAGTGTCATTAGGTCCCAACTAATGTTGTGAGATCTGTGACCAGGAATTGAACTAGGCCCCAGCTAATGTTGTGAGATCGATGACCAGGAGTGGCACTAGGTCCCAACTAATGTTTTGAGATCTGTGACCAGGAGTGGCACTAGGCCCCAACTAATGTTTTGAGATCGGTGACCAGGTGTGGCACTGGGACCTAACTAATGTTGTGAGATCGGTGACCAGGAGTGGCACTAGGTCCCAACTAATGTTGTGAGATCAGTGACCAGGAGTGGCACTAGGCCCCATCTAATGTTGTGAAAGAGTGGCACTAGACCCCAAATAATATTGTGAGAGAGTGGCACTAGGCCCCAACTAATGTTGTAAGATCGGTGACCAGGAGTGGCACTAGGTCCCAACTAATGTTGTGAGATCGGTGACCAGGAGTGGCACTAGGCCTCAACTAATGTTGTGAGAGAGTGGCACTAGCCCCCAACTAATGTTGTGAGATCGGTGAGCAAGAGTTGCACTACGTCTCAACTAATGTTATGAGATCGGTGACCAGGAGTGGCACTAGGTCCCAACTAATGTTGTGAGATCGGTAACCAGGAGTGGCACTAGGTCCCAACTAATGTTGTGAGATCAGTGACCAGGAGTGGCACTAGGTCCTAACTAATGTTGTGAGAGAGTGGCACTAGGCCGCAACTAATGTTGTGAGATCGGTGACCAGGAGTGTCACTAGGTCCCAAATAATGTGAGATCGGTGACAAGGAGTGGCACTCGGCCCCAACTAATATTGTGAGATCGGTGACCAGGAGTGGCAGTAGGTCCCAACTAATGTTGTGAGAGAGTGGCACTAGGCTTAAACTAATGTTGTGAGAGAGTGGCACTAGGCCCCAACTGATGTTGTGAGAGAGTGGCACTAGGTCCCAACCAATGTTGTGAGAGAGTGGCACTAGGCCCCAACTAATGTTGTGAGATCGGTGACCAAGAGTGGCACTAGGTCCTAACTAATGTTGTGAGAGAGTGGCACTAGGCCCCAACTAATGTTGTGAGATTGGTGACCAGGAGTGGCAGTAGGTCCCAACTAATGTTTTGAGAGAGTGGCACTAGGCCCCAACTAATGTTGTGAGAGAGTGGCACTAGGCCCTAACTGATGTTGTGAGAGAGTGGCACTAGGCCCCAACTAATGTTTTGAGTGAGTGGCACTAGACCCCAACTAATGTTGTGAGAGATTGGCACTAGGCCCCAACTAATGTTCTGAGAAAGTGGCACTAGGCCCCAATTAATGTTGTGAGAGAGTAGCACTAGGCCCCAACTAATGTTGTGAGAAAGTGGCAGTAGCCCCCAACTAATGTTGTGAGAGAGTGGCACTAGGTCCTAACTAATGTTGTGAGAGATTGGCGCTAGGCCCCAACAAATGTTGTGAGAGAGTGGCGCTAGGCCTCAACTAATGTTGTGAGAGAGGGGCACTAGGTCCCAACTAATGTTCTGAGATCGGTGACCATGAGTGACACTAGGCCCCAACTAATGTTGTGAGATCTGTGAACAGGAGTGGCACTAGGCCCCACCTAATGTGAAAAAGTGGGACTAGGCCCAAACTAAAGTTGTGAGATCTGTGACTAGGAGTGGCACTAGGCCCCTTCTAATGTTGTGAGAGAGTGGCACTAGACCCCAAATAATATTGTGAGAGAGTGGCACTAGGCCCCAACTAATGTTGTGAGATCGGTGACCAGGAGTGGCACTAGTTCCCAACTAATGTTGTGAGATCGGGGACCAGGAGTGTCACTAGGTCCCAACTAATGTTTTGAGATCGGTGACCAGGAGTGGCACTAGGTCCCAACTAATGTTGTGAGAGAGTAGCACTAGCCCTTAACTAATGATGTGAGATCGGTGACCAAGAGTGGCACTAGGTCTCAACTAATGTTATGAGATCGGTGACCAGGAGTGGCACTAGGTCCCAACTAATGTTGTGAGATCGGTGATCAGGAGTGGCAGTAGGCCCGAGCTAATGTTGTGAGATCGGTGACCAGGAATGGCACTAGGCCCCAACTAATATTGTGAGATCGGTGACCAGGAGTGGCACTAATCCCCAACTAATGTTGTAAGATCAGTGAGCAGGAGTGGCACTAGTTACCAACTAATGTTGTTAGATCGGTGACCAGGAGTGACACTAGGTCCCAACTAATGTTGTTAGATCGGTGACCAGGAGTGGCACTAGGTCCAAACTAATGTTGTGAGAGAGTGGCACTAGGCCCCAACTAATGTTGTGAGATCGGTGACCAAGAGTGGCACTAGGTCCCAAATAATGTTAAGAGATCGGTGACCAGGGGTTGCACTAGGTCCCAACTAATGTTGTGAGATCGGTAACCAGGAGTGGCACTAGGTCCCAACTAATGTTTTGAGATCAGTGACCAGGAGTAGCACTAGGTTATAACTAATGTTGTGAGAGAGTGGAACTAGGCCCCAACTAATGTTGTGTGATCGGTGACCAGGAGTGGCAGTAGGTCCAAACTAATGTTGTGAGAAAGTGGCAGTAGCCCCCAACTAATGTTGTGAGAGAGTGGCACTAGGTCCCAACTAATGTTGTGAGAGAGTGGCGCTAGGCCCCAACAAATGTTGTGAGAGAGGGGCACTAGGTTCCAACTAATGTTGTGAGATCGGTGACCAGGAGCGGCAAGAGGCCCCAGCTAATGTTGTGAGATAGGTGACCATGAGTGACACTAGGCCCCAACTAATGTTTTGAGATCAGTGACCAGGAGTTGAACTAGGCCCCAGCTAATGTTGAGAGATCGATGACCATTAGTGGCACTAGGTCCCAACTAATGTTGTGAGATCGGTGACCAGGAGTGTCACTGGGCCCCAACTAATGTTGTGAGATCGGTGACTAGAAGTGACTCTATGTCCCAAATTATGTTGTGAGATCAGTGACTAGGAGTGGCACTAGGCCCCAACTAAAGTTGTGAGATCGGTGACCAGGAGTGTCACTGGGCCCCAACTAATGTTATGAGATCGGTGACCAGGAGTGGCACTAGGTCCCAACTAATGTTGTGAGATCGGTGACCAGGAGTGTCATTAGGTCCCAACTAATGTTGTGAGATCTGTGACCAGGAGTGGCACTAGGCCCAAACTAATGTTGTGAGATCGGTGACCAGGTGTGTCACTGGGCCCTAACTAATGTTTTGAGATCGGTGACCAGTAGTGGCACTAGGCCCCAACTAATGTTGTGAAAGAGTGGCACTATGCCCCAACTAATGTTGTTAGATTGGTGACCAGGCGTGGCAATAGGTCCCAACTAATGTTTTGAGATCAGTGACCAGGAATTGAACTAGGCCCCAGCTAATGTTTTGAGATCTGTGACCAGGAGTGGCACTAGGCCCCAACTAATGTTTTGAGATCGGTGACCAGGTGTGGCACTGGGACCTAACTAATGTTGTGAGATCGGTGACCAGGAGTGGCACTAGGTCCCAACTAATGTTGTGAGATCAGTGACCAGTAGTGGCACTAGGCCCCATCTAATGTTGTGAGAGAGTGGCACTAGACCCCAAATAATATTGTGAGAGAGTGGCACTAGGCCCCAACTAATGTTGTAAGATCGGTGACCAGGAGTGGCACTAGGTCCCAACTAATGTTGTGAGATCAGTGACCAGGAGTGGCACTAGGTCCTAACTAATGTTGTGAGAGAGTGGCACTAGGCCGCAACTAATGTTGTGAGATCGGTGACCAGGAGTGTCACTAGGTCCCAAATAATGTGAGATCGGTGACCAGGAGTGGCACTAGGTCCCAACTAATGTTGTGAGATCGGTAACCAGGAGTGGCACTAGGTCCCAACTAATGTTGTGAGATCAGTGACCAGGAGTGGCACTAGGTCCTAACTAATGTTGTGAGAGAGTGGCACTAGGCCGCAACTAATGTTGTGAGATCGGTGACCAGGAGTGTCACTAGGTCCCAAATAATGTGAGATCGGTGACAAGGAGTGGCTCTCGGCCCCAACTAATATTGTGAGATCGGTGACCAGGAGTGGCAGTAGGTCCCAACTAATGTTGTGAGAGAGTGGCACTAGGCCCCAACTAATGTTGTGAGAGAGTGGCACTAGGCCCCAACTGATGTTGTGAGAGAGTGGCAATAGGTCCCAACCAATGTTGTGAGAGAGTGGCACTAGGCCCCAACTAATGTTGTGAGATCGGTGACCAAGAGTGGCACTAGGTCCTAACTAATGTTGTGAGAGAGTGGCACTAGGCCCCAACTAATGTTGTGAGATTGGTGACCAGGAGTGGCAGTAGGTCCCAACTAATGTTTTGAGAGAGTGGCACTAGGCCCCAACTAATGTTGTGAGAGAGTGGCACTAGGCCCCAACTGATTTTGTGAGAGAGTGGCACTAGGCCCCAACTAATGTTTTGAGTGAGTGGCACTAGACCCCAACTAATGTTGTGAGAGATTGGCACTAGGCCCCAACTAATGTTCTGAGAAAGTGGCACTAGGCCCCAATTAATGTTGTGAGAGAGTGGCACTAGGCCCCAACTAATGTTGTGAGAAAGTGGCAGTAGCCCCTAAATAATGTTGTGAGAGAGTGGCACTAGGTCCCAACTAATGTTGTGAGAGATTGGCGCTAGGCCCCAACAAATGTTGTGAGAGAGTGGCGCTAGGACCCAACTAATGTTGTGAGAGAGGGGCACTAGGTCCCAACTAATGTTTTGAGTGAGTGGCACTAGACCCCAACTAATGTTGTGAGAGATTAGCACTAGGCCCCAACTAATGTTCTGAGAAAGTGGCACTAGGCCCCAATTAATGTTGTGAGAGAGTGGCACTAGGCCTCAACTAATGTTGTGAGAAAGTGGCAGTAGCCCCCAACTAATGTTGTGAGAGAGTGGCACTAGGTCCTAACTAATGTTGTGAGAGATTGGCGCTAGGCCCCAACAAATGTTGTGAGAGAGTGGCGCTAGGCCTCAACTAATGTTGTGAGAGAGGGGCACTAGGTCCCAACTAATGTTCTGAGATCGGTGACCAGGAGCGGCAATAGGCCCCAGCTAATGTTTTGAGATCAGTGACCATGAGTGACACTAGGCCCCAACTAATGTTGTGAGATCTGTGAACAGGAGTGGCACTAGGCCCCACCTAATGTGAAAAAGTGGGACTAGGCCCAAACTAAAGTTGTGAGATCTGTGACTAGGAGTGGCACTAGGCCCCTTCTAATGTTGTGAGAGAGTGGCACTAGACCCCAAATAATATTGTGAGAGAGTGGCACTAGGCCCCAACTAATGTTGTGAGATCGGTGACCAGGAGTGGCACTAGTTCCCAACTAATGTTGTGAGATCGGGGACCAGGAGTGTCACTAGGTCCCAACTAATGTTTTTAGAACGGTGACCAGGAGTGGCACTAGGTCCCAACTAATGTTGTGAGAGAGTAGCACTAGCCCTTAACTAATGATGTGAGATCGGTGACCAAGAGTGGCACTAGGTCTCAACTAATGTTATGAGATCGGTGACCAGGAGTGGCACTAGGTCCCAACTAATGTTGTGAGATCGGTGATCAGGAGTGGCAGTAGGCCCGAGCTAATGTTGTGAGATCGGTGACCAGGAATGGCACTAGGCCCCAACTAATATTGTGAGATCGGTGACCAGGAGTGGCACTAATCCCCAACTAATGTTGTAAGATCAGTGAGCAGGAGTGGCACTAGTTACCAACTAATGTTGTTAGATCGGTGACCAGGAGTGACACTAGGCCCCAACTAATGTTGTGAGATCGGTGACCAGGAGTGGCACTAGGTCCCAAATAATGTTAAGAGATCGGTGACCAGGGGTTGCACTAGGTCCCAACTAATGTTGTGAGATCGGTAACCAGGAGTGGCACTAGGTTCCAACTAATGTTTTGAGATCAGTGACCAGGAGTAGCACTAGGTTATAACTAATGTTGTGAGAGAGTGGAACTAGGCCCCAACTAATGTTGTGTGATCGGTGACCAGGAGTGGCAGTAGGTCCAAACTAATGTTGTGAGAAAGTGGCAGTAGCCCCCAACTAATGTTGTGAGAGAGTGGCACTAGGTCCCAACTAATGTTGTGAGAGAGTGGCGCTAGGCCCCAACAAATGTTGTGAGAGAGGCGCACTAGGTTCCAACTAATGTTGTGAGATCGGTGACCAGGAGCGGCAAGAGGCCCCAGCTAATGTTGTGAGATAGGTGACCATGAGTGACACTAGGCCCCAACTAATGTTTTGAGATCAGTGACCAGGAGTTGAACTAGGCCCCAGCTAATGCTGAGAGATCGATGACCATTAGTGGCACTAGGTCCCAACTAATGTTGTGAGATCGGTGACCAGGAGTAGCACTAGGTTATAACTAATGTTGTGAGAGAGTGGAACTAGGCCCCAACTAATGTTGTGTGATCGGTGACCAGGAGTGGCAGTAGGTCCAAACTAATGTTGTGAGAAAGTGGCAGTAGCCCCCAACTAATGTTGTGAGAGAGTGGCACTAGGTCCCAACTAATGTTGTGAGAGAGTGGCGCTAGGCCCCATACATGTTGTGAGAGAGGGGCACTAGGTTCCAACTAATGTTGTGAGATCGGTGACCAGGAGCGGCAAGAGGCCCCAGCTAATGTTGTGAGATAGGTGACCATGAGTGACACTAGGCCCCAACTAATGTTTTGAGATCAGTGACCAGGAGTTGAACTAGGCCCCAGCTAATGTTGAGAGATCGATGACCATTAGTGGCACTAGGTCCCAACTAATGTTGTGAGATCGGTGACCAGGAGTGTCACTGGGCCCCAACTAATGTTGTGAGATCGGTGACTAGAAGTGACTCTATGTCCCAAATTATGTTGTGAGATCAGTGACTAGGAGTGGCACTAGGCCCCAACTAAAGTTGTGAGATCGGTGACCAGGAGTGTCACTGGGCCCCAACTAATGTTGTGAGATCGGTGACCAGGAGTGGCACTAGGTCCCAACTAATGTTGTGAGATCGGTGACCAGGAGTGTCATTAGGTCCCAACTAATGTTGTGAGATCTGTGACCAGGAGTGGCACTAGGCCCAAACTAATGTTGTGAGATCGGTGACCAGGTGTGTCACTAGGCCCTAACTAATGTTTTGAGATCGGTGACCAGTAGTGGCACTAGGCCCCAACTAATGTTGTGAAAGAGTGGCACTATGCCCCAACTAATGTTGTTAGATTGGTGACCAGGCGTGGCAATAGGTCCCAACTAATGTTTTGAGATCAGTGACCAGGAATTGAACTAGGCCCCAGCTAATGTTTTGAGATCTGTGACCAGGAATGGCACTAGGCCCCAACTAATGTTTTGAGATCGGTGACCAGGTGTGGCACTGGGACCTAACTAATGTTGTGAGATCGGTGACCAGGAGTGGCACTAGGTCCCAACTAATGTTGTGAGATCAGTGACCAGTAGTGGCACTAGGCCCCATCTAATGTTGTGAGAGAGTGGCACTAGACCCCAAATAATATTGTGAGAGAGTGGCACTAGGCCCCAACTAATGTTGTAAGATCGGTGACCAGGAGTGGCACTAGGTCCCAACTAATGTTGTGAGATCAGTGACCAGGAGTGGCACTAGGTCCTAACTAATGTTGTGAGAGAGTGGCACTAGGCCGCAACTAATGTTGTGAGATCGGTGACCAGGAGTGTCACTAGGTCCCAAATAATGTGAGATCGGTGACCAGGAGTGGCACTAGGTCCCAACTAATGTTGTGAGATCGGTAACCAGGAGTGGCACTAGGTCCCAACTAATGTTGTGAGATCAGTGACCAGGAGTGGCACTAGGTCCTAACTAATGTTGTGAGAGAGTGGCACTAGGCCGCAACTAATGTTGTGAGATCGGTGACCAGGAGTGTCACTAGGTCCCAAATAATGTGAGATCGGTGACAAGGAGTGGCTCTCGGCCCCAACTAATATTGTGAGATCGGTGACCAGGAGTGGCAGTAGGTCCCAACTAATGTTGTGAGAGAGTGGCACTAGGCCCCAACTAATGTTGTGAGAGAGTGGCACTAGGCCCCAACTGATGTTGTGAGAGAGTGGCAATAGGTCCCAACCAATGTTGTGAGAGAGTGGCACTAGGCCCCAACTAATGTTGTGAGATCGGTGACCAAGAGTGGCACTAGGTCCTAACTAATGTTGTGAGAGAGTGGCACTAGGCCCCAACTAATGTTGTGAGATTGGTGACCAGGAGTGGCAGTAGGTCCCAACTAATGTTTTGAGAGAGTGGCACTAGGCCCCAACTAATGTTGTGAGAGAGTGGCACTAGGCCCCAACTGATTTTGTGAGAGAGTGGCACTAGGCCCCAACTAATGTTTTGAGTGAGTGGCACTAGACCCCAACTAATGTTGTGAGAGATTGGCACTAGGCCCCAACTAATGTTCTGAGAAAGTGGCACTAGGCCCCAATTAATGTTGTGAGAGAGTGGCACTAGGCCCCAACTAATGTTGTGAGAAAGTCGCAGTAGCCCCCAAATAATGTTGTGAGAGAGTGGCACTAGGTCCCAACTAATGTTGTGAGAGATTGGCGCTAGGCCCCAAAAAATGTTGTGAGAGAGTGGCGCTAGGACCCAACTAATGTTGTGAGAGAGGGGCACTAGGTCCCAACTAATGTTCTGAAATCGGTGACCAGGAGCGGCAATAGGCCCCAGCTAATGTTTTGAGATCAGTGACCATGAGTGACAATGGGCCCCAACTAATGTTTTGAGATCTGTGACCAGGAGTGGCACTAGGCCCCACCTAATGTGAAAAAGTGGGACTAGGCCCAAACTAAAGTTGTGAGATCTGTGACTAGGAGTGGCACTAGGCCCCATCTAATGTTGTGAGAGAGTGGCACTAGACCCCAAATAATATTGGGAGAGAGTGGCACTAGGCCCCAACTAATGTTGTGAGATCGGTGACCAGGAGTGGCACTAGTTCCCAACTAATGTTGTGAGATCGGGGACCAGGAGTGTCACTAGGTCCCAACTAATGTTTTGAGATCGGTGACCAGGAGTGGCACTAGGTCCAAACTAATGTTGTGAGAGAGTGGCACTAGGCCCCAACTAATGTTGTGAGATCGGTGACCAAGAGTGGCACTAGGTCCCAAATAATGTTATGAGATCGGTGACCAGGGGTTGCACTAGGTCCCAACTAATGTTGTGAGATCGGTAACCAGGAGTGGCACTAGGTCCCAACTAATGTTTTGAGATCAGTGACCAGGAGTAGCACTAGGTTATAACTAATGTTGTGAGAGAGTGGAACTAGGCCCCAACTAATGTTGTGTGATCGGTGACCAGGAGTGGCAGTAGGTCCCAACTAATGTTGTGAGAAAGTGGCAGTAGCCCCAAACTAATGTTGTGAGAGAGTGGCACTAGGTCCCAACTAATGTTGTGAGAGAGTGGCGCTAGGCCCCAACAAATGTTGTGAGAGAGGGGCACTAGGTTCCAACTAATGTTGTGAGATCGGTGACCAGGAGCGGCAAGAGGCCCCAACTAATGTTTTGAGATCAGTGACCAGGAGTTGAACTAGGCCCCAGCTAATGTTGAGAGATCGATGACCATTAGTGGCACTAGGTCCCAACTAATGTTGTGAGATCGGTGACCAGGAGTGTCACTGGGCCCCAACTAATGTTGTGAGATCGGTGACTAGAAGTGACTCTATGTCACAAATTATGTTGTGAGATCAGTGACTAGGAGTGGCACTAGGCCCCAACTAAAGTTGTGAGATCGGTGACCAGGAGTGTCACTGGGCCCCAACTAATGTTGTGAGATCGGTGACCAGGAGTGGCACTAGGTCCCAACTAATGTTGTGAGATCGGTGACCAGGAGTGTCATTAGGTCCCAACTAATGTTGTGAGATCTGTGACCAGGAGTGGCACTAGGCCCAAACTAATGTTGTGAGATCGGTGACCAGGTGTGTCACTGGGCCCTAACTAATGTTTTGAGATCGGTGACCAGTAGTGGCACTAGGCCCCAACTAATGTTGTGAAAGAGTGGCACTATGCCCCAACTAATGTTGTTAGATTGGTGACCAGGCGTGGCAATAGGTCCCAACTAATGTTTTGAGATCAGTGACCAGGAATTGAACTAGGCCCCAGCTAATGTTGTGAGATCGATGACCAGGAGTGGCACTAGGTCCCAACTAATGTTTTGAGATCTGTGACCAGGAGTGGCACTAGGCCCCAACTAATGTTTTGAGATCGGTGACCAGGTGTGGCACTGGGACCTAACTAATGTTGTGAGATCGGTGACCAGTAGTGGCACTAGGCCCCATCTAATGTTGTGAGAGAGTGGCACTAGACCCCAAATAATATTGTGAGAGAGTGGCACTAGGCCCCAACTAATGTTGTAAGATCGGTGACCAGGAGTGGCACTAGGTCCCAACTAATGTTGTGAGATCGGTGACCAGGAGTGGCACTAGGCCTCAACTAATGTTGTGAGAGAGTGGCACTAGCCCCCAACTAATGTTTTGAGATCGGTGACCAAGAGTTGCACTACGTCTCAACTAATGTTATGAGATCGGTGACCAGGAGTGGCACTAGGTCCCAACTAATGTTGTGAGATCGGTAACCAGGAGTGGCACTAGGTCCCAACTAATGTTGTGAGATCAGTGACCAGGAGTGGCACTAGGTCCTAACTAATGTTGTGAGAGAGTGGCACTAGGCCGCAACTAATGTTGTGAGATCGGTGACCAGGAGTGTCACTAGGTCCCAAATAATGTGAGATCGGTGACAAGGAGTGGCACTCGGCCCCAACTAATATTGTGAGATCGGTGACCAGGAGTGGCAGTAGGTCCCAACTAATGTTGTGAGAGAGTGGCACTAGGCCCCAACTAATGTTGTGAGAGAGTGGCACTAGGCCCCAACTGATGTTGTGAGAGAGTGGCAATAGGTCCCAACCAATGTTGTGAGAGAGTGGCACTAAGCCCCAACTAATGTTGTGAGATCGGTGACCAAGAGTGGCACTAGGTCCTAACTAATTTTGTGAGAGAGTGGCACTAGGCCCCAACTAATGTTGTGAGATTGGTGACCAGGAGTGGCAGTAGGTCCCAACTAATGTTTTGAGAGAGTGGCACTAGGCCCCAACTAATGTTGTGAGAGAGTGGCACTAGGCCCCAACTGATTTTGTGAGAGAGTGGCACTAGGCCCCAACTAATGTTTTGAGTGAGTGGCACTAGACCCCAACTAATGTTGTGAGAGATTGGCACTAGGCCCCAACTAATGTTCTGAGAAAGTGGCACTAGGCCCCAATTAATGTTGTGAGAGAGTGGCACTAGGCCCCAACTAATGTTGTGAGAAAGTGGCAGTAGCCCCCAAATAATGTTGTGAGAGAGTGGCACTAGGTCCCAACTAATGTTGTGAGAGATTGGCGCTAGGCCCCAACAAATGTTGTGAGAGAGTGGCGCTAGGACCCAACTAATGTTGTGAGAGAGGGGCACTAGGTCCCAACTAATGTTCTGAAATCGGTGACCAGGAGCGGCAATAGGCCCCAGCTAATGTTTTGAGATCAGTGACCATGAGTGACACTGGGCCCCAACTAATGTTTTGAGATCTGTGACCAGGAGTGGCACTAGGCCCCACCTAATGTGAAAAAGTGGGACTAGGCCCAAACTAAAGTTGTGAGATCTGTGACTAGGAGTGGCACTAGGCCCCATCTAATGTTGTGAGAGAGTGGCACTAGACCCCAAATAATATTGGGAGAGAGTGGCACTAGGCCCCAACTAATGTTGTGAGATCGGTGACCAGGAGTGGCACTAGTTCCCAACTAATGTTGTGAGATCGGGGACCAGGAGTGTCACTAGGTCCCAACTAATGTTTTGAGATCGGTGACCAGGAGTGGCACTAGGTCCAAACTAATGTTGTGAGAGAGTGGCACTAGGCCCCAACTAATGTTGTGAGATCGGTGACCAAGAGTGGCACTAGGTCCCAAATAATGTTATGAGATCGGTGACCAGGGGTTGCACTAGGTCCCAACTAATGTTGTGAGATCGGTAACCAGGAGTGGCACTAGGTCCCAACTAATGTTTTGAGATCAGTGACCAGGAGTAGCACTAGGTTATAACTAATGTTGTGAGAGAGTGGAACTAGGCCCCAACTAATGTTGTGTGATCGGTGACCAGGAGTGGCAGTAGGTCCCAACTAATGTTGTGAGAAAGTGGCAGTAGCCCCAAACTAATGTTGTGAGAGAGTGGCACTAGGTCCCAACTAATGTTGTGAGAGAGTGGCGCTAGGCCCCAACAAATGTTGTGAGAGAGGGGCACTAGGTTCCAACTAATGTTGTGAGATCGGTGACCAGGAGCGGCAAGAGGCCCCAACTAATGTTTTGAGATCAGTGACCAGGAGTTGAACTAGGCCCCAGCTAATGTTGAGAGATCGATGACCATTAGTGGCACTAGGTCCCAACTAATGTTGTGAGATCGGTGACCAGGAGTGTCACTGGGCCCCAACTAATGTTGTGAGATCGGTGACTAGAAGGGACTCTATGTCCCAAATTATGTTGTGAGATCAGTGACTAGGAGTGGCACTAGGCCCCAACTAAAGTTGTGAGATCGGTCACCAGGAGTGTCACTGGGCCCCAACTAATGTTGTGAGATCGGTGACCAGGAGTGGCACTAGGTCCCAACTAATGTTGTGAGATCGGTGACCAGGAGTGTCATTAGGTCCCAACTAATGTTGTGAGATCTGTGACCAGGAGTGGCACTAGGCCCAAACTAATGTTGTGAGATCGGTGACCAGGTGTGTCACTGGGCCCTAACTAATGTTTTGAGATCGGTGACCAGTAGTGGCACTAGGCCCCAACTAATGTTGTGAAAGAGTGGCACTATGCCCCAACTAATGTTGTTAGATTGGTGACCAGGCGTGGCAATAGGTTCCAACTAATGTTTTGAGATCAGTGACCAGGAATTGAACTAGGCCCCAGCTAATGTTGTGAGATCGATGACCAGGAGTGGCACTAGGTCCCAACTAATGTTTTGAGATCTGTGACCAGGAGTGGCACTAGGCCCCAACTAATGTTGTAAGATCGGTGACCAGGAGTGGCACTAGGTCCCAACTAATGTTGTGAGATCGGTGACCAGGAGTGGCACTAGGCCTCAACTAATGTTGTGAGAGAGTGGCACTAGCCCCCAACTAATGTTGTGAGATCAGTGACCAGTAGTGGCACTAGGCCCCATCTAATGTTGTGAGAGAGTGGCACTAGACCCCAAATAATATTGTGAGAGAGTGGCACTAGGCCCCAACTAATGTTGAAAGATCGGTGACCAGGAGTGGCACTAGGTCCCAACTAATGTTGTGAGATCGGTGACCAGGAGTGGCACTAGGCCTCAACTAATGTTGTGAGAGAGTGGCACTAGCCCCCAACTAATGTTTTGAGATCGGTGACCAAGAGTTGCACTACGTCTCAACTAATGTTATGAGATCGG
This sequence comes from Ariolimax columbianus, assembly GCA_036924085.1. NCBI lineage: Eukaryota > Metazoa > Mollusca > Gastropoda > Stylommatophora > Arionidae > Ariolimax > Ariolimax columbianus. The sequence goes on from JAVGWX010000025.1 coordinate 25,875,940, forward strand.
TGACCAGGAGTGGCACTAGGTCCCAACTAATGTTGTGAGATCGGTAACCAGGAGTGGCACTAGGTCCCAACTAATGTTGTGAGATCAGTGACCAGGAGTGGCACTAGGTCCTAACTAATGTTGTGAGAGAGTGGCACTAGGCCGCAACTAATGTTGTGAGATCGGTGACCAGGAGTGTCACTAGGTCCCAAATAATGTGAGATCGGTGACAAGGAGTGGCACTCGGCCCCAACTAATATTGTGAGATCGGTGACCAGGAGTGGCAGTAGGTCCCAACTAATGTTGTGAGAGAGTGGCACTAGGCCCCAACTAATGTTGTGAGAGAGTGGCACTAGGCCCCAACTGATGTTGTGAGAGAGTGGCAATAGGTCCCAACCAATGTTGTGAGAGAGTGGCACTAGGCCCCAACTAATGTTGTGAGATCGGTGACCAAGAGTGGCACTAGGTCCTAACTAATGTTGTGAGAGAGTGGCACTAGGCCCCAACTAATGTTGTGAGATTGGTGACCAGGAGTGGCAGTAGGTCCCAACTAATGTTTTGAGAGAGTGGCACTAGGCCCCAACTAATGTTGTGAGAGAGTGGCACTAGGCCCCAACTGATTTTGTGAGAGAGTGGCACTAGGCCCCAACTAATGTTTTGAGTGAGTGGCACTAGACCCCAACTAATGTTGTGAGAGATTGGCACTAGGCCCCAACTAATGTTCTGAGAAAGTTGCACTAGGCCCCAATTAATGTTGTGAGAGAGTGGCACTAGGCCCCAACTAATGTTGTGAGAAAGTGGCAGTAGCCCCCAAATAATGTTGTGAGAGAGTGGCACTAGGTCCCAACTAATGTTGTGAGAGATTGGCGCTAGGCCCCAACAAATGTTGTGAGAGAGTGGCGCTAGGACCCAACTAATGTTGTGAGAGAGGGGCACTAGGTCCCAACTAATGTTCTGAAATCGGTGACCAGGAGCGGCAATAGGCCCCAGCTAATGTTTTGAGATCAGTGACCATGAGTGACACTGGGCCCCAACTAATGTTTTGAGATCTGTGACCAGGAGTGGCACTAGGCCCCACCTAATGTGAAAAAGTGGGACTAGGCCCAAACTAAAGTTGTGAGATCTGTGACTAGGAGTGGCACTAGGCCCCATCTAATGTTGTGAGAGAGTGGCACTAGACCCCAAATAATATTGGGAGAGATTGGCACTAGGCCCCAACTAATGTTGTGAGATCGGTGACCAGGAGTGGCACTAGTTCCCAACTAATGTTGTGAGATCGGGGACCAGGAGTGTCACTAGGTCCCAACTAATGTTTTGAGATCGGTGACCAGGAGTGGCACTAGGTCCAAACTAATGTTGTGAGAGAGTGGCACTAGGCCCCAACTAATGTTGTGAGATCGGTGACCAAGAGTGGCACTAGGTCCCAAATAATGTTATGAGATCGGTGACCAGGGGTTGCACTAGGTCCCAACTAATGTTGTGAGATCGGTAACCAGGAGTGGCACTAGGTCCCAACTAATGTTTTGAGATCAGTGACCAGGAGTAGCACTAGGTTATAACTAATGTTGTGAGAGAGTGGAACTAGGCCCCAACTAATGTTGTGTGATCGGTGACCAGGAGTGGCAGTAGGTCCCAACTAATGTTGTGAGAAAGTGGCAGTAGCCCCAAACTAATGTTGTGAGAGAGTGGCACTAGGTCCCAACTAATGTTGTGAGAGAGTGGCGCTAGGCCCCAACAAATGTTGTGAGAGAGGGGCACTAGGTTCCAACTAATGTTGTGAGATCGGTGACCAGGAGCGGCAAGAGGCCCCAACTAATGTTTTGAGATCAGTGACCAGGAGTTGAACTAGGCCCCAGCTAATGTTGAGAGATCGATGACCATTAGTGGCACTAGGTCCCAACTAATGTTGTGAGATCGGTGACCAGGAGTGTCACTGGGCCCCAACTAATGTTTTGAGATCGGTGACTAGAAGTGACTCTATGTCCCAAATTATGTTGTGAGATCAGTGACTAGGAGTGGCACTAGGCCCCAACTAAAGTTGTGAGATCGGTGACCAGGAGTGTCACTGGGCCCCAACTAATGTTGTGAGATCGGTGACCAGGAGTGGCACTAGGTCCCAACTAATGTTGTGAGATCGGTGACCAGGAGTGTCATTAGGTCCCAACTAATGTTGTGAGATCTGTGACCAGGAGTGGCACTAGGCCCAAACTAATGTTGTGAGATCGGTGACCAGGTGTGTCACTGGGCCCTAACTAATGTTTTGAGATCGGTGACCAGTAGTGGCACTAGGCCCCAACTAATGTTGTGAAAGAGTGGCACTATGCCCCAACTAATGTTGTTAGATTGGTGACCAGGCGTGGCAATAGGTTCCAACTAATGTTTTGAGATCAGTGACCAGGAATTGAACTAGGCCCCAGCTAATGTTGTGAGATCGATGACCAGGAGTGGCACTAGGTCCCAACTAATGTTTTGAGATCTGTGACCAGGAGTGGCACTAGGCCCCAACTAATGTTGTAAGATCGGTGACCAGGAGTGGCACTAGGTCCCAACTAATGTTGTGAGATCGGTGACCAGGAGTGGCACTAGGCCTCAACTAATGTTGTGAGAGAGTGGCACTAGCCCCCAACTAATGTTGTGAGATCGGTGACCAAGAGTTGCACTACGTCTCAACTAATGTTAGGAGATCGGTGACCAGGAGTGGCACTAGGTCCCAACTAATGTTGTGAGATCGATAACCAGGAGTGGCACTAGGTCCCAACTAATGTTGTGAGATCAGTGACCAGGAGTGGCACTAGGTCCTAACTAATGTTGTGAGAGAGTGGCACTAGGCCGCAACTAATGTTGTGAGATCGGTGACCAGGAGTGTCACTAGGTCCCAAATAATGTGAGATCAGTGACAAGGAGTGGCACTCGGCCCCAACTAATATTGTGAGATCGGTGACCAGGAGTGGCAGTAGGTCCCAACTAATGTTGTGAGAGAGTGGCACTAGGCCCCAACTAATGTTGTGAGAGAGTGGCACTAGGCCCCAACTGATGTTGTGAGAGAGTGGCACTAGGTCCCAACCAATGTTGTGAGAGAGTGGCACTAGGCCCCAACTAATGTTGTGAGATCGGTGACCAAGAGTGGCACTAGGTCCTAACTAATGTTGTGAGAGAGTGGCACTAGGCCCCAACTAATGTTGTGAGATTGGTGACCAGGAGTGGCAGTAGGTCCCAACTAATGTTTTGAGAGAGTGGCACTAGGCCCCAACTGATGTTGTGAGAGAGTGGCACTAGGCCCCAACTAATGTTTTGAGTGAGTGGCACTAGACCCCAACTAATGTTGTGAGAGATTGGCACTAGGCCTCAACTAATGTTCTGAGAAAGTGGCACTAGGCCCCAATTAATGTTGTGAGAGAGTGGCACTAGGCCCCAACTAATGTTGTGAGAAAGTGGCAGTAGCCCCCAACTAATGTTGTGAGAGAGTGGCACTAGGTCCAAACTAATGTTGTGAGAGATTGGCGCTAGGCCCCAACAAATGTTGTGAGAGAGTGGCGCTAGGCCCCAACTAATGTTGTGAGAGAAGGGCACTAGGTCCCAACTAATGTTCTGAAATCGGTGACCAGGAGCGGCAATAGGCCCCAGCTAATGTTTTGAGATCAGTGACCATGAGTGACACTAGGCCCTAACTAATGTTGTGAGATCTGTGACCAGGAGTGGCACTAGGCCCCACCTAATGTGAAAAAGTGGGACTAGGCCCAAAGTAAAGTTGTGAGATCTGTGACTAGGAGTGGCACTAGGCCCCATCTAATGTTGTGAGAGAATGGCACTAGACCCCAAATAATATTGTGAGAGAGTGGCACTAGGCCCCAACTAATGTTTTGAGATCGGTGACCAGGAGTGGCACTAGTTTCCAACTAATGTTGTGAGATCGGGGACCAGGAGTGTCACTAGGTCCCAACTAATGTTTTGAGATCGGTGACCAGGAGTGGCACTAGGTCCCAACTAATGTTGTGAGAGAGTGGCACTAGCCCCCAACTAATGTTGTGAGATCGGTGACCAAGAGTGGCACTAGGTCCCAAATAATGTGAGATCGGTGACAAGGAGTGGCACTCGGCCCCAACTAATATTGTGAGATCGGTGACCAGGAGTGGCAGTAGGTCCCAACTAATGTTGTGAGAGAGTGGCACTAGGCCCCAACTAATGTTGTGAGAGAGTGGCACTAGGCCCCAACTGATGTTGTAAGAGAGTGGCACTAGGTCCCAACCAATGTTGTGAGAGAGTGGCACTAGGCCCCAACTAATGTTGTGAGATCGGTGACCAAGAGTGGCACTAGGTCCTAACTAATGTTGTGAGAGAGTGGCACTAGGCCCCAACTAATGTTGTGAGATTGGTGACCAGGAGTGGCAGTAGGTCCCAACTAATGTTTTGAGAGAGTGGCACTAGGCCCCAACTGATGTTGTGAGAGAGTGGCACTAGGCCCCAACTAATGTTTTGAGTGAGTGGCACTAGACCCCAACTAATGTTGTGAGAGATTGGCACTAGGCCTCAACTAATGTTCTGAGAAAGTGGCACTAGGCCCCAATTAATGTTGTGAGAGAGTGGCACTAGGCCCCAACTAATGTTGTGAGAAAGTGGCAGTAGCCCCCAACTAATGTTGTGAGAGAGTGGCACTAGGTCCAAACTAATGTTGTGAGAGATTGGCGCTAGGCCCCAACAAATGTTGTGAGAGAGTGGCGCTAGGCCCCAACTAATGTTGTGAGAGAAGGGCACTAGGTCCCAACTAATGTTCTGAGATCGGTGACCAGGAGCGGCAATAGGCCCCAGCTAATGTTTTGAGATCAGTGACCATGAGTGACACTAGGCCCTAACTAATGTTGTGAGATCTGTGACCAGGAGTGGCACTAGGCCCCACCTAATGTGAAAAAGTGGGACTAGGCCCAAACTAAAGTTGTGAGATCTGTGACTAGGAGTGGCACTAGGCCCCATCTAATGTTGTGAGAGAATGGCACTAGACCCCAAATAATATTGTGAGAGAGTGGCACTAGGCCCCAACTAATGTTTTGAGATCGGTGACCAGGAGTGGCACTAGTTTCCAACTAATGTTGTGAGATCGGGGACCAGGAGTGTCACTAGGTCCCAACTAATGTTTTGAGATCGGTGACCAGGAGTGGCACTAGGTCCCAACTAATGTTGTGAGAGAGTGGCACTAGCCCCCAACTAATGTTGTGAGATCGGTGACCAAGAGTGGCACTAGGTCTCAACTAATGTTATGAGATCGGTGACCAGGAGTGGCACTTGGTCCCAACTAATGTTGTGAGATCAGTGACCAGGAGTGGCAGTAGGTCCCAACTAATGTTGTGAGAGAGTGGCACTAGGCCCCAACTAATGTTGTGAGAGAGTGGCACTAGGCCCCAACTGATGTTGTGAGAGAGTGGCACTAGGTCCCAACCAATGTTGTGAGAGAGTGGCACTAGGCCCCAACTAATGTTGTGAGATCGGTGACCAGGAGTGGCACTAGTTCCCAACTAATGTTGTGAGATCGGGGACCAGGAGTGTCACTAGGTCCCAACTAATGTTTTGAGATCGGTGACCAGGAGTGGCACTAGGTCCCAACTAATGTTGTGAGAGAGTGGCACTAGCCCCCAACTAATGTTGTGAGATCGGTGACCAAGAGTGGCACTAGGTCTCAACTAATGTTATGAGATCGGTGACCAGGAGTGGCACTAGGTCCCAACTAATGTTGTGAGATCAGTGACCAGGAGTGGCACTAGGTCCTAACTAATGTTGTGAGAGAGTGGCACTAGGCCGCAACTAATGTTGTGAGATCGGTGACCAGGAGTGTCACTAGGTCCCAAATAATGTGAGATCGGTGACAAGGAGTGGCACTCGGCCCCAACTAATATTGTGAGATCGGTGACCAGGAGTGGCAGTAGGTCCCAACTAATGTTGTGAGAGAGTGGCACTAGGCCCCAACTAATGTTGTGAGAGAGTGGCACTAGGCCCCAACTGATGTTGTGAGAGAGTGGCACTAGGTCCCAACCAATGTTGTGAGAGAGTGGCACTAGGCCCCAACTAATGTTGTGAGATCGGTGAGCAAGAGTGGCACTAGGTCCTAACTAATGTTGTGAGAGAGTGGCACTAGGCCCCAACTAATGTTGTGAGATTGGTGACCAGGAGTGGCAGTAGGTCCCAACTAAAGTTTTGAGAGAGTGGCACTAGGCCCCAACTGATGTTGTGAGAGAGTGGCACTAGGCCCCAACTAATGTTTTGAGTGAGTGGCACTAGACCCCAACTAATGTTGTGAGAGATTGGCACTAGGCCTGAACTAATGTTCTGAGAAAGTGGCACTAGGCCCCAATTAATGTTGTGAGAGAGTGGCACTAGGCCCCAACTAATGTTGTGAGAAAGTGGCAGTAGCCCCCAACTAATGTTGTGAGAGAGTGGCACTAGGTCCAAACTAATGTTGTGAGAGATTGGCGCTAGGCCCCAACAAATGTTGTGAGAGAGTGGCGCTAGGCCCCAACTAATGTTGTGAGAGAAGGGCACTAGGTCCCAACTAATGTTCTGAGATCGGTGACCAGGAGCGGCAATAGGCCCCAGCTAATGTTTTGAGATCAGTGACCATGAGTGACACTAGGCCCTAACTAATGTTGTGAGATCTGTGACCAGGAGTGGCACTAGGCCCCACCTAATGTGAAAAAGTGGGACTAGGCCCAAACTAAAGTTGTGAGATCTGTGACTAGGAGTGGCACTAGGCCCCATCTAATGTTGTGAGAGAATGGCACTAGACCCCAAATAATATTGTGAGAGAGTGGCACTAGGCCCCAACTAATGTTTTGAGATCGGTGACCAGGAGTGGCACTAGTTTCCAACTAATGTTGTGAGATCGGGGACCAGGAGTGTCACTAGGTCCCAACTAATGTTTTGAGATCGGTGACCAGGAGTGGCACTAGGTCCCAACTAATGTTGTGAGAGAGTGGCACTAGCCCCCAACTAATGTTGTGAGATCGGTGACCAAGAGTGGCACTAGGTCTCAACTAATGTTATGAGATCGGTGACCAGGAGTGGCACTTGGTCCCAACTAATGTTGTGAGATCAGTGACCAGGAGTGGCAGTAGGTCCCAACTAATGTTGTGAGAGAGTGGCACTAGGCCCCAACTAATGTTGTGAGAGAGTGGCACTAGGCCCCAACTGATGTTGTGAGAGAGTGGCACTAGGTCCCAACCAATGTTGTGAGAGAGTGGCACTAGGCCCCAACTAATGTTGTGAGATCGGTGACCAAGAGTGGCACTAGGTCCTAACTAATGTTGTGAGAGAGTGGCACTAGGCCCCAACTAATGTTGTGAGATTGGTGACCAGGAGTGGCAGTAGGTCCCAACTAATGTTTTGAGAGAGTGGCACTAGGCCCCAACTGATGTTGTGAGAGAGTGGCACTAGGCCCCAACTAATGTTTTGAGTGAGTGGCACTAGACCCCAACTAATGTTGTGAGAGATTGGCACTAGGCCCCAACTAATGTTCTGAGAAAGTGGCACTAGGCCCCAATTAATGTTGTGAGAGAGTGGCACTAGGCCCCAACTAATGTTGTGAGAATGTGGCAGTAGCCCCCAACTAATGTTGTGAGAGAGTGGCACTAGGTCCCAACTAATGTTGTGAGAGATTGGCGCTAGGCCCCAACAAATGTTGTGAGAGAGTGGCGCTAGGCCCCAACTAATGTTGTGAGAGAAGGGCACTAGGTCCCAACTAATGTTCTGAGATCGGTGACCAGGAGCGGCAATAGGCCCCAGCTAATGTTTTGAGATCAGTGACCATGAGTGACACTAGGCCCCAACTAATGTTGTGAGATCTGTGACCAGGAGTTGCACTAGGCCCCACCTAATGTGAAAAAGTGGGACTAGGCCCAAACTAAAGTTGTGAGATCTGTGACTAGGAGTGGCACTAGGCCCCATCTAATGTTGTGAGAGAGTGGCACTAGACCCCAAATAATATTGTGAGAGAGTGGCACTAGGCCCCAACTCATGTTGTGAGATCGGTGACCAGGAGTGGCACTAGTTCCCAACTAATGTTGTGAGATCGGGGACCAGGAGTGTCACTAGGTCCCAACTAATGTTTTGAGATCGGTGACCAGGAGTGGCACTAGGTCCCAACTAATGTTGTGAGAGAGTGGCACTAGCCCCCAACTAATGTTGTGAGATCGGTGACCAAGAGTGGCACTAGGTCTCAATTAATGTTATGAGATCGGTGACCAGGAGTGGCACTAGGTCCCAACTAATGTTGTGAGATCAGTGACCAGGAGTGGCACTAGGTCCTAACTAATGTTGTGAGAGAGTGGCACTAGGCCGCAACTAATGTTGTGAGATCGGTGACCAGGAGTGTCACTAGGTCCCAAATAATGTGAGATCGGTGACAAGGAGTGGCACTCGGCCACAACTAATATTGTGAGATCGGTGACCAGGAGTGGCAGTAGGTCCCAACTAATGTTGTGAGAGAGTGGCACTAGGCCCCAACTAATGTTGTGAGAGAGTGGCACTAGGCCCCAACTGCTGTTGTGAGAGAGTGGCACTAGGTCCCAACTAATGTTGTGAGAGAGTGGCACTAGGCCCCAACTAATGTTGTGAGATCGGTGACCAAGAGTGGCACTAGGTCCCAACTAATGTTATGAGATCGGTGACCAGGCGTGGCACTAGGTCCCAACTAATGTTGTGAGATTGGTAACCAGGAGTGGCACTAGGTCCCAACTAATATTTTGAGATCAGTGACCAGGAGTGGCACGAGGTCCTAGTTAATGTTGTGAGAGAGTGGCACTAGGCCCCAACTAATGCTTTGAGATTGGTGACCAGGAGTGGCACTAGGCCCCAACTAATGTTGTGAGAGAGTGGCACTAGGCCCCAACTGATGTTGTGAGAGAGTGGCACTAGGCCACAAATAATGTTGTGAGTGAGTGGCACTAGACCCCAACTAATGTTGTGAGAGATTGGCACTAGGCCCCAACTAATGTTGTGAGAGAGTGGCACTAGGCGCCAATTAATGTTGTGAGAGAGTGGCACTAGGCCCCAACTGATGTTGTGAGAGAGTGGCACTAGGCCCCAACTAATGTTTTGAGTGAGTGGCACTAGACCCCAACTAATGTTGTGAGAGATTGGCACTAGGCCCCAATTATTGTTCTGAGAGAGTGGCACTAGGCCCCAATTAATGTTGTGAGAAAGTGGCAGTAGCCCCCAACTAATGTTGTGAGAGAGTGGCACTAGGTCCCAACTAATGTTGTGAGAGATTGGCGCTAGGCCCCAACAAATGTTGTGAGAGAGTGGCGCTAGGCCCCAACTAATGTTGTGAGAGAGGGGCACTAGGTCCCAACTAATGTTCTGAGATCGGTGACCAGGAGCGGCAATAGGCCCCAGCTAATGTTTTGAGATCAGTGACCATGAGTGACACTAAGCCCCAACTAATGTTTTGAGATCAGTGACCAGGATTTGAACTAGGCCCCAGCTAATGTTGAGAGATCGATGACCATTAGTGGCACTAGGCCCCAACTAATGTTTTGAGTGAGTGGCACTAGACCCCAACTAATGTTGTGAGAGATTGGCACTAGGCCTCAACTAATGTTCTGAGAAAGTGGCACTAGGCCCCAATTAATGTTGTGAGAGAGTGGCACTAGGCCCCAACTAATGTTGTGAGAAAGTGGCAGTAGCCCCCAACTAATGTTGTGAGAGAGTGGCACTAGGTCCAAACTAATGTTGTGAGAGATTGGCGCTAGGCCCCAACAAATGTTGTGAGAGAGTGGCGCTAGGCCCCAACTAATGTTGTGAGAGAAGGGCACTAGGTCCCAACTAATGTTCTGAGATCGGTGACCAGGAGCGGCAATAGGCCCCAGCTAATGTTTTGAGATCAGTGACCATGAGTGACACTAGGCCCTAACTAATGTTGTGAGATCTGTGACCAGGAGTGGCACTAGGCCCCACCTAATGTGAAAAAGTGGGACTAGGCCCAAACTAAAGTTGTGAGATCTGTGACTAGGAGTGGCACTAGGCCCCATCTAATGTTGTGAGAGAATGGCACTAGACCCCAAATAATATTGTGAGAGAGTGGCACTAGGCCCCAACTAATGTTTTGAGATCGGTGACCAGGAGTGGCACTAGTTTCCAACTAATGTTGTGAGATCGGGGACCAGGAGTGTCACTAGGTCCCAACTAATGTTTTGAGATCGGTGACCAGGAGTGGCACTAGGTCCCAACTAATGTTGTGAGAGAGTGGCACTAGCCCCCAACTAATGTTGTGAGATCGGTGACCAAGAGTGGCACTAGGTCTCAACTAATGTTATGAGATCGGTGACCAGGAGTGGCACTTGGTCCCAACTAATGTTGTGAGATCAGTGACCAGGAGTGGCAGTAGGTCCCAACTAATGTTGTGAGAGAGTGGCACTAGGCCCCAACTAATGTTGTGAGAGAGTGGCACTAGGCCCCAACTGATGTTGTGAGAGAGTGGCACTAGGTCCCAACCAATGTTGTGAGAGAGTGGCACTAGGCCCCAACTAATGTTGTGAGATCGGTGACCAAGAGTGGCACTAGGTCCTAACTAATGTTGTGAGAGAGTGGCACTAGGCCCCAACTAATGTTGTGAGATTGGTGACCAGGAGTGGCAGTAGGTCCCAACTAATGTTTTGAGAGAGTGGCACTAGGCCCCAACTGATGTTGTGAGAGAGTGGCACTAGGCCCCAACTAATGTTTTGAGTGAGTGGCACTAGACCCCAACTAATGTTGTGAGAGATTGGCACTAGGCCCCAACTAATGTTCTGAGAAAGTGGCACTAGGCCCCAATTAATGTTGTGAGAGAGTGGCACTAGGCCCCAACTAATGTTGTGAGAATGTGGCAGTAGCCCCCAACTAATGTTGTGAGAGAGTGGCACTAGGTCCCAACTAATGTTGTGAGAGATTGGCGCTAGGCCCCAACAAATGTTGTGAGAGAGTGGCGCTAGGCCCCAACTAATGTTGTGAGAGAAGGGCACTAGGTCCCAACTAATGTTCTGAGATCGGTGACCAGGAGCGGCAATAGGCCCCAGCTAATGTTTTGAGATCAGTGACCATGAGTGACACTAGGCCCCAACTAATGTTGTGAGATCTGTGACCAGGAGTTGCACTAGGCCCCACCTAATGTGAAAAAGTGGGACTAGGCCCAAACTAAAGTTGTGAGATCTGTGACTAGGAGTGGCACTAGGCCCCATCTAATGTTGTGAGAGAGTGGCACTAGACCCCAAATAATATTGTGAGAGAGTGGCACTAGGCCCCAACTCATGTTGTGAGATCGGTGACCAGGAGTGGCACTAGTTCCCAACTAATGTTGTGAGATCGGGGACCAGGAGTGTCACTAGGTCCCAACTAATGTTTTGAGATCGGTGACCAGGAGTGGCACTAGGTCCCAACTAATGTTGTGAGAGAGTGGCACTAGCCCCCAACTAATGTTGTGAGATCGGTGACCAAGAGTGGCACTAGGTCTCAATTAATGTTATGAGATCGGTGACCAGGAGTGGCACTAGGTCCCAACTAATGTTGTGAGATCAGTGACCAGGAGTGGCACTAGGTCCTAACTAATGTTGTGAGAGAGTGGCACTAGGCCGCAACTAATGTTGTGAGATCGGTGACCAGGAGTGTCACTAGGTCCCAAATAATGTGAGATCGGTGACAAGGAGTGGCACTCGGCCACAACTAATATTGTGAGATCGGTGACCAGGAGTGGCAGTAGGTCCCAACTAATGTTGTGAGAGAGTGGCACTAGGCCCCAACTAATGTTGTGAGAGAGTGGCACTAGGCCCCAACTGCTGTTGTGAGAGAGTGGCACTAGGTCCCAACTAATGTTGTGAGAGAGTGGCACTAGGCCCCAACTAATGTTGTGAGATCGGTGACCAAGAGTGGCACTAGGTCCCAACTAATGTTATGAGATCGGTGACCAGGCGTGGCACTAGGTCCCAACTAATGTTGTGAGATTGGTAACCAGGAGTGGCACTAGGTCCCAACTAATATTTTGAGATCAGTGACCAGGAGTGGCACGAGGTCCTAGTTAATGTTGTGAGAGAGTGGCACTAGGCCCCAACTAATGCTTTGAGATTGGTGACCAGGAGTGGCACTAGGCCCCAACTAATGTTGTGAGAGAGTGGCACTAGGCCCCAACTGATGTTGTGAGAGAGTGGCACTAGGCCACAAATAATGTTGTGAGTGAGTGGCACTAGACCCCAACTAATGTTGTGAGAGATTGGCACTAGGCCCCAACTAATGTTGTGAGAGAGTGGCACTAGGCGCCAATTAATGTTGTGAGAGAGTGGCACTAGGCCCCAACTGATGTTGTGAGAGAGTGGCACTAGGCCCCAACTAATGTTTTGAGTGAGTGGCACTAGACCCCAACTAATGTTGTGAGAGATTGGCACTAGGCCCCAATTATTGTTCTGAGAGAGTGGCACTAGGCCCCAATTAATGTTGTGAGAAAGTGGCAGTAGCCCCCAACTAATGTTGTGAGAGAGTGGCACTAGGTCCCAACTAATGTTGTGAGAGATTGGCGCTAGGCCCCAACAAATGTTGTGAGAGTGGCGCTAGGCCCCAACTAATGTTGTGAGAGAGGGGCACTAGGTCCCAACTAATGTTCTGAGATCGGTGACCAGGAGCGGCAATAGGCCCCAGCTAATGTTTTGAGATCAGTGACCATGAGTGACACTAAGCCCCAACTAATGTTTTGAGATCAGTGACCAGGATTTGAACTAGGCCCCAGCTAATGTTGAGAGATCGATGACCATTAGTGGCACTAGGTCCCAACTAATGTTTTGAGATCGGTGACCAGGAGTGTCACTGGGCCCCAACTAATGTTGTGAGATCGGTGACTAGAAGTGACTCTATGTCCCAACTTATGTTGTGAGATCAGTGACTAGGAGTGGCAATAGGCCCCAACTAAAGTTGTGAGATCGGTGACCCGGAGTGTCACTGGGCCCCAACTAATGTTTTGAGATCGGTGACCAGGAGTGGCACTAGATCCAAACTAATGTTGTGAGATCGGTGACCAGGAGTGTCATTAGGTCCCAACTAATGTTGTGAGATCTGTGACCAGGAGTGGCACTAGGCCCCAATTAATGTTGTTAGATCGGTGACCAGGTGTGTCACTGGGCCCTAACTAATGTTGTGAGATCGGTGACCAGTAGTGGCACTAGGCCCAAACTAATGTTGTGAAAGAGTGGCACTATGCCCCAACTAATGTTGTGAGATTGGTGACCAGGCGTGGCAATAGGTCCCAACTAAAGTTGTGAAATCGGTGACTAGGAGTGGCACTAGCCCCCAACTAATGTTGTGAGATCGGTGACCAGGAGTGGCACTAGGCCCCAGCTAATGTTGTGAGATCGATGACCAGGAGTGGCACTAGGTCCCAACTAATGTTTTGAGATCTTTGACCAGGAGTGGCACTAGGCCCCAACTAATGTGAAAAAGTGGGACTAGGCCCAAACTAAAGTTGTGAGATCTGTGACATGGAGTGGCACTAGGCCCCATCTAATGTTGTGAGAGAGTGGCACTAGACCCCAAATAATATTGTGAGAGAGTGGCACTAGGCCCCAACTAATGTTGTGAGATCGGTGACCAGGAGTGGCACTAGTTCCCAACTAATGTTGTGAGATCGGGGACCAGGGGTGTCACTAGGTCCCAACTAATGTTGTGAGATCGGTGACCAGGAGTGGCACTAGGTCCCAACTAATGTTGTGAGAGAGTGGCACTAGCCCCCAACTAATGTTGTGAGATCGGTGACCAAGAGTGGCACTAGGTCTCAACTAATGTTGTGAGATCAGTGACCAGGAGTGGCACTAGGTCCTAACTAATGTTGTGAGAGAGTGGCACTAGGCCGCAAGTAATGTTGTGAGATCGGTGACCAGGAGTGTCACTAGGTCCCAAATAATGTGAGATCGGTGACAAGGAGTGGCACTCGGCCACAACTAATATTGTGAGATCGGTGACCAGGAGTGGCAATAGGTCCCAACTAATGTTGTGAGAGAGTGGCACTAGGCCCCAACTAATGTTGTGAGAGAGTGGCACTAGGCCCCAACTGCTGTTGTGAGAGAGTGGCACTAGGTCCCAACTAATGTTGTTAGAGAGTGGCACTAGGCCCTAACTAATGTTATGAGATCAGTGACCAAGAGTGGCACTAGGTCCCAACTAATGTTATGAGATCGGTGACCAGGAGTGGCACTAGGTCCCAACTAATGTTGTGAGATTGGTAACCAGGAGTGGCACTAGGTCCCAACTAATGTTTTGAGATCAGTGACCAGGAGTGGCACGAGGTCCTAGTTAATGTTGTGAGAGAGTGGCACTAGGCACCAACTAATGTTTTGAGATTGGTGACCAGGAGTGGCACTAGGCCCCAACTAATGTTGTGAGAGAGTGGCACTAGGCCCCAACTGATGTTGTGAGAGAGTGGCACTAGGCCCCAAATAATGTTGTGAGTGAGTGGCACTAGACCCCAACTAATGTTGTGAGAGATTGGCACTAGGCCCCATCTGATGTTGTGAGAGAGTGGCACTAGGCCCCAATTAATGCTGTGAGAGAGTGGCACTAGGCCCCAACTAATGTTGTGAGAGAGTGGCACTAGGCCCCAACTAATGTTGTGAGAAAGTGGCAGTAGCCCCCAACTAATGTTGTAAGAGAGTGGCACTAGGTTCCAACTAATGTTGTGAGAGATTGGCGCTAGGCCCCAACAAATGTTGTGAGAGAGTGGCGCTAGGCCCCAACTAATGTTGTGAGAGAGGGGCACTAGGTCCTAACTAATGTTCTGAGATCGGTGACCAGGAGCGGCAATAGGCCCCAGCTAATGTTTTGAGATCAGTGACCATGAGTGACACTAGGCCCCAACTAATGTATTGAGATCAGTGACCAGGAGTTGAACTAGGCCCCAGCTAATGTTGAGATATCGATGACCATTAGTGGCACTAGGTCCCAACTAATGTTTTGAGATCGGTGACCAGGAGTGTCAATGGGCCCCAACTAATGTTGTGAGATCGGTGACTAGAAGTGACTCTATGTCCCAACTTATGTTGTGAGATCAGTGACTAGGAGTGGCACTAGGCCCCAACTAAAGTTGTGAGATCGGTGACCAGGAGTGTCACTGGGCCCCAACTAATGTTGTGAGATCGGTGACCAGGAGTGGCACTAGGTCCCAACTAATGTTGTGAGATCGGTGACCAGGAGTGTCATTAGGTCCCAACTAATGTTGTTAGATCTGTGACCAGGAGTGGCACTAGGCCCCAATTAATGTTGTTAGATCGGTGACAAGGTGTGTCACTGGGCCCTAACTAATGTTGTGAGATCGGTGACCAGTAGTGGCACTAGGCCTAAACTAATGTTGTGAAAGAGTGGCACTATGCCCCAACTAATGTTGTTAGATTGGTGACCAGGCGTGGCAATAGGTCCCAACTAAAGTTGTGAGATCGGTGACTAGGAGTGGCACTAGCCCCCAACTAATGTTGTGAAATCGGTGACCAGGAGTGGCACTAGGCCCCAGCTAATGTTTTGAGATCGATGACCAGGAGTGGCACTAGGTCCCAACTAATGTTTTGAGATCTGTGACCAGGAGTGGCACTAGGCCCCAACTAATGTGAAAAAATGGGACTAGGCCCAAACTAAAGTTGTGAGATCTGTGACTAGGAGTGGCACTAGGCCCCATCTAATGTTGTGAGAGAGTGGCACTAGACCCCAAATAATATTGTGAGAGAGTGGCACTAGGCCCCAACTAATGTTGTGAGATCGGTGACCAGGAGTGGCACTAGTTCCCAACTAATGTTGTGAGATCGGGGACCAGGAGTGTCAGTAGGTCCCAACTAATGTTATGAGATCGGTGACCAGGAGTGGCAATAGGTCCCAACTAATGTTGTGAGATCAGTGACCAGGAGTGGCACTAGGTCCTAACTAATGTTGTGAGAGAGTGGCACTAGGCCGCAACTAATGTTTGAGATCGGTGACCAGGAGTGTCACTAGGTCCCAAATAATGTGAGATCGGTGACAAGGAGTGGCACTCGGCCACAACTAATATTGTGAGATCGGTGACCAGGAGTGGCAGTAGGTCCCAACTAATGTTGTGAGAGAGTGGCACTAGGCTCCAACTAATGTTGTGAGAGAGTGGCACTAGGCCCCAACTGCTGTTGTGAGAGAGTGGCACTAGGTCCCAACTAATGTTGTGAGAGAGTAGCACTAGGCCCCAACTAATGTTGTGAGATCGGTGACCAAGAGTGGCACTAGGTCCCAACTAATGTTATGAGATCGGTGACCAGGAGTGGCACTAGGTCCCAACTAATGTTGTGAGATTGGTAACCAGGAGTGGCACTAGGTCCCAACTAATGTTTTGAGATCAGTGACCAGGAGTGGCACGAGGTCCTAGTTTATGTTGTGAGAGAGTGGCACTAGGCCCCAACTAATGTTGTGAGATTGGTGACCAGGAGTGGCACTAGGCCCCAACTAATGTTGTGAGGGAGTGACACTAGGCCCCAACTGATGTTGTGAGAGAGTGGCACTAGGCCCGAAATAATGTTGTGAGTGAGTGGCACTAGACCCCAACTAATGTTGTGAGAGATTGGCCCTAGGCCCCAACTAATGTTGTGAGAGAGTGGCACTAGGCCCCAATTAATGTTGTGAGAGAGTGGCACTATGCCCCAACTAATGTTGTGAGAGAGTGGCACTAGGCCCCAATTAATGTTGTGAGAGAGTGGCACTAGGCCCCAAATAATGTTGTGAGTGAGTGGCACTAGACCCCAACTAATGTTGTGAGAGATTGGCACTAGGCCCCAACTAATGTTGTGAGAGAGTGGCACTATGCCCCAATTAATGTTGTGAGAGAGTGGCACTAGGCCCCAACTAATGTTGTGAGAGAGTGGCACTAGGCCCCAATTAATGTTGTGAGAGAGTGGCACTAGGCCCCAACTAATTTTGTGAGAAAGTGGCAGTAGCCCCCAACTAATGTTGTGAGAGAATCGCACTAGGCCCCAACTAATGTTGTGAGAAAGTGGCAGTAGCCCCCAACTAATGTTCTGAGAGAGTGGCACTAGGTCCCAACTAATGTTGTGAGAGAGTGGCGCTAGGCCCCAACAAATGTTGTGAGAGAGGGGCACTAGGTTCCAACTAATGTTTTGAGATCAGTGACCATGAGTGACACTAGGCCCCAACTAATGTTTTGAGATTAGTGACCAGGAGTTGAACTAGGCCCCAGCTAATGTTGAGAGATCGATGACCATTAGTGGCACTAGGTCCCAACTAATGTTTTGAGATCGGTGACCAGGAGTGTCACTGGGCCCCAACTAATGTTGTGAGATCGGTGACTAGAAGTGACTCTATGTCCCAACTTATGTTGTGAGATCAGTAACTAGGAGTGGCACTAGGCCCCAACTAAAGTTGTGAGATCGGTGACCAGGAGTGTCACTGGGCCCCAACTAATGTTGTGAGATCGGTGACCAGGAGTGGCACTAGGTCCCAACTAATGTTGTGAGATCGGTGACCAGGAGTGTCATTAGGTCCGAACTAATGTTGTGAGATCTGTGACCAGGAGTGGCAATAGGTCCCAACTAAAGTTGTGAGATCGGTGACTAGGAGTGGCACTAGCCCCCAACTAATGTTGTGAGATCGGTGACCAGAAGTGGCACTAGGCCCCAGCTAATGTTGTGAGATCGGTGACCAGTAGTGGCACTAGGCCCAAACTAATGTTGTGAAAGAGTGGCACTATGCCCCAACTAATGTTGTGAGATTGGTGACCAGGCGTGGCAATAGGTCCCAACTAAAGTTGTGAGATCGGTGACTAGGAGTGGCACTAGCCCCCAACTAATGTTGTGAGATCGGTGACCAGGAGTGGCACTAGGCCCCAGCTAATGTTGTGAGATCGATGACCAGGAGTGGCAATAGGTCCCAACTAATGTTTTGAGATCTGTGACCAGGAGTGGCACTAGGCCCCAACTAATGTGAAAAAGTGGGACTAGGCCCAAACTAAAGTTGTGAGATCTGTGACTAGGAGTGGCACTAGGCCCCATCTAATGTTGTGAGAGAGTGGCACTAGACCCCAAATAATATTGTGAGAGAGTGGCACTAGGCCCCAACTAATGTTGTGAGATCGGTGACCAGGAGTGGCACTAGTTCCCAACTAATGTCGTGAGATCGGTGACCAGGAGTATCACTAGGTCCCAACTAATGTTGTGAGATCGGTGACCAGGAGTGGCACTAGGTCCCAACTAATGTTGTTAGAGAGTGGCACTAGCCCCCAACTAATGTTGTGAGATCGGTGACCAAGAGTGGCACTAGGTCTCAACTAATTTTATGAGATCGGTGACCAGGAGTGGCACTAGGTCCCAACTAATGTTGTGAGATCAGTGACCAGGAGTGGCACTAGGTCCTAACTAATGTTGTGAGAGACTGGCACTAGGCCGCAACTAATGTTGTGAGATCGTTGACCAGGAGTGTCACTAGGTCCCAAATAATGTGAGATCGGTGACAAAGAGTGACACTCGGCCACAACTAATATTGTGAGATCGGTGACCAGGAGTGGCACTAGGCCCCAACTGCTGTTGTGAGAGAGTGGCACTAGGTCCCAACTAATGTTGTGAGAGAGTGGCACTAGGCCCCAACTAATGTTGTGAGATCGGTGACCAAGAGTGGCACTAGGTCCCAACTAATGTTATGAGATCGGTGACCAGGAGTGGCACTAGGTCCCAACTAATGTTGTGAGATTGGTAACCAGGAGTAGCACTAGGTCCCAACTAATGTTTTGAGATCAGTGACCAGGAGTGGCACGAGGTCCTAACTAATGTTGTGAGAGAGTGGCACTAGGCCCCAACTAATGTTGTGAGATTGGTGACCAGGAGTGGCACTAGGCCCCAACTAATGTTGTGAGAGGGTGGCACTAGGCCCCAAATAATGTTGTGAGTGAGTGGCACTAGACCCCAACTAATGTTGTGAGAGAGTGGCACTAGGCCCCAATTAATGTTGTGAGAGAGTGGCACTAGGCCCCAAATAATGTTGTGAGTGAGTGGCACTAGACCCCAACTAATGTTGTGAGAGATTGGCACTAGGCCCCAACTAATGTTGTGAGAGAGTGGCACTAGGCCCCAATTAATGTTGTGAGAGAGTTGCACTAGGCCCCAACTAATGTTGTGAGAGAGTGGCACTAGGCCCCAATTAATGTTCTGAGAGAGTGGCACTAGGCCCCAAATAATGTTGTGAGTGAGTGGCACTAGACCCCAACTAATGTTGTGAGAGATTGGCACTAGGCCCCAACTAATGTTGTGAGAAAGTGGCAGGAGCCCCCAACTAATGTTGTGAGAGAGTGGCACTAGGCCCCAACTAATGTTGTGAGAAAGTGGCAGTAGCCCCCAACTAATGTTGTGAGAGAGTGGCACTAGGCCCCAACTAATGTTGTGAGAGAGTGGCACTAGGCCCCAACTGATGTTGTGAGAGAGTGGCACTAGGCCCCAAATAATGTTGTGAGTGAGTGGCACTAGACCCCAACTAATGTTGTGAGAGATTGGCACTAGGCCCCAACTAATGTTGTGAGAGAGTGGCACTAGGCCCCAATTAATGTTGTGAGAGAGTGGCACTAGGCCCCAACTAATGTTGTGAGAGAGTGGCACTAGGCCCCAATTAAGTTTGTGAGAGAGTGGCACTAGGCCCCAACTAATGTTGTGAGAAAGTGGCAGTAGCCCCCAACTAATGTTGTGAGAGAGTGGCACTAGGCCCCAACTAATGTTGTGAGAAAGTGGCAGTAGCCCCCAACTAATGTTGTGAGAGAGTGGCACTAGGTCCCAACTAATGTTGTGAGAGAGTGGCGCTAGGCCTAAACAAATGTTGTGAGAGAGGGGCACTAGGTTCCAACTAATGTTGTGAGATCAGTGACCATCAGTGACACTAGGCCCCAACTAATGTTTTGAGATCAGTGACCAGCAGTTGAACTAGGCCCCAGCTAATGTTGAGAGATCGATGACCATTAGTGGCACTAGGTCCCAACTAATGTTGTGAGATCGGTGACCAGGAGTGTCACTGGGCCCCAACTAATGTTTTGAGATCGGTGACCAGGAGTGGCACTAGGTCCCAACTAATGTTGTGAGATCGGTGACCAGGAGTGTCATTAGGTCCCAACTAATGTTGTGAGATCTGTGACCAGGAGTGGCACTAGGCCCCAACTAATGTTGTGAGATCGGTGACCAGTTGTGTCACTGGGCCCTAACTAATGTTGTGAGATCGGTGACCAGTAGTGGCACTAGGCCCCAACTAATGTTGTGAGAGAGTGGCACTAGGCCCCAACTAATGTTGTGAGATCGGTGACCAGGAGTGGCACTAGGTCCCAACTAATGTTTTGAGATCGGTGACCAGGAGTGGCACTATGCCCAACTAATGTTGTGAGAGAATGGCACTAGGCCCCAACTAATGTGAGATCGGTGACCAGGAGTGGTACTAGGTCCCAACTAATGTTGTGAGATCGGTGACCAGGAGTGGCACTAGGTCCCAACTAATGTTGTGAGAGAGTGGCAATAGACCCCAAATAATGTTGTGACAGAGTGGCACTAGGCCCCAACTAATGTTGTGAGATCGGTAACCAGGAGTGGCACTAGGTCCCAACTAATGTTTTGAGATCAGTGACCAGGAGTGGCACGAGGTCCTAGTTTATGTTGTGAGAGAGTGGCACTAGGCCCCAACTAATGTTGTGAGATTGGTGACCAGGAGTGGCACTAGGCCCCAACTAATGTTGTGAGGGAGTGACACTAGGCTCCAACTGATGTTGTGAGAGAGTGGCACTAGGCCCGAAATAATGTTGTGAGTGAGTGGCACTAGACCCCAACTAATGTTGTGAGAGATTGGCCCTAGGCCCCAACTAATGTTGTGAGAGAGTGGCACTAGGCCCCAATTAATGTTGTGAGAGAGTGGCACTATGCCCCAACTAATGTTGTGAGAGAGTGGCACTAGGCCCCAATTAATGTTGTGAGAGAGTGGCACTAGGCCCCAAATAATGTTGTGAGTGAGTGGCACTAGACCCCAACTAATGTTGTGAGAGATTGGCACTAGGCCCCAACTAATGTTGTGAGAGAGTGGCACTATGCCCCAATTAATGTTGTGAGTGAGTGGCACTAGGCCCCAACTAATGTTGTGAGAGAGTGGCACTAGGCCCCAATTAATGTTGTGAGAGAGTGGCACTAGGCCCCAACTAATTTTGTGAGAAAGTGGCAGTAGCCCCCAACTAATGTTGTGAGAGAATCGCACTAGGCCCCAACTAATGTTGTGAGAAAGTGGCAGTAGCCCCCAACTAATGTTCTGAGAGAGTGGCACTAGGTCCCAACTAATGTTGTGAGAGAGTGGCGCTAGGCCCCAACAAATGTTGTGAGAGAGGGGCACTAGGTTCCAACTAATGTTTTGAGATCAGTGACCATGAGTGACACTAGGCCCCAACTAATGTTTTGAGATTAGTGACCAGGAGTTGAACTAGGCCCCAGCTAATGTTGAGAGATCGATGACCATTAGTGGCACTAGGTCCCAACTAATGTTTTGAGATCGGTGACCAGGAGTGTCACTGGGCCCCAACTAATGTTGTGAGATCGGTGACTAGAAGTGACTCTATGTCCCAACTTATGTTGTGAGATCAGTAACTAGGAGTGGCACTAGGCCCCAACTAAAGTTGTGAGATCGGTGACCAGGAGTGTCACTGGGCCCCAACTAATGTTGTGAGATCGGTGACCAGGAGTGGCACTAGGTCCCAACTAATGTTGTGAGATCGGTGACCAGGAGTGTCATTAGGTCCGAACTAATGTTGTGAGATCTGTGACCAGGAGTGGCAATAGGTCCCAACTAAAGTTGTGAGATCGGTGACTAGGAGTGGCACTAGCCCCCAACTAATGTTGTGAGATCGGTGACCAGAAGTGGCACTAGGCCCCAGCTAATGTTGTGAGATCGGTGACCAGTAGTGGCACTAGGCCCAAACTAATGTTGTGAAAGAGTGGCACTATGCCCCAACTAATGTTGTGAGATTGGTGACCAGGCGTGGCAATAGGTCCCAACTAAAGTTGTGAGATCGGTGACTAGGAGTGGCACTAGCCCCCAACTAATGTTGTGAGATCGGTGACCAGGAGTGGCACTAGGCCCCAACTAATGTTGTGAGATCGGTGACCAGTTGTGTCACTGGGCCCTAACTAATGTTGTGAGATCGGTGACCAGTAGTGGCACTAGGCCCCAACTAATGTTGTGAGAGAGTGGCACTAGGCCCCAACTAATGTTGTGAGATCGGTGACCAGGAGTGGCACTAGGTCCCAACTAATGTTTTGAGATCGGTGACCAGGAGTGGCACTATGCCCAACTAATGTTGTGAGAGAATGGCACTAGGCCCCAACTAATGTGAGATCGGTGACCAGGAGTGGTACTAGGTCCCAACTAATGTTGTGAGATCGGTGACCAGGAGTGGCACTAGGTCCCAACTAATGTTGTGAGAGAGTGGCAATAGACCCCAAATAATGTTGTGACAGAGTGGCACTAGGCCCCAACTAATGTTGTGAGATCGGTAACCAGGAGTGGCACTAGGTCCCAACTAATGTTTTGAGATCAGTGACCAGGAGTGGCACGAGGTCCTAGTTTATGTTGTGAGAGAGTGGCACTAGGCCCCAACTAATGTTGTGAGATTGGTGACCAGGAGTGGCACTAGGCCCCAACTAATGTTGTGAGGGAGTGACACTAGGCCCCAACTGATGTTGTGAGAGAGTGGCACTAGGCCCGAAATAATGTTGTGAGTGAGTGGCACTAGACCCCAACTAATGTTGTGAGAGATTGGCCCTAGGCCCCAACTAATGTTGTGAGAGAGTGGCACTAGGCCCCAATTAATGTTGTGAGAGAGTGGCACTATGCCCCAACTAATGTTGTGAGAGAGTGGCACTAGGCCCCAATTAATGTTGTGAGAGAGTGGCACTAGGCCCCAAATAATGTTGTGAGTGAGTGGCACTAGACCCCAACTAATGTTGTGAGAGATTGGCACTAGGCCCCAACTAATGTTGTGAGAGAGTGGCACTATGCCCCAATTAATGTTGTGAGAGAGTGGCACTAGGCCCCAACTAATGTTGTGAGAGAGTGGCACTAGGCCCCAATTAATGTTGTGAGAGAGTGGCACTAGGCCCCAACTAATTTTGTGAGAAAGTGGCAGTAGCCCCCAACTAATGTTGTGAGAGAATCGCACTAGGCCCCAACTAATGTTGTGAGAAAGTGGCAGTAGCCCCCAACTAATGTTCTGAGAGAGTGGCACTAGGTCCCAACTAATGTTGTGAGAGAGTGGCGCTAGGCCCCAACAAATGTTGTGAGAGAGGGGCACTAGGTTCCAACTAATGTTTTGAGATCAGTGACCATGAGTGACACTAGGCCCCAACTAATGTTTTGAGATTAGTGACCAGGAGTTGAACTAGGCCCCAGCTAATGTTGAGAGATCGATGACCATTAGTGGCACTAGGTCCCAACTAATGTTTTGAGATCGGTGACCAGGAGTGTCACTGGGCCCCAACTAATGTTGTGAGATCGGTGACTAGAAGTGACTCTATGTCCCAACTTATGTTGTGAGATCAGTAACTAGGAGTGGCACTAGGCCCCAACTAAAGTTGTGAGATCGGTGACCAGGAGTGTCACTGGGCCCCAACTAATGTTGTGAGATCGGTGACCAGGAGTGGCACTAGGTCCCAACTAATGTTGTGAGATCGGTGACCAGGAGTGTCATTAGGTCCGAACTAATGTTGTGAGATCTGTGACCAGGAGTGGCAATAGGTCCCAACTAAAGTTGTGAGATCGGTGACTAGGAGTGGCACTAGCCCCCAACTAATGTTGTGAGATCGGTGACCAGAAGTGGCACTAGGCCCCAGCTAATGTTGTGAGATCGGTGACCAGTAGTGGCACTAGGCCCAAACTAATGTTGTGAAAGAGTGGCACTATGCCCCAACTAATGTTGTGAGATTGGTGACCAGGCGTGGCAATAGGTCCCAACTAAAGTTGTGAGATCGGTGACTAGGAGTGGCACTAGCCCCCAACTAATGTTGTGAGATCGGTGACCAGGAGTGGCACTAGGCCCCAGCTAATGTTGTGAGATCGATGACCAGGAGTGGCAATAGGTCCCAACTAATGTTTTGAGATCTGTGACCAGGAGTGGCACTAGGCCCCAACTAATGTGAAAAAGTGGGACTAGGCCCAAACTAAAGTTGTGAGATCTGTGACTAGGAGTGGCACTAGGCCCCATCTAATGTTGTGAGAGAGTGGCACTAGACCCCAAATAATATTGTGAGAGAGTGGCACTAGGCCCCAACTAATGTTGTGAGATCGGTGACCAGGAGTGGCACTAGTTCCCAACTAATGTCGTGAGATCGGTGACCAGGAGTATCACTAGGTCCCAACTAATGTTGTGAGATCGGTGACCAGGAGTGGCACTAGGTCCCAACTAATGTTGTTAGAGAGTGGCACTAGCCCCCAACTAATGTTGTGAGATCGGTGACCAAGAGTGGCACTAGGTCTCAACTAATTTTATGAGATCGGTGACCAGGAGTGGCACTAGGTCCCAACTAATGTTGTGAGATCAGTGACCAGGAGTGGCACTAGGTCCTAACTAATGTTGTGAGAGACTGGCACTAGGCCGCAACTAATGTTGTGAGATCGTTGACCAGGAGTGTCACTAGGTCCCAAATAATGTGAGATCGGTGACAAGGAGTGGCACTCGGCCACAACTAATATTGTGAGATCGGTGACCAGGAGTGGCAGTAGGTCCAAACTGATGTTGTGAGAGAGTGGCACTAGGCCCCAACTAATGTTGTGAGAGAGTGGCACTAGGCCCCAACTGCTGTTGTGAGAGAGTGGCACTAGGTCCCAACTAATGTTGTGAGAGAGTGGCACTAGGCCCCAACTAATGTTGTGAGATCGGTGACCAAGAGTGGCACTAGGTCCCAACTAATGTTATGAGATAGGTGACCAGGAGTGGCACTAGTTCCCAACTAATGTTGTGAGATTGGTAACCAGGAGTAGCACTAGGTCCCAACTAATGTTTTGAGATCAGTGACCAGGAGTGGCACGAGGTCCTAACTAATGTTGTGAGAGAGTGGCACTAGGCCCCAACTAATGTTGTGAGATTGGTGACCAGGAGTGGCACTAGGCCCCAACTAATGTTGTGAGAGAGTGGCACTAGGCCCCAAATAATGTTGTGAGTGAGTGGCACTAGACCCCAACTAATGTTGTGAGAGAGTGGCACTAGGCCCCAATTAATGTTGTGAGAGAGTGGCACTAGGCCCCAAATAATGTTGTGAGTGAGTGGCACTAGACCCCAACTAATGTTGTGAGAGATTGGCACTGGGCCCCAACTAATGTTGTGAGAGAGTGGCACTAGGCCCCAATTAATGTTATGAGAGAGTTGCACTAGGCCCCAACTAATGTTGTGAGAGAGTGGCACTAGGCCCCAATTAATGTTCTGAGAGAGTGGCACTAGGCCCCAAATAATGTTGTGAGTGAGTGGCACTAGACCCCAACTAATGTTGTGAGAGATTGGCACTAGGCCCCAACTAATGTTGTGAGAAAGTGGCAGGAGCCCCCAACTAATGTTGTGAGAGAGTGGCACTAGGCCCCAACTAATGTTGTGAGAAAGTGGCAGTAGCCCCCAACTAATGTTGTGAGAGAGTGGCACTAGGCCCCAACTAATGTTGTGAGAGAGTGGCACTAGGCCCCAACTGATGTTGTGAGAGAGTGGCACTAGGCCCCAAATAATGTTGTGAGTGAGTGGCACTATACCCCAACTAATGTTGTGAGAGATTGGCACTAGGCCCCAACTAATGTTGTGAGAGAGTGGCACTAGGCCCCAATTAATGTTGTGAGAGAGTGGCACTAGGCCCCAACTAATGTTGTGAGAGAGTGGCACTAGGCCCCAATTAATGTTGTGAGAGAGTGGCACTAGGCCCCAACTAATGTTGTGAGAAAGTGGCAGTAGCCCCCAACTAATGTTGTGAGAGAGTGGCACTAGGCCCCAACTAATGTTGTGAGAAAGTGGCAGTAGCCCCCAACTAATGTTGTGAGAGAGTGGCACTAGGTCCCAACTAATGTTGTGAGAGAGTGGCGCTAGGCCTAAACAAATGTTGTGAGAGAGGGGCACTAGGTTCCAACTAATGTTGTGAGATCAGTGACCATCAGTGACACTAGGCCCCAACTAATGTTTTGAGATCAGTGACCAGCAGTTGAACTAGGCCCCAGCTAATGTTGAGAGATCGATGGCCATTAGTGGCACTAGGTCCCAACTAATGTTGTGAGATCGGTGACCAGGAGTGTCACTGGGCCCCAACTAATGTTTTGAGATCGGTGACCAGGAGTGGCACTAGGTCCCAACTAATGTTGTGAGATCGGTGACCAGGAGTGTCATTAGGTCCCAACTAATGTTGTGAGATCTGTGACCAGGAGTGGCACTAGGCCCCAACTAATGTTGTGAGATCGGTGACCAGTTGTGTCACTGGGACCTAACTAATGTTGTGAGATCGGTGACCAGTAGTGGCACTAGGCCCCAACTAATGTTGTGAGAGAGTGGCACTAGGCCCCAACTAATGTTGTGAGATCGGTGACCAGGAGTGGCACTAGGTCCCAACTAATGTTTTGAGATCGGTGACCAGGAGTGGCACTATGCCCAACTAATGTTGTGAGAGAATGGCACTAGGCCCCAACTAATGTGAGATCGGTGACCAGGAGTGGTACTAGGTCCCAACTAATGTTGTGAGATCGGTGACCAGGAGTGGCACTAGGTCCCAACTAATGTTGTGAGAGAGTGGCAATAGACCCCAAATAATGTTGTGACAGAGTGGCACTAGGCCCCAACTAATGTTGTGAGATCGGTGACCAGGAGTGGCACTAGGTCCCAACTAATGTTCTGAGATCGTTGACCAGGAGTTGCACTAGGTCCCAACTAATGTTATGAGATCGGTGACCAGGAGTGGCACTAGGTCAAACTAATGTTTTGAGATCGCTAACTAGGAGTGGCACTAGATCCCAACTAATGTTGTGAGATCAGTGACCAGGAGTGGCACTAGGTCCCAACTAATGTTGTGAGAGAGTGGCACTAGGCCCCAACTAATGTTGTGAGATCGGTGACCAAGAGTGTCACTAGGTCCCAAATAATGTTATGAGATCGGTGACCAGGAGTGGCACTCTGCCCCAACTAATATTGTGAGATCGGTGACCAGGAGTGGCTGTAGGTCCCAGCTAATGTTGTGAGAGAGTGGCGCTAGGCCCAAACTGATGTTGTGAGGGAGTGGCACTAGGTCCTAACTAATGTTGTGAGAGAGTGGCACTAGGCCCCAACTAATGGTGTGAGATCGGTGACAAAGAGTGGCACTAGGTCCCAACTAATGTTATGAGATCGGTGACCAGTAGTGGCACTAGGTCCCAACTAATGTTGTGAGATCGGTAACCAGGAGTGGCACTAGGTCCCAACTAATGTTTTGAGATCAGTGACCAGGACTGGCACTAGGTCCTAACTAATGTTGTGAGAGAGTGGCACTAGGCCGCAACTAATGTGAGATCGGTGACCAGGAGTGGCAGTAGGTCCTAACTAATGTTGTGAGAGAGTGACACTAGGCCCCAACTAATGTTGTGAGAGAGTGGCACTAGGCCCCAACTGATGTTGTGATAGAGTGGCACTAGGCCCCAACTAATGGTGTGATATCAGTGACAAGGAGTGGCACTAGGTCCCAACTGATGTTGTGAGAGAGTGGCACTAGGCCCTAACTAATGTTGTGAGATCGGTGACCAAGAGTGGCACTAGGTCCGAACTAATGTTATGAGATTGGTGACCAGGAGTGGCACTAGGACCCAACTAATTTTGTGAGATCGGTAACCAGGAGTGGCACTAGGTCCCAACTAATATTATGAGATCAGTGACCAGGAGTGGCACTAGGTCCTAACTAATGTTTTGAGAGAGTGGCACTAGGCCCCAACTAATGCTGTGAGAGAGTGGCACTAGGCCCCAACTAATGTTGTGAGATCAGTGACAAGGAGTGGCACTAGGTCCAAACTAATGTTGTGAGAGAGTGGCACTAGGCCCCAACTAATGTTGTGAGATCGGTGACCAGGAGTGGCACTAGGTCCCAACTAATTTTGTGAGATCGGTAACCAGGAGTGGCACTAGGTCCTAACTAATGTTTTGAGATCAGTGACCAGGAGTGGCACTAGGTCCTAACTAATGTTGTGAGAGAGTGGCACTAGGCCTCAACTAATGTTTTGAGATCGGTGACCAGGAGTGGCAGTAGGTCTAAACTAATGTTGTGAGAGAGTGGCACTAGGCCCAAACTAATGTTGTGAGAGAGTAGCACTAGGCCCCAACTGATGTTGTTAGAGAGTGGCACTAGGCCCCAACTAATGGTGTGAGTGAGTGGCACTAGGCCCCAACTAATGTTGTGAGAGATTGGCACTAGGCCCCAACTAATGTTGTGTGAAAGTGGCAGTCGGCCCCTACTAATGTTGTGAGAGAGTGGCACTAGGCCCCAACTAATGTTCTAAGAGAGTGGCGCTAGGCCCCAACAAATGTTGTGAGAGAGGGGCACTAGGTTCCAACTAATGTGTGAGATCGGTAACCAGGAGTGGCACTAGGCCCCATCTAATGTTTTGAGACAGTGGCACTAGGCCCCAACTAATGTTGTGAGATCGGTGACCAGGAGTGGCACAAGATCCCGAACTAATGTTGTGAGATCGGTGACCAGGAGTGGCACTAGGCCCAACTAATGTTGTGAGAGAATGGCACTAGGCCCCAACTAATGTGAGATCGGTGACCAGGAGTGGTACTAGGTCCCAACTAATGTTGTGAGAGAGTGGCACTAGCCCCCAACTAATGTTGTGAGATCGG
Organism: Ariolimax columbianus; assembly: GCA_036924085.1. Taxonomy (NCBI): domain Eukaryota; kingdom Metazoa; phylum Mollusca; class Gastropoda; order Stylommatophora; family Arionidae; genus Ariolimax; species Ariolimax columbianus. The sequence goes on from JAVGWX010000025.1 coordinate 25,904,762, forward strand.
TGACCAGGATTGGTACTAGGTCCCAACTAATGTTGTGAGATCGGTAACCAGGAGTGGCACTAGGTCCCGACTAATGTTTTGAGATCAGTGACCAGGACTGGCACTAGGTCCTAACTAATGTTGTGAGAGAGTGGCACTAGGCCCCAACTATTGTTTTGAGATCGGTGACCAAGAGTGGCACTAGGTCCCAATTAATGTTGTGAGATCAGTGACCAGGAGTGTCACTAATTAACAAATAATGTTGTGAGATCGGTGTCCAGGACTGGCACTCGGCCCCAACTAATATTGTGAGATCGGTGACCAGGAGTGGCAGTAGGTCCCAACTAATGTTGTGAGAGAGTGGCACTAGGCCCCAACTAATGTTGTGAGAGAGTGGCACTAGGCCCCAACTAATGCTGTGAGTGAGTGGCACTAAGCCCCAACTAATGTTGTGAGAGATTGGCACTAGGCCCCTATTAATGTTGTGAGAGAGTGGCACTAGGCCCCAACTAATGTTGTGAGAAAGTGGCAGGAGGCCCTAACTAATGTTGTGAGAGAGTGGCACTAGGCCCATACTAATGTTGTGAGAGAGTGTCGCTAGGCCCCAACAAATGTTGTGAGAGAGGGGAACTAGGTTCCAACTAATGTTCTGAGATCGGTGACCAGGAGTGGCACTAGGTCAAACTAATGTTTTGAGATCGCTAACTAGGAGTGGCACTAGGTCCCAACTAATGTTTTGAGATCAGTGACCAGGATTGGCACTAGGTCCCAACTAATGTTGTAAGAGAGTGGCACTAGCCCCCAACTAATGTTGTGAGATCGGTGATCAAGAGTGGCACTAGGTCTCAACTAATGTTATGAGATCGGTGACCAGGAATGGCACTAGGTCCCAACTAATGTTGTGAGATCGGTAACCAGGAGTGGCACTAGGTCCCAATTAATGTTGTGAGATCAGTGACCATGAGTGGCACTAGGTCCTAACTAATGTTGTGAGAGAGTGGCACTAGGCCCCAACTAATGTTGTGATATCGGTGACCAAGAGAGGCACTAGGTCCCAAGTAATGTTGTGAGATCAGTGACCAGGAGTGTCACTAGGTCCCAAATAATGTTATGAGATCGATGACCAGGAGTGGCACTCTGCCCCAACTAATATTGTGAGATCGGTGACCAGGAGTGGAAGTAGGTCCCAACTAATGTTGTGAGAGAGTGGCATTAGGCCCAAACTGATGTTGTGAGAGAGTGGCACTAGGTCCCAACTAATGTTGTGAGAGAGTGGCACTAGGCCCCAACTAATGTTGTGAGATCGGTGACAAAGAGTGGCACTAGGTCCCAACTAATGTTATGAGATCAGTGACCAGGACTGGCACTAAGTCCTAACTAATGTTGTGAGAGAGTGGCACTAGGCCCCAACTAATGTGAGATCGGTGACCAGGAGTGGCAGTAGGTCCCAACTATTGTTGTGAGAGAGTGACACTAAGCCCCAACTAATGTTGTGAGAGAGTGGCACTAGGCCCCAACTGATGTTGTGAGAGAATGGCACTAGGCCCCAACTAATGTTGTGAGATCGGTGACCAAGAGTGGCACTAGGTCCCAACTAATGTTATGAGATCGGTGACCAGGAGTGGCACTATGTCCTAACTAATGTTATGAGATCAGTGACCAGGAGTGGCACTAGGTCCTAACTAATGTTGTGAGAGAGTGGCACTAGGCCCCAACTAATGCTGTGAGAGAGTGGCACTAGGCCATAACTAATGTTGTGAGATCAGTGACAAGGAGTGGCACTAGGTCCCAACTAATGTTATGAGATCAGTGACCAGGAGTGGCACTAGGTCCTAACTAATGTTGTGAGAGAGTGGCACTAGGCCCCAACTAATGCTGTGAGAGAGTGGCACTAGGCCCCAACTAATGTTTTGAGATCAGTGACAAGGAGTGGCACTAGGTCCCAACTAATGTTGTGAGAGAGTGGCACTAGGCCCCAACTAATGTTGTGAGATCGGTGACCAAGAGTGGCACTAGGTCCCAACTAATGTTATGAGATCGGTGACCAGGAGTTGCACTGAGTCCCAACTAATTTTGTGAGATCGGTAACCAGGAGTGGCACTAGGTCCCAACTAATGTTATGAGATCAGTGACCAGGAGTGGCACTAGGTCCTAACTAATGTTGTGAGAGAGTGGCACTAGGCCCCAACTAATGCTGTGAGAGAGTGGCACTAGGCCCCAACTAATGTTGTGAGATCAGTGACAAGGATTGGCACTAGGTCCCAACTAATGTTGTGAGAGAGTGGCACTAGGCCCCAACTAATGTTGTGAGATCGGTGACCAAGAGTGGCACTCGGTCTCAACTAATGTTATGAGATCGGTGACCAGGAGTGGCACTAGGCCCCAACTAATGTTGTGAAATCGTTGACTAGGAGTGGCACTAGGCCCCAACTGATGTTGTGAGAGAGTGGCACTAGGCCCTAACTAATGTTGTGAGAGAGTGGCACTAGGCCCCAATTAATGTTGTGAAAAAGTGGCACTAGGCCCCAACTAATGTTATGAGATTGGTGACCATGAGTGACACTAGGCCCCAACTAGTGTTTTGACATCGGTGACTAGTATTGGCACTAGGTCCCATCTAATGTTCTGAGATCGGTGACTAGGAGTGGCACTAGGTCCTATCTAATGTTGTGAGATCGGTTACTAGGAGTGGCACTGGCCTCGAACATAACCTTGTAAAATCTGTTCATTATTCTCAGTTGCTGGTTGCTAAATCAAAAATGATAGTCGATGATTTCTACTTTTGTATGACTCCTTATTTGGGCCTTCTCGAACATATGCCTTCCTATTTGGACCTTCTCGAACATATGCCTTTCTATTTGGGCCTTCTCGAACACATGCCTTCCTATTTGGACCTTTTCGAACATATGCCTTCCTATTTGGGACTTCTAAAACATATGCCTTCCTATTTGGGCCGTCTTGAACATATGCCTTACTATTTGGACCTTCTCGAACATATGCCTTCCTATTTGGACCTTCTCGAACATATGCCTTCCTATTTGGGCCTTCTGGAACATTTGCCTTCCTATTTGGGCCTTCTCGAACATATGCCTTCCTATTTCGGCGTTTTCGAAATTTGTTTTTGCTTTGCCTTTAGTACATAACTGGAAAAGCCTTCATGTTCCAGACCTAACGCATTCTTATACTGGATGATGAAGACAACAATACGACAAGTGAATATATTACTTGTGGAAGGATCTACACCAAGTTATTTCGTGACTATCGAAACGTCTGCATAGCTACATACAATTACCGTGAGTTAATTGCGTGATCGAGTAAGAGATCTGGAATTGCCACAAGTATATACCATACTGTAGTAGTGGGATCCTCTACACAAGTGTGTGCTCATGTCTTATGTTTCGTGGTCGTCAAAGAAAATAAAAATGTCTGAAACTGCTTTCAGTTGTTAAAAGGACATATATTATCAATGTTTGCGATGATATAGTGACTATATATATATACTGACTATCAAACATTCGATATGGAATACAAAGACATCCATTGCTTTCATTCCCCAGTCGCTCAGGATTAGTCTAAGTATAGTTTAAAAGCTATGCATCTCTATGTGATAACGTTTGTCTGCCTGTTCGACCTAGATATGTGTGTATAAGCTCTATAGGTATGCCATCTTTACCTGGTGTTTTGGAATTTGGGATAACGTCGCGCGCCTCATTACATTCCTCTCGTTTATCTGTTTTGTTATCCAATTATATTTCTTTCGCGCTTGTTAGTTTATTTATTTGAAATTTTCAATGATCTTTATCATATAGTCCTGCTACATACTCTTTCCATCTTTCGTTATATTTGTATGAGTCTGTAATGACTTTTCCAATTGTATCTTGTATTGTAACTGGCTGTATTATTTGTAGCAGCTTAATATTTCTATATATTAGATTCAACATATCTTTTGTGTCTAGTTGTCCTATTTTCCTACAACCTTTTTCCCTCCACTTGTTCCAAGCTTTCTTGTATTCTCTGTCTAGTTCCAGGTTTTAACTTTCTTTGTACGTTTCCCTACATATCCTGATCTCCATGTTCTTCATTGTAAAAGTATTTCCATGTTAACATAGTTTCGAATTTTAACATTGGCTTTTCTTATTGTTATTTTCAATCTGTTTATTGTTGCACTCATTTTTATCCTTTGCGTCTGCCTTTCTGGTTTATCCTGTAGAGTTTGTGGGTTGTTTAAAAGTCTTTCTATTTCATTCTGGATCTTTGTCCTTTTTTTAGCTTTCCTTCTTAACTTCATGGATTGCGTGGCGAAGTGGTTAAGCCATCGACCTCGTGATTAGGTGGTGTGGATTCGACTCCGGATTCCCCTTTTTCACGGGTGCTTTATGCGGAGTCCCCTACATCTCGTAGTTGCCCCATAGTCGTCTTGTCCTTGACTTGCCACTGGGGTTGGGGGCTCGAGACGAGAGAGTGAGGATAACAAGTAGCACAGTTAATCCTTTTTAAAAATAGCGCTAGCAAATAAATTATGCCATCATTGTCTACGATGGACGTGGCCTTTGCCGTTGCTTTGCCTTTGCTTTGCCTTTGCTTTGCCTTTGCTTTGCCTTTGCTTTACCTTTGTCTCTTAACTTCAATGGTCCAATTCCTTTATGTTCTGGACTTCCAGTCCAGTTAGCCTTTCGCAATTACTAGACTATGGTCTGAGGCAACGTTTGCTCATGGGTAGGCTACTGACTTTTTAACTTGGTTTCTAAATCTAGATTTCAACAAGATATAGTCGGTCTGGAACCGCCATCTGTCCTCTGGACACGTCCATCTATAACATCTTTCTGATTGATGCTTCATTACAGGGGTTGTTGCATATTGTGTATTTCTGTGTCACCACTACATTCAGTCTTCTATCAATATAATAGCATCCTTTGTCTTTGTTTTGCCCAACATTTTCTCCGTTTCTTTCGTACATCTGCTCGACTCATTCGTCCATGTCTTCCACGATGGACATACATATTTAAAGTATCACTGTATCTGTTACTGTCTTGGTAATTCTTGTCTTAAATCCTTTTTTTAATTTCTTTTTTGTCTACCTTCGACTTATTTCTCTATTCCCCAGCGTGGTGGTGCGTTGCACTATGTTTTTATTTTGCGCATGCCGGTCCAGTGCATCTGGTTTCGGCATGTATTTTATGTAAGGGTCTGCTTCCGTCTGGATTTTTTAACGGTTTCTTCCCCCGGTAACGGCCGGTGATGTGATGGGTAGCGAATCCGGCACCTTTGGATTGTGATCCGCTCAACTTAACCACAAGCCGAGGTCGCCCCATGTCTTAAGTAATTGTTCCCGGCGATGTCAACCTGAGCCACTGAATAAACAAAATGAATAAAGAATAACGGCCACTCACCATGAGTCGGGTACCAGTATGCACCACACGATTTTCACAGAACCATCTTGTTTTAAGTCTTTTCATTGCCCTCGTCACATTTTAACTTTGCTCTAGTTTCATCCTTGTTCTCACCTTCTACGTCGCTACATTTAACTTGACGGCGACGTGGGAAACCCTGTGTCTTCAAAGTCGGACATTGTTTTGTCCATCTTCCCTGTCGGGCCCGACACTTGTTATGTCCATCTTCCCTGTCGGGCCCGACACTTGTTTTGTCCATCTTCCCTGTCCGGCCCGACACTTGTTTTTCCCATCTTCCCTGTCCGGCCCGACACTTGTTTTTCCCATCTTCCCTGTCCGGCCCGACACTTGTTTTTCCCATCTTCCCTGTCCGGCCCGACACTTGTTATGTCCATCTTCCCTGTTGGGCCCGACACTTGTTTTTCCCGTCTTCCCTTGCTTGCTAGTATTGGCAATGTTAGTTGGTCGCACATAGTGCTCGGACTTTAGGTCCTGGATGCACAAAGCCCTGGTTTCTCATGCCTTCCGCATCCACCCTGTAGGAAGTGTTGACCATCAACTATGCCATCCATTTTTCTGACAGGACAGGTGCGTGGCATTCTCTATTCATCCGCAGAGGTGTCCACTTCTACAGGGGGATACTCACACACACACTCACTCCCTCCTACCCCACCCCCGCCCATTTATTGTGTTTCACGTGAAGTGGCAGTTCGGAAATTTCCGTTCACCGTCCAAAAATGGTTTTTCTCAAATCTATTTTAAGACCATTTTTCTAGAATAAACTAAATTGATTAGTGTTAAGTAGAAGATTACATGTATCTCTATCAATATCTGGTACACAATAATCTCTCTCTATCAATATCTAGTACACAATAATCTCTCTCTATCAATATCTGGTACACAATAATCTCTCTCTATCAATATCTAGTACACAATAATCTCTCTCTATCAATATCTGGTACACAATAATCTCTCTCTATCAATATCTAGTACACAATAATCTCTCTCTATCAATATCTAGTACACAATAATCTCTCTTTATCAATATCTAGTACACAATAATGTCTCTCTATCAATATGTAGTACACAATAATGTCTCTCTATCAATATGTAGTACACAATAATTTCTCTCTATCAATATCTAATACACAATAATTTCTCTCTATCAATATCAAGTACACAATAATGTATGTCTATTAATGTCTAATACACAATACATTATATCTATGTATGTCTAGTACACAATACTGTCTCTCTTACAATGTTTAGTACACAATAATTAATCTTTATCGATGTCTAGTACACAATACTTTTTCTCTATCAATGTCTAGTACACAATAATGCGTCTCTAACGATGTCTAGTAAACACAATAATTTCTCTCTATCAATGTATAGAATGCAATATTGTCTCTCTAACAATGTCTAGTACACAATAATTCGTCTTTATGAATGTCTAGTACACAGTATTGTCACCGTCAATTTTTAGCATAAATACATTATTGTCTCTATAAATGTTAAGTAAAGAACACAATTTCTCCATAAAAGTCTTGTACAGCAGATAATGTCTCTATGAATGTCTTGTACAGAACGTCTCTCCATTAAAGTCTTGTACAGCAGATAATGTCTCTATGAATGTCTTGTACAGACCGTCTCTCCATTAAAGTCTTGAACAGCAGATACTGTCTTTATGAATGTATTGTACAGACCGTCTCTCCATCAAACTCTTGTATAGCAGATAATGTCTCTATGAATGTCTTGTACAGACCGTCTCTCCATCAAAGTCTTGAACATAACATAATGTCTCCGTCAACGTCTTGAATATACTATTGTGTCTCAATTAATGTCTCGTCTAGCAAAACAGACAATCACATTATTGCATAGCTCAAGACACATACTCAGCGTGGCTATCATCTCTGAAATATTGACTACTAGACTGGCTGATGTTGTCACACCACTCCGTCACACCACTCTGTCACACCGCTTGGTAACACAACTCCTTCACACCACTGTCACACCATTCTGTCACTCCACTCTGTCACACCACTCCGTCACACCACTTCGTCACACCACTCTGTCACACCACTATATCTACCTGAACTCTCGTTAGAAGCTTGTATTCCTCTTTGTTCTCGAATGCTCCAACCAAAGCTCCAGCTGTTAGGATGGGGATTCCCCAGTAGTAGGAAAATCTAGCCAGAGGAGCGATGGAATAATCACAACTGGGTCCAATGAAAACGTGGGCCAAGTTCTTGGTATAGAGATCAATGCCCTCTAAAGATCCAAAGGTATCTGAGCATCGAGAGTCTCTGAAGACGATCTGGGTGCTGTGATCAGGCAAAGAGCCTTCTGCAGAGGTCACCTTCTTCGCAGCCAATTCAATGGCCGGCAATGTTTTGTTGATAACCCAGGGCAGCTTGGGGTCAAACGACAGAATAATACCGATCTTAAGAAGAGGTATGGCCGCTTTAGGGCTTTTGATGCTGGTCACTTCTCCGGGCAGTCCAACAGTAGACGCCTCTGACATCGCTGAGAAAGATGCAGATGTATTCTGAGAAACTGCTGATGAGTCTTGATGGGACTGAGAAAACAGTAGAGTTGTGTCTTCCGGAGACTTCAACTGACTTGTCAACTCTGCAGGTGATGGTGACGGAGATGATGCCTCTATCACACGCGATGCAGATGTGACGGAATAATTGTGCCAGGAGGAAGCTGAAGTCAGGGCAACTGGTGACGAGTGTACAGGTGTTTTGAAAGACAATGTGATGGATCTTCTCAGACGGTTGGATCTACCGTCATTCTCACGGTAATCGACCTCTCCACTATCATGTATGTCTTCATCACTAAGGCTAACTGGGTCAGGCGCCATTAATGTAGATAGGCTGTTCGGCGTTACACGTTCGATCTTATTCTGTAGTTCCACGTGACCTTGAAAACTTTCTCCGGTAAATTTAACTTTACTATAAGTCCTCGACGTCTCTGTAATAATCGGGGATTCTTCAACAAAATCCTGAGCTTCATCTCTACTGAAACTTCTGTAGGCAGGATCTTCACGCTTATTTCCCTCTTCAAGGAACTCTGCATACGCATTAAACTGCCCCTCTGAGGAATGGGCATAATCTAGATGTGTGAAATAGTGGAAACCACTTTCCGTATTCTTAGATCTCTTGTAACGAAAGTCAGAGAGTTCCAGGAAATGCGGTTGGTTTAAGTGAGTATGTTTGTCGGCTCGTTCTGGAACGTCTTCGAGCATGTCATCTGGCCAGAGCTGTATAGGAACTGCAAAATCAGCAGCGCTGCCATCGCCATCTTTTTGAGTTGTATCTTCCACCTGCTCATCTTGTTGAGTTGTATCTTCCACATGCTCATCTTGTTGAGATGTATCTTCCACCTGCTCATCTTGTTGAGTTGTATCTTCCACCTGCTCATCTTCGCCCTGGTGAATACTTCCATGGACATTGGCGAGAGTTCTAGAATGTCCAGACATAATGCGTGTTTTGTGTTTATCACGTGATCTGTATGACTTTTTGACTTTCTCATTGGCTTTTGCCTTGTATGCAAGCTTGCCTATATGGTGGTCACGTGATCTGAATGTAGGACTGGTTGTATAGTTAGACAATGGCTCGTAGGGGGGCCTGGTTTCATGGTTGACCCGTGGTCTGTATTCAGGACTGGTTGTATACAGATGTATGTATAGAGGCCTTGATGTAAAGTTCTCCAATGGCCTGTACGCTGGGCTTGTTTTCTGACTGCCCTTTTGTCTATATGCAGATATGCCTACTTGCATGTCCCTGGCCTGGTTGTACGATGTAATGTATCTACGTTTTTCTGTATATTTGCCACGTTGTATATCTGCTTGGCTGTCACGTGGTCTGTATGTACGTTTGTGTGTATATGTGTTACGCGGCGTGTACGCAGCTCTGCGTGCAAGCCCAACTCTTCGGTTCTCTGTGTGTCTATCTGTGTGGTTGCCAGGTGGCCTGTTTCTATGTTCTTCATAGCTTTGTCTTTTGTTTCGTGTCCACATTTGAGCTTCTCTGTCACCCTTTTGTCTCCGACCTCTCTTCGATCTATTCTGACTTTTTCGTACGACCTTTTCTTTAATTCCTTTAATTTTCATGCTAATTCCCGCCATCTTTATTTCTCCATTTGTATTTTCCTTTTCAATTGTCAAATCCTCTCGTCCAGTCGTGCGACTATCTTCAATATCGTTCTGTCTCACCAGCGCATTAGTTGTCGTGTACCATGTCCAAGATTTACTTTTGTTTTTGTTATGTGAACTATTACGTATCACTGATTTCTTCACTCTAGATTGTACTGCGATCATACCTCCTATTAGTCTGCGTGTTGTGTTTTTAGAAGTTACATTTTGCTGCCCTGAATATAGATCGTGGCTTGTCAGTGTCTGAAGAGAGCTATTGCTTAACACCGATACTGATGTGACACCATACATTCTCTGCTCGTTCAAACTGGGGTTTTCGTTGCTCTGTTTCCAGGTGTAACTGTTGCTGCTGCTTTGTTTCCTGTTGTTATTGCTCTGTTTACTGTTGTTACTTCGCTGTTTCCTATTTTTAGTGCTCTGTTTCCTGTTGTTGCTGTTTCTTCTGCTCTGTTTCCTGTTTTTACTGTTTCTTCTGCTCTGTTTCCTGGTGACTACTCCATTGTCACTGATGGGATGTATCAATGTAGTCGTAAATCCTTTTCTCTTGTTGGGGAACAAACTAACGGGACCAACTATATTCCCATCCAATAGGAAATGATCTGAAAGGATAGCTGTCATTGGACTCAGCTTTCGTCTTTGACCTGTCGTCACAATCCCCTTTTGGTCATATGGTAGTACTAGATGTCTATTTTGAAATGCGCTGTTCGTATGCTCGCTAGACGTTCCAGTCCATCTGGAAACTCTGCCTAGAACCCTGTTAAGGCGTGTATCAGGCACAGACAGTTTGCTGTCAGCCAAGAAGCTGTTATAAACTCGATGACTGCTGGACCCAAACCTTGATCTGAACGCTAGATAGTTGCTGGACACCGAATCAGTTTGGGATTGACCTTGAGTCATTTTAGTAGCTTCATTCTCAAAATTTGATAGCAATGCCCGCTTGGTTCTTCTATCATTAGACGCTGCGTAAACAGTCTTATCTGTAGAGGAGTCGTGAAACAAAGGTGCTGTCTTTGTGTTGGCGTGACTTCCACCGCAAGAAAGTGTGTGCTCATGTCTACTTTGATAGCTCGAGGAAGGAACGTGTGACTGTGGACGACTATTCGCGGATGTTGTGTGACTGTAATGTTGATGTTTGCTGTTTCTTGAAACTGTAGATGACGGTAATGATATATAGTTTCTAGTAATCCCTACATAATGATGTGTCTGCAAAGTTGTCTGTGTATGGATGCCAATTGCTTTCTGATACAAATGATGTTTAAGAACGCCATTCAGCTGGTGTAACAGAACAGAATCCATGACTCTATCCTTAGAGTCGCTTTGATGTCGGGAACTACGCTGGCCAGTGGTACCATGCGTGAGGTCAGGTGCCACAGACACCAGGCCGTGCCTGGGACGCATGGCACTACTCCCATCGTTCGGTTTGTTTCCTTGCTTATTGCGGTTGTGTTCTGACGTCATACTGACAACATGAAAAGTACTTACAGTTGAGACATCTGGACTGGTGTACAATGTTGTGACATCGTTCTGACTGTCCATCTCGGTGACATCCCCATCTGGTTTCTTGATCCTGTCAGTGTGAAATCTGGATAAACTATAATATTGTTCTACTTCTGTACTACGTTGATCTACAAGTGTGTCATTAAAACTGTCAGTTGCGACGCCTTTTGTTGGAGGAACCAGCGAGGGTTTCACAGGCAAGTCTGTATCTTTCGACGGTTGTGTTGCCTCGTTCACTTCAATCGGATTTGCGGTGCTGTAAAGATAATGAACAGCACCACTGTTTCCATTCTGCTCAGCGTCTGGCGTTATCTGTGTTGTAGTTTGCCCAACTGTCAAATCGGCATATGTTTTGTGTACCCGTTCCTTATCGTTGATTGCAGCGTGAAAATGGCTTGTTGTAAGCGACACAGAAGCTAGGAACTTGACACAAACAAGTAATATCCATCTAACAGGGAGAAGCATGTCTGCAGTCCTAACAGTGAAACCTACAATTTCACTTGAGTCTGTCTGTCTCCCCGCTACAGTTCAGTCTTCTCCATAGCCTCCATTTGCATTTTCAAAGGTCGATAACTCACATGTTAGGCACATAGCAATGCCTAATTACTCCATGTCTGCAACTGTACGATTCTCTCCATACGGTTAACACTAGAAACTTCAGTTACAATACTACCCCCACACACCTGCCATCCGAGACGTTTTTCTAGAAGTGAATTTTCCTTACGCATAATGAGCGCTGGGCGTGTACTCTTCTTGGCTAAAGCGGTTATATGTCCCAAGGGCACGCGCTCGCCCAGCAATGGCGATCTAAACTCCATCCTGTATCTGTTAATCACATATATGCATTTATTCCTGGACCGATAAACAATCCTGGGGAGACATCAACTCTTAATATCCAGAAATGAAATCCTTCAAATGGAAAGCCAGACTATTTCAGCAAATGTGACAAATAAAACATGGAATCACTGCACTGTGTCACGCTGTATTCACAATTAAATAAAGAAGAATCATCCAAGCAACTAGATCTATCAACAATGCAACTGTGCCCTGTTTTATTTTTAAATTCAAGATTTAACTGGTATCTAAAACTAGACGTTTGAAATTTAGACAAATAGGCCTAAGTGTTTCACAACCCCTTTCCGGTCTCCGCAATCAAACTCGATTTATACAAAGATGTTTTCGCCATCAAATATGTTACAATAAAATTAGATTTAGTCAAAGAGATTTCCATCATGTTGCCATAATAGGAAAATAATTAATCAAATCGATTAGCATCACCATGTCGCCACAATAAACCAAGATTTAGTCAAAGAGATTATCATAACATCCTCGTCCCAATGAAATACGATTTTTTAAAAGATATTATCGCCACTAACCCGTCATGTTAATAAAGCAAAGTGTATTCAAAGACATTATTGTAACATTATAAAAACAAGATTTATACAAAGATATTATCTTCACCATCTCATCCAATATAAAAACAAGATTTATACAAAGATATGATCTTCACCATCTCATCCAATATAAAAACAAGATTTATACAAAGATATGATCTTCACCATCTCATCCAATATAAAAACAAGATTTATACAAAGATATGATCTTCACCCTCTCATCCAATATAAAAACAATATTTATACTAAGCGATTACTTCCGGCTTCGCACAGATTTTAAAACAACCTAAAGTGCTTCTTTTAAATACGAGGAGGCTGATATATATAGACAGGTTATTCCTACATTATATTAACAATGTCAATCAAAAGTCCTTTCTAGCAACTCATAATCCAGGGCTGTGAGAGGCGCTGTGGGAGAAGTGTAGCCGGAAAGACAATCCATGACTGAATCCACAACACCACGCTGAGGCAGACAGTGGGGACAAAGTTAGTGACTAAATTGACTCTCAACAAATCAAGTGGTTTGGTCATTTAGTCAGCCTGCATTACGACCAGTGTGCATCATGACCAGTGTGCATTATGACCAGTGTGCATCCATGAACATGTGAAGGTCTCCGGTCCACGAGCGAAGGGCAGACCTCGAGGTCGGTGTCTCTAACACTCTCAGTAAGTTACATCTAATGACAACATATGAGCAACATAGGATCAAGGAAGTGATAGTCAAACTGTATACAACCTTAGTTAGACCTAGATTGGAGTATTGTGTACAGGTGTGGAGTCCTTATCATAGAGGGGATATAAACATGCTGGAAAAAATGCAAAAAAGAGCGACAAAGCTGATAGTGGGATTCCAGAATTACAGTTATGAGGAAAGACTCAGAAAACCGGTCTACGGTGTCTAGAAAAGAGAAGAATTCGTGGTGATTTAATACAGGTTTAGAAGATGATCAGAGGAATCGATACATTAGATTCTAACCCGTTTTGTTTTAAAATACAGCCTCCCACAATAACAAGAGGGCATAGCTACAAGTTGACTAAAGAGAGGTCCAGATTAAATAGTAGGAGTTCTTTTTTTAGTCAGAGAGTGGTGACTGCTTGGAATGCATTGCCAGGGGAGGTAGTGGAGGCAGGGACAGTTAATGCATTTAAGAATAAACTGGATGCGCATAGCTTTTAGAACAAGGTGATGTAAATGCAACTGGTTGTATAAAGACTCTGCAGGGTCTTCTAAACCAGTATAAAGAAGTTAAGAAGCCTCCCACATGACGATATACCTCCCAGCTCCCTGCAACGCCATATTGCACGGCACTAAGGTAAAACAAGAGAAGAACACGCTTTCTGTCACCTTTCGTCACATGACAGAAACATTGATATCATGAGACGATAATTACATAATAAGGATAGGCTCAAATAACACACCGGACAGAAATAACACTCAAGCTACCGGTCGGCCACAAGTCCTCACTTAAAAAGAAACAGCGAAAGAAAGAAATAGAGAGTGAGAGAGAGAGAGAAAGAGAGAGAGATAGAAAGGCGAGACAAGAGAAAATAAGAGAACGAGGAACAAAGAAATTGACAATGGAGACTACGTAAAGTAGAACCAAACTAAATCATTTAAGGCAAATCATAAGGGCACCAGTGATTCGCTAGGTCAACCCGGTATCGATTATTGGTGGAGCTGCATAAGTTGCCAGTGACCCTAACATCCGCCTTTTCCTTGAGTCTATGACTTATGAAGTGGTTGGTGACGGGAGAACCCGATATTAATAGAAATAACATTTAGGTATTACACAAGGGATCAAAATGTGAGGTGTTGGCCAGAATAGCACAGACAATAGCGGCGCTTGCACGGCTTAACAAATTCTGGCAAGATATACAGTTAGCAATAAGCTCGAAAATCAGATTAATGCGTACACTGGTCCTGTCAACATTCCTCTATGCGTGTGAGACATGGACAGTTACAGCTGACCTTCAACGAAGGATACAGGCCTTGGAGACGAGATGTTTCCGAAAACTTTTAAACGTCACGTACAAAGATCGAGTTACAAATGAGGAAATGCGAGATAGAATTACAACAGCAATAAGGCCTTTCGAAGATCTCTTGGCAACTGTCAAAAGAAGGAAACTCACTTGGTACGGTCACATATCGAGAACAATTGATCTTGCAAACACAATCCTCCACGGGAAGGTGCATGGCAGACGACTAAGAGGCCGGCCCAAATATAGATGGGAGGACAACATATAAGAATTCACCAGTCTCCGACCAGAAGAGTCACAGGCAGCGGAATCTGACAGAGAGGGATGGCGTAGAGTTGTGAGGATGTCTTCATGTGTGCCCCAAAAACCTCACCGGTTACGGGATGACCTCACCTGAAATGACCTGATTACACAAAGTGAATACCGCCTCCAACCGCCTTATCTCATTACGAACAAATTTGCAATACAAAAAAGTTACCATCACAATCCATCTTACCAATAATATAAGATTGAGACAAACAAAATACCACTTCAATCCATCTCACCAATAAGATTAATTTACGACTGAGACGAACAAAATACCACCACATTCCATTTCACCAATAAGAATGAGATAGACTGAACAAAAACAGAATACCACCACAATCCATTTCACTAATAAGATTAATTTACGACTGAGACGAACAAAATACCACCACAATCCATCTCACCAATAAGATTAATTTACGACTGAGACAAACAAAATAAAACTACAATCCATCTCACCAATAAGATTAATTTACGACTGAGACAAACAAAATACCACTACAATCCATCTCACCAATAAGATTAATTTACGACTGAGACAAACAAAATACCACTACAATCCATCTCACCAATAAGATTAATTTACGACTGAGACGAACAAAATACCACTACAATCCATCTCACCAATAAGATTAATTTACGACTGAGACGAACAAAATACCACTACAATCCATCTCACCAATAAGATTAATTTACGACTGAGACGAACAAAATACCACTACAATCCATCTCACCAATAAGATTAATTTACGACTGAGACGAACAAAATACCACTACAATCCATCTCACCAATAAGATTAATTTACGACTGAGACGAACAAAATACCACTACAATCCATCTCACCAATAAGATTAATTTACGACTGAGACAAACAAAATACCACTACAATCCATCTCACTAATAAGATTAATTTACGACTGAGACGAACAAAATACCACTACAATCCATCTCACCAATAAGATTAATTTACGACTGAGACGAACAAAATACCACTACAATCCATCTCACCAATAAGATTAATTTACGACTGAGACGAACAAAATACCACTACAATCCATCTCACCAATAAGATTAATTTACGACTGAGACGAACAAAATACCACTACAATCCATCTCACCAATAAGATTAATTTACGACTGAGACGAACAAAATACCACTACAATCCATCTCACCAATAAGAATAATTTACGACTGAGACGAACAAAATACCACTACAATCCATCTCACCAATAAGATTAATTTACGACTGAGACAAACAAAATACCACTACAATCCATCTCACCAATAAGATTAATTTACGACTGAGACAAACAAAATACCACCACAATCCATTTCACTAATAAGAATGAGATAGACTGAACAAAAACAGAATTCTATCACAATCCCGTTTCCACAATAACACCAATTTACCCAAAGAGATGATTGCTCTCAATCTGTACTTGGCGATAATGCTGGTTAGATTGCTAAGCCAGTCACAGCAGTACCATTCTTCCTGCAAGCGACTTTTCGTGGCAATCCCTTACGTCGTCATATTTCTGCCTCCTACATCATAGACGTCATAGAACACTATTAGAGCCAATACAAAAAAACAAAACAAACAACGAACTACTGTTATCGGAGAGCAGATCAGAATTGGGAAAACTCCAGAGATCCTCAACAATAGCGCTCCAGTGGCTACCCTCCCCTTTGCGGAATCACGGGAAACGAGAGAGCTGATGCTCTGGCAAAAGATGGCAGCAAAAAGGCACAATTTAATCATCGAGTACCATTCAGAGAAATCAAGAACATCATCAGAAATCAGTGTATACACCAATGGAGAGAAGACAGAAGCATAAGCAATACATCAGACCCAATTCACTATCTCAAAAGAAATCAACAAACTACCTTATTTCGCCTGAGAATTGGACACTGCAGACTACTAGAACATCTATACCGACTGAAGATCTCACACACCGATGAGTGCTCATGTGGAACAGGATGCCAGAACCCTGAACATATTCTACAGGAATGCCCAATCTATAGGGAAATGAGATGCCAGACCTGGCCAGAGGGTGCAGAGCTGAGACAAAAGCTGTGGGGCAGCCGCTCCGACCTGGTGAAGACTACAGACTTCATCATGGCGACTGGCCTGCAGATATAGTAGACCAAAAGATCCTGAACGCAAAGAAGAAAATACGTCGGGTAGGACCTTTCACACTAAATGAAATTCGTATGAAGACATAAAACAGAAATGCTAGCGTAACACAGGTTTACATTAACATCACCGACAACACGGGCCAGTTACACGGACAAGGTAACTTAAGCACTGCAAAATCAGGAAAGTTATGTTCTCCAAGTACAGATGTGAAAAGTGGACTGCGCCAGGGATGTGTATTGTCCCCTTGGCTTTTTAATATCTACACATAACCAATATTCAATCATTTAGAGGGGATGCCAGGGCTTGTAATTGGAGGAGTGGCAATGAATAACCTTAGACATGCGGATGATACAGTTTTGATGGCAAAAAGTGAGCAAGAATTACAAGAGTTTGTAACAACAATATACACACTAAGTCAAGAGTTTGTAACAACAATATACACACTAAGTCAAGAGTTTGTAACAACAATATACACACTAAGTCAAGAGCTTGTAACAACAATATACACACTAAGTCAAGAGCTTGTAACAACAATATACACACTAAGTCAAGAGCTTGTAACAACAATATACACACTAAGTCAAGAGTTTGTAACAACAATATACACACTAAGTCAAGAGCTTGTAACAACAATATACACACTAAGTCAAGAGCTTGTAAGAACAATATACACACTAAGTCAAGAGCTTGTAACAACAATATACACACTAAGTCAAGAGCTTGTAACAACAATATACACACTAAGTCAAGAGTTTGTAACAACAATATACACACTAAGTCAAGAGTTTGTAAAAACAATATACACACTAAGTCAAGAGTTTGTAACAACAATATACACACTAAGTCAAGAGTTTGTAACAACAATATACACACTAAGTCAAGAGTTTGTAACAACAATATACACACTAAGTCAAGAGTTTGTAACAACAATATACACACTAAGTCAAGAGTTTGTAACAACAATATACACACTAAGTCAAGAGTTTGTAACAGTGTGTATATTGTTGTTACAAGCTCTTGACTTAGTGTGTATATTGTTGTTACAAACTCTTGACTTAGTGTGTATATTGTTGTTACAAGCTCTTGACTTAGTGTGTATATTGTTGTTACAAGCTCTTGACTTAGTGTGTATATTGTTAAGTCAAGAGTTTGTAACAACAATATACACACTAAGTCAAGAGTTTGTAACAACAATATACACACTAAGTCAAGAGTTTGTAACAACAATATACACACTAAGTCAAGAGTTTGGATTATATACCTAAACGTAAAGAAAACAAAGGCTTTTGATACTTGGGAAAAGTGACAAAAAACCATGAACGCAGATACAAATAAAAGATCGCCTACTTGAGCAGGTACACAGCACAACTATCTAGATCATATAATAACGGAAGATGGCAGCTGTGAAAAAGAAATCAGAAAGAAAATAGGAATGGCCAAGATGGTATTCAGCAACAAACGACACATACGGACATCCAACAGGTAAATCTTGAATGGAAAAAGAGAATTGTCACTCAGAAACATGGGCATTGAATAACAAGTTGGAAAAGAGTACGGAAGTCTTCGCAATGTGGGCATTTATAATATTGGGTCGCATTTCTTGGAAAAAAAAGGAAAACTCGAGGAGGGATTGACAAAAGTTGGGAGTGAATAGAGAATTACTGACCAAATTCAGGGTTAGACAGTTACCTTATTTTGGTCATATAACAAGACATACCTCCTTGTTAAAGACCATACTCGAAGGTAGAATGGAAGGCAGTCGTTCAAGAGGCAGACAACGCTATGTGTGTGGATAACATCAGGAGATGGACTGGAAAACACTTCTCAGATTGCACCATTACGGCAAGAGATAGAGTACGCTGGAGATCAATTGTAGCAGACCTTCGATGCAGAGATGACACTAGATGTGTAACTGTAGTGTTTGCTGAAATGATGGCTGTTCTACCAACGTGTACATCATTTCTATTTAAGTGTACACCAATCCTATCTAAGTGTACACTAATCCTATTTAAGTGTACACCAATCCTATCTAAATGTACATTAATCATATTTAAGTGTACACTAATTATGTCTATGTGTGTACTTGAGTCATATCATATATGTGTTTACATCAAGTCCTTCACGTATGTGTGTAAATCATGTTTATCTTTGGGTGTGTAAACCGTGTCTATATTTATGTGTGTACATTAGATCGTTTTGAATGTGTGTAAATCATGTATATCTTTGGGTGTGTAAATCATGTCTATCTTTGGGTGTGTAAATCATGTTTATCTTTTGGGGTGTAAATCATGCATATCTTTGAGTGTGTTAATCATGTCTATCTTTGGGTGTGTAAATCATGTCTATCTTTGGGTGTAAATCATGTTTATCTTTTAGTGTGTAAATCATGTTTATCTTTGGGAGTGCACATTAGCTCTATGTTTGAATCAGTCATGATACCTGTGTGCGTGTCTGTGTGCGAGTTGTATGTGCCTTACGTGATGTGTGTGTACGTGCCTGCGTGTACGTGTGCGTGTTGTATGTGCCTGTGTGTGATGTGTGTGTACGTGCCTGAGTGTACGTGTGCGTGTTGTATGTGCCTGTGTGTGATGTGTGTGTTATTGCCTGCGTGTACGTGTGCGTGTTGTATGTGCCTGTGTGTGATGTGTGTGTGTACGTGCCTGCGTGTACGTGTGCGTGTTGTATGTGCCTGTGTGTGATGTGTGTGTACGTGCCTGCGTGTACGTGTGCGTGTTGTATGTGCCTGTGTGTGATGTGCCTGTGTGTGATGTGTGTGTACGTGCCTGCGTGTACGTGTGCGTGTTGTATGTGCCTGGGTGTGATATGTGTGTACATGCCTGCGTGTACGTTCTGTGTGTGTGAGAGAGTGGGCATGCGTGTGTATTGTATTTGTGTGCGT
Source organism: Ariolimax columbianus (assembly GCA_036924085.1). Lineage (NCBI taxonomy): Eukaryota > Metazoa > Mollusca > Gastropoda > Stylommatophora > Arionidae > Ariolimax > Ariolimax columbianus. Next base: position 25,924,502 of record JAVGWX010000025.1, read on the forward strand.
TCCTGTGTGTATGTTTTGTGTGTGTGTGTGCCTGCGTGTGTGTGTGCCTTCGTGTTTTGTGTGTGTGTATGTGTCTCGCTCAATTGTATCTAATTGTGAACACTGATCCTATGTGCCTCTACAGTTGGATCTCCTTGGCTGAATTGGCATGTACTCGACAATAAATCAAAAACAATAGCTGGTTTCAAATATCCAATTAACAACATCAGAAATCGAGAAGCCAAAAACCTCGACAATTGTTTATAATTACGTCAGGCTAATAGGTAAACGTGGAACAGGGAAAATAGCCGTTGGAGCGGTTGTTTCCCTGTGTTTGTCACGGTGTCAACTCTGCCAAGCTATGATCGCTAGAGCTGTTAACTTAATAGAACAGGCACGGACGCGTTCACAAAAATTAGGCACATTACGTTAAAAAATTAACTCATCAATACCAGACCGCCGGACCACAAGTTTACTGAAAGAGATCGAAAGAGAGGAAGAGAGAGAGACATACAGAAGGATATATTTATATATATATATTTTTTATTGAACGGGCTTAAACATAGATGTAAGGGAACGATGGAAAATGTAAAAATTGAATTGGAGTGAGCAGCGATAAAGTCCAGCGATAAAGTCAAGCAGCGTCATTAAATAAGTGTGCTTACGTATAAGCCGAGAACGAAATGGAAGCATACATTTCATGTAGACGGTGACATAACAGGGGTGTGCTTAGAGATGGTTATGCCGTCAGTAAAACAAAAACCGTAACACATACGCAGAATAGCAGAAGGCCTATACAAATATGAAAGAAAAGCAAAGACTAAGCCAAATCCCAGCTCTCAAAAGGATCTCAGGTGCCGTCTTTCTGTCCGTAGTCAGATAGCTTCAGGTAAATTGAACCTTTTCAAACCATAATAATTGGGGTCTGTAAAGATATTAATTTTTACAATATAAGTCAAGCAAATAGTAACCATTATCATGTCGCTCTCGTGACAGCCGATCTGTAAGACACTCGATCCCAGGTCAGAACTCCAGCCTCGGACAGCAGAAAGTCGCTCTCGTGACACCCGATTCCAAGTCAGAACTCCAGCCTCGGACAGCAGAGCCTCGCTCTCGTGACAGCCGATCTGTAAGACACTCGATCCCAGGTCAGAACTCCAGCCTCGGACAGCAGAGAGTCGCTCTCGTGACACCCGATCCCGGGTCAGAACTCCAGCCGATCTGTAAGACTCTTGATATCTGACCAGACCTCCCCCTCTGACGCTAGAGGGTGGCTCTCGTGACAGCCGGTCTGTAAGACACTCGATCGCTCACCAGAACTCCCGCCGCTCTTACCGTCAACGTCAGACCCTTTGTAATCTGCTGTGTCCATCTGATCTGCTTCTTCTGCAGAATACGACACCTTCCAATGTCGTTCTGTATTGTCTGTTGTGACGTTTGATGTGGCCAAAGCTAATTTTCTAGACGTAATATTGTGACTAGGCCCTGTCAGACTTCTGTCTTTTATCGTTATCCGTGGCATTTTGTGCACCTTCCTGTAGCATTTTCGATCCACTGTCCATTAGGTAGTACAGTGACATCTATGAATTTAAAAGAGCAAAAACAAATTGGTATTGAACAATTCTAATATAACCGATATAGGACAATTACTCAAGCCGAAATTTCTATCAGCTGTTTTGGTATTGAAAGAACATCTGTGAGCCGATACTTCGGCTGAACGGAGTGATTCAGAGAATTGTTAGTCAATGAAGAATTCAAACTTGAATTTGACTAAAAACGGTTGGAAAGTGACAATTGAAAACTTCATCAGCAAAGAACACTGAACGTCTACCAAATACAAATAGCACAGGTTCCGTAACCAAACCATCGACAGGACACGTGTTGAGTGCACACTGCATTTAACAACAGAAATGTCAGACAATAAGTTGGCACACAAGAAAACGACACCTGGCCAGGTGTGGTACGAGGTCCTTACCAAGCAACCGTGCACGCTATGTCATGCGGTAGGTGCACAAAACAGCTTAATAGATTCCATTAATCAGAGCTTGTGAACCTTTCCATTCTTGGCTTCCACTTTTATAACTTTTGTGAAGGTAAATTTTCTTTGAAGTTCAAGTTAAGATGGGTACCATCAGTTGTCGTCGGTGATGAAGATAACTCGTCATGGACTAAGCCACACCTTTGTGAGTTGGTGTGGTCAGTTCCATCCTTGCTGTTTATACCTTCCACAACTCATACGTCAGGTACCCATTTACAGCTAGGTCGACTGAAGGAGTGGTTGTACAAGGAATGAACCACGTCCTGATTTTGAAAACTGGAGCGGTGTAATCCCAATTTTATCAAACCAGCACACAGTTGACTAAGTTACACGCTCAAGTATGATCTAGCTTGGAGAACATGTCGCAATCGTCCACTGAGTCTGTGTATTTTTGATGTTTGTAATACATCATCATCATGTAGCACAGAAAGTCGCTCCTGACTTCTTAGTGCCATCGTCTTCTTATTCCGTCTCTACGTCTCTTGCTAAATCCATAGAGAGCTCGAAACATGCCTAAGCATTCCTTGACCTCTTGAATCCATCGCCTTCTTATTCCGTGTCTGCCTCTCTTACCAAATCCCCAGAGAGCTCAAATCATGCCGAAGCATTGCTTGACATCTTGAGGCCATGGCCTTCTTGGTGTCTCTCTGCCTCTCTTACCATATCCTCAGAGAGCTCAAATCATGCCTAAACATTGCTTGACTTCTTGATGCCATGGCCTTCTTGGTGTCTCTCTGCCTCTCTTACCATATCCTCAGAGAGCTCAAATCATGCCTAGACATTGCTTGACTTCTTGATGCCATGGCCTTCTTGGTGTCTCTCTGCCTCTCTTACCATATCCTCAGAGAGCTCAAATCATGCCTAGACATTGCTTGACTTCTTGATGCCATGGCCTTCTTGGTGTCTCTCTGCCTCTCTTACCATATCCCCAGAGAGCTCAAATATTTCCCAAGCATTCTTTGACATCTTGATAAAACCACCTTCGTTGTCTGCCTATGTTTCTCTTGCCCGGCACCATACTTTCTTTACCGTTGTTTTTCAAAACCGCTGTTTTTTTAATGACCAAAATATTTCAATATGTTTCAATCCATACTTTTCTGAGAACCTTCCTTTGGCATTTTACTTGATGGAATCGATTCTCTTCCTGTCTGGGTAACTGTCCATTTGCTGACCATTTGCTGCCACGTTAAAAACACAGGTTTATGAATGTTAACATTTGTTAATTTGCTGGAATTGTGCCACAGTTTAATCAGGTTGTGTAACTTCTGCATTGGCATAATAATAATAATAATAATAAAAATAATAATAATAAAAATAATAATAATAATAATAATGAATTTGATCTTGATGACCCGTTCCTCAGCGTAGCTGCGAACCCCAACCGTCTCCAGCGGACCCTGTTTTGGGCCCCGGAAGTCCAGAACGTGATAAGTACTCCTCTAGCGGCAACTCGGATGTTGAAGCGTCCAACGCAAATATAATAATAATAAATATAAGAACATAATGTAATACAGAATGTAATTATTCTGTTCCACCCATCTGAAAGCTAAAACCGCTCGTTAGTGTGCTCTAGGGCCAATGTTGAAAAGCACAAAAAATAGATAATACTTCAGCGCGGCCCTTCCGACACATTATTGTACCTTCCGTGGTCCCCAAACAGCATTGAATTTATGAGCCGTGTCTAGATAAGGGGCACTGTTTTGGCGCAAAATTGGATTTGTTTGGATTCAACAAGAAACATCCATTCTAGATGTTAGCTATAGTGATCGCAGCTTCGATATCTCTGAGGTATTAATGTACCTAGCAGCAGTCGGCTACATACAGGTAATTGAGTCTTTTATCAGCGATCTGCCACTAAAAAGGTTACAGGTGAGGTCTTGATTTCATCACAGCGTGTTTACCCATGTGACTCAGTCTCTCTCAGCAGAAGGGTATCCCGTCTATCCGAAGCTCTAGCGATGAACCCAGGTATTAACTCAGGTATGAACTCAGCGATGAACCCATGTATGAACCCAGCGAAGAACCCAGGTATGAACCCAGGGATGAACCCAGGTATGAACCCAGCGATGAACCCAGGGATCTCGGAGAAGTCTACGTCATAAACCGACCGTCGCTGCTCAAATTCGAGCCTCGACCATCTGAACACTTCATCAGCACGCTCAGAATGTGAAAATAGCAACGACAACCCGCCACTTAACGTCCGTTTCAGGGCGCACAAAATAGTAAACTTACTCATTATGGGCATTCAACAACAACAACAAAAATAACATCAACAACAACAATAACAACAACAATAACAATAACAATAACAACAACAACAACAATAGGTTTAACATCTGAACAGCCTTTAACCAGCCGTTAATCCGACGGACTTTAACCACTTGTTAATCTGACGGACTTTAATTACGCGTTAATCTAACTGACTTTAAGTACCTGTTAATCTGATAGACTTTAACCAATTGTTAATCTTAGATTCATGTGCTTCCGTTCAGTTATCTTGTTGTTATGCTGCATCTTGCTGCGGCTGTGCCTGGCTTAAACCGTGAGAAAATAGTCCAGAATGACGTTGAACGTTCCGCTTGACTGCACCACATAATTCAGCCCAGATTTTGACTACTCAAAGACGGTCCTACTTGGACTAAAGCCGCCTACCTCCTACCCCCTCCCACTAGAGGTTACACCATACCTCTCTTAACCTCGCTTTCTCAGCACATCAAGTGTTACGGTGATCCGAAGGTGGACACAATGAAGAGGCCACGGGGGCGGAAAGCGAAGAAAGAGGGAGTCAAACACAGACAGACCAGGAAAGCCGACACAAGTATTGGTTCAACCCACACTCTTCGCGGCCCCCATCCCGAGGCTGTGTAGTACTGGACTCCACCTGGGGTGTCTGTAGGCATTTCGGTAAATATACTACGCATAAACAACCATCAGCAGTAGGACATGGTGGTGGTCGAACGTCGCACGGGCCTTTGGCGTCTAAACGAACATTAGTATCAATATTCATGTTATTATTAGCCGAGAACGACTTTAACAACACGTTAATCTACAATGACTTTAACCACACGTTAATCTACACTGACTTTATCCACATGTTAATCTACACTGACTTTAACCACACGTTAATATACACTGACTTTAACCAGACGTTAATCTACACTGACTTTAACCACACGTTAATCAAGTATTGGTTCAACCCACACTCTTCGCGGCCCCCATCCCGAGGCTGTGGAGTACTGGACTCCACCTGGGGTGTCTGTAGGCATTTCGGTCAATATACTACGCATAAACAACCATCAGCAGTTGGACATGGTGGTGGTCGAACGTCGCACGGGCCTTTGGCGTCTAAACGAACATTAGTATCAATTTTCATGTTATTATTAGCCGAGAACGACTTTAACAACACGTTAATCTACACTGACTTTAACCACACGTTAATCTACACTGACTTTATCCACACGTTAATCTACACTGACTTTAACCACACGTTAATATACACTGACTTTAACCAGACGTTAATCTACACTGACTTTAACCACACGTTAATCTACACTGACTTTAAGCAGACGTTAATCTACACTGACTTTAACCACACGTTAATCTGCACTGACTTTAACCACACGTTAATCTACACTGACTTTAACCACACGTTAATCTACACTGACTTTAACCACACGTTAATCAAAACATACTTTAACCATTTGTTAATCTACACTGACTTTAACCACACGTTAATCTACACTGACTTTAACCACACGTTAATCTACACTGACTTTAACCACACGTTAATCAAAACATAATTTAACCATTTGTTAATCTACACTGACTTTAACCACACGTTAATCTACACTGACTTTAACCATTTGTTAATCTACACTGAATTTAACCATCTTTAAACCTAAACACACTTTAAACAGTCGTTAATCAAAACATAGTTTAACCATTTGTTAATCTACACTGACTTTAACCATCTTTAAAACTAAACATACTTTAAACACTCTTTAATCTAAACAGACTTTAACTATTTTTTAATCTGAACATTCCTTAGTTATATTTGTACATAAACAGTCTTCAGCCTTCTCTAAATCTAAACAAACTTTAACCATCTGTTAACCTAAGCAGACTTCAACAATATTTTAGTCTAAACTTATTTGAATCATGTTTTATCTAAACAGACTTTAACTATCTGTTAATTTAAACAGACCTTAACCGTCTATTATTCTGAACAGAATTTAACGAATGGTTATATTAAAAAAGAGATGGGTCGATGTTTACCTATATATACCAGTGGCATATTAATTGAAGAACCGATTTAACAACATAGTAAAATTGTACATTGTAAAGTAAACTATAGGAAATGGTAGGGAAGTCATATTTACCAGTCAAGTCAAAAGACAACAATTATGAATCTTCATGTTTAGCGGCAAAGCTTAACATTAGCGACTACAAACTGATCCTTTTCGGAAATGCAAATTTACCTGTGGTATTCTTGGCATTGAGAACAATTGGACGCTGTTAGAGGCAAACAGAACGTGAAGATTCACAATCTACATCAAGCCCGGATACAAGATGAAGTCTCTGATATGAGTCCTCTTAAATACACCGTCCGGTGAACAGTTATTCAATTTAAAAGTCCATCCAGTCACCGTTGCTCGTCTCTGAGTGATACCACACCGCCTTCAACAATCAAACTATGACCTTAAAACGAGTATCATCACTATTTATAAAATGCACGTCACAGACGAGGACGGAGATAGTTATGGTTAGATATCTTCTCTTTGATAACCGTGCCAGCATGTCAACACGATACTGGACTTGAAGGCCAGCTTAACACTTTCAAACACGCACAATTAAGCAGACTCTTCGTCGGCAGGGAAAGGCTGGGCATCGGGACGCTGGCAGGCTTGACAAGTTGGACGTTTTTTTACAGCAGCTGTAACAGGTACCGTTAAACCATGTCTGATCTTCAACCAAGCTTGTCCTTAAACCAAAGCTGCATTCAACCAAATCACCCTTCAACCAAGTTTGTCCTTAAACTAAAGCTGCATTCAACCAAATCACACGTCAACCAAATTTGTCCTTAAACCAAAGCTGCATTCAACAAATCACGCTTCAACCAAGTTTGTCCTCAAACCAAAGCTGCATTCAACCAAATTACCCTTCAACCAAATATCCGATTTGTCCAAATTTGCACTTCAGGCAAAATTGTCATTCACAAGAAATCTTCCCTTCAACAAAATCTGCCCTTCTACCAAAACTGCCCTTCAACCAAATCTGCCTTAAACTAAAGGTCCCCTTACACACATACAAAATCGGCTTGCCCATCAAATCTGCCTTTCAACCAAATCTGCAACCTTAAACTGAATTCTACACCTCAACACAAAACTGCACTCAACCCAATATTGTCCTTAAACCAAATCTCTCCTTCAACCAAATCTCCCCTTAAACCAAATTTCCCCTTCAACCAAATCTGCCCTTAAACCAAGTCTCCCCTTCAATCAAATCTCCCCTTAAACGAACTCTCTCCTTCAACCAAATCTCCCCTTAAACCAAATATCTCATTCCACCAAATCTGCCCTTAAAACTAAAGGTGCCCTTAAATCACAACAAAATCGGCCTGCCCATCAAATATGTCCATCAACTAAATCTTTCCTCCAACCAATATCGTAAACAAACGCACCCCATTTCCGTTCAAGGTAGCGTCTGTCACTAGCTGGTTAGGGAGATCTTTGACCGTTTATAGATTTCTCATTGGACACAATCGATTGAAATACCATCTTTATTGAGAAGTTGCATTTGCCAGGACGGATCTAAGCATTTGTGACATTGATGTCATTGTAGCTTAAACATTTGTGACATTGATGTCATTGTAGCTTAAACATTTGTGACATTGATGTCATTGTAGCTTAACCATTTGTGACATTGAAGTCATTGTAGCTTAAACATTTGTGACATTGATGTCATTGTAGCTTAAACATTTGTGACATTGATGTCATTGTAGCTTAAACATTTGTGACATTGATGTCATTGTAGCTTAACGTGTGTTCCATAGAGAAAGGAGAGTCAAATGCTAATAGGTTGTTTCCTAACATGAAATGATGTACAGCAACGTTGAAATCCGTGATGTAATTACTGCCTTTGTTAGAGTCATTGATGTGAATGTTTGATAGCGAAAAGGTAGAACAGGTACAAAAAACTCTGGCCAGGTCAGGTCATCTCGTAACCGGTTAAGTCCAAAACATTGTCAGCCGCCGCTGCCTGCGGCTTCACTGGTCGGATCTTGGTCCACTATTTGATGTTGCCGTCCCACCTCGTTTGGGGACGCCATTTTCGCCGTCCGCTCTGCATGATCGTGTTTGCAAGACCTTTTGATCTGGATATGTAGCCATGCCAAGTGAGTTTCCAACTTTTGACCGTTGACAAGATGTCTCCCGAAGGTCCTATTAGTGGTGTTATTCTTTCAACTCTGTGTAATTGTCGTCATTCTGATATAAAAAAAAATTTTTTTTCAACATTATGGGGTTTACAAATATTCGGTTTCCCGTCCGATATTGGCGATCGACCTAGATGCGATTCTGTCCATCAATCTATACATGGTGACAATATGTCTCTCGTTTGTTTTTTGTCATCTGCATATACATTCTCATGAAGGTGTATAAAATCAACGGACATATTATGAAGGTCCTTGAACACTTGTATGACAAGGCGTCCATCACAGTTCTTGTGAATCGAGGCCAGGGGGCTGGTTTCGCACATCAGTTGGTGTGAGACAGGGTTGTACACTCTCTCCAACTCTTTTCAATATATTTCTTGAGGGAATTAAGAGTGAGGCACTTGGAGGTTACGTTGGTACTGTCAAGATAGGAAGGCTGAACGATTACCACCTTCGTTATGCAGATGATATCGACGGGTTGATGGGATCAGATACAGAACTCCAGGAATGGGTCAGAAGGCTCGATAACACAGCTCTTGGCTATGGTATGGAGATAGACGCTAGAAAGACACAATTAATGACCAACAACGCCGAAGGCTTCAACAGCAGTATAAAAGCTAATGGTCAGCTACTCTAAGTGGTTGATCTTTTTCAATATCTTTGGTCGATTGTCAGTGATGAAGAATCAAAATGTGAGGTGTTGGCCAGAATAGCACATACAATATCGGTGCTTGCACGACTTAACAAAATCTGGCAAGATAAACGGTTAGCACTATGTACGAAAACTTGTACACTGGCGTACACTGGCCCTGTCAATATTCCTCTATGCTTGTGAGACATGGACAGTTACAGCTGACCTTAATCGAAGTATAAATGCCTTGGAGATGAGATGTTTCCGAAGACGTTTAAACGTCAGGTACAAAGACCGAGTTACAAATGAGGAAATACGAGACATAATTACAACAGCAACAGGGCCTTTTGAAGACCTCTTGGCAACTGTCAAAAAAAAGGACACTCACTTGGTTTGGTCACATATCGAGATCAAATGGTCTTGCAAATATAAGCCTATCCGGAAAGGAGCAAGGCAGACGACGAAGAGGTCGTCCCAAAACGAGGTGGGAGGACAACATAAAATTATGGACCAATATCCGACCAGAAGAGTCCCAGGCAGGGGCTGCTTACAGATAAGGGTGTCGTGGGGTTGTGAGCATGCCTTCTTGTATGCCATAATTACCTCACTGGTTACGGGATTTTACCTGACCTAACCTGACCTGACCTGATCTAACCTTGACCTGACCTGACCTGACCTACCTGACCTGACATGACCATCTAAATACACTCAAATAATTTGAATAAGGATAATACTCTATGACAGTTTCACATCTCCAAGTAAACCGCATAAAACGAAATATTAAAAATGTCTCAGAGAACTGACTTCGTAGTACCTGAATGTCTACAAATCACCTGGACGTCCCCAGAGCACCTTAAGACCCACAGAGCACCTGGGCGTCCCCATATCACCTGGACGTCTCAAAAAGCACATGGAGGACCACGTACCACGTGGACGTCCCCCATAGCATCTGGAGACCCACATAGCACCTTAATGAACACATAGCACCTAGAGATCCACATAGCACCTAAATGAACACATAGCACCTGAAGGACCACATATCATCTGGAGAGCCACATATCACCTTACGGCCCACATAGCATCTGGAGACCCACATAGCACGTTAAGGCCCACATAGCATCTGGAGACCCACATAGCACCTTAAGGCCCACATAGCATCTGGAGACCCACATATCACCTTAAGGCCCACATAGCATCTGGAGACCCACATATCACCTTAATGCCCATATATCACCTAGAGGCCCACATAGTACCTTAATGACCACATATCACCTAGAGGCCCACATAGCACATTAATGACCACATAGCACATAGAGGCCCACATAGCACATTAACGCCCACATAGCACCTGGACGTCCACATAGCACCTGCAGGCCCACATAGCACTTTAATGACCACATAGCACCTTAAGGCCCACATATCACCTTGACGTCCCCATAGCACCTGGAGGCCCACATAACACCTTAATGACCACATAGCACCTTAAGGCCCACATAACACCTTAATGACCACATAGCACCTTAAGGCCCACATAGCACCTTAATGACCACATATCACCTTAAGGCCCACATAGCACCTTAATGACCACATAGCACATTAAGGCCCACATAGCACATTAATGACCACATAGCACTTTAAGGCCCACTTAGCACCTTAATGACCACATAACACCTTAAAAACCACATATCACCTTAAGGCCTACATATCACCTTAATGACCACATAGCACCTTAAGGCCCACATAGCACCTTAAGGCCCATATAGCACCCTAATGACCACATAGCCCCTTAAGGTCCAAATAGCACCTTAATGACTACATATCACCTTAAGGGCCACATATCACCTTCAGGCCAACATAGCACCTTAAGGCCCACATATCACCTTAATGACCACATATCACCTTAAGGCTCACAGAGCACCTTAAGGACCACGTAGCACCTTAAGACCCACATATCACTTTAAGGCCCAAATAGCACCTTAAAGCCCACATAGCACCTTAAGGCCCACATAGCACCTTAAGGCCCACATAGCACCTTAATGACCACATAACACCTTAAGGCTCACACAGCACCAGGAGGCCCACATAGCATCTGGATACCCCAATATGTGCACATTCACTGTCATTTCTGACAGCTCCAACGACAGAGGGTCAACTCCAAAGCTCCCCTGACATTGTCACTTGAATTATTCGGGTACCCATTTACAACAGATTTGAAGGGGAGAAGCTGTCATACCAGAAACAAACCCAGTGCATTCCCATTCTTAGCACGGCGAGATTTGAGCCTGGTAGCTTGGGATTTGAAGCAAAGCTACACTTCTATGCCTCATATTTAAATATGTATTGATATGTAAAGACATAGACACAGGGAAACCTATATACTATTGCAAATAACAGAAGACCTCCCTGGGATATACGAAGAAAACAACGTCACGTAATGAAGGAACGAACAATTCCTAACAATAAAGTTAGTCCATGAAAACCACGTCACGGAATGAACGAACGTACTATTCCTAACAATTAAGTTAGTCCATGAAGAATTATCTTAATCTCCGGCGGCATTTGCATAGAAATAATTGGCTTTACTTGGCTTGGCTTTGCTTGGCTTGGCTTTGCTTTGCTTGGCTTGGCTTGCCTGGCTTGGCTTTGCTTGGCTTAGCTTTGCTTTGCTTTGCTTGGCTTGGCTTTGCTTGGCTTGGCTTGCCTGGCTTGGCTTCGTTCCTTCTCAATCTTCCGCTACCAAACCCTGAAAGGGCTTAAGTAGCAGAATGTAGTCCAGAGACGGATTGCGTTGTGTCTTAGTTTTCAGCTTGACTACGATATTTGCACCTTTCGGTCAAACACCTCCGACTTCAGCAAGCATTTTTTGAGTACCGGGTTAGCATTCCCTCTTAGATCCCTTCTCCTAAGTCAGTCTGCCCTGCTGCAGCCTGTTATCCAGGATCACCGCGTTAATGTGTAGAAGGGTCTTTACAGCTCTGGCTCGCTGGCCCTGACGCTAGCAGTCAGCTATGGGTCGCTGACCACTGCAGCTCATGCGCTGCTCAGCATCTTGATCGCTAATAGTCATACTTAATAATAATAGTAAACAACAGCATGTAGACACAATTGTTAGTCATCAACTAGTGTGAATTCCAGCCAAATCCGTGGCTCGGTCGCACCCACAACGGACAATAACACGATAACAAGACAAGGCCACGGCTGGTTATGCGCCATCTTGACGTGGCGTCACCTTTGTAAATACATATGATGTGTCATTAAACACAGAATTGGAGTCGTGTATGTATCACAAAACTGCAGATCTTCTACATAAGTTATCCCCACAAGAAACAACTATTTCGTAACTTGTTTGAAAATAGATAATGTCGGTCTGACACGCCAGTGATATATTTCTTCACAATTTGACGACATAGAATTACCAAAAAGCAATCGTGTTATAAAATAAAAACACTTAAACATGCATAGAGGACACGGACGAATTTCAAATAAGGCCATAACGCTTTAATTAAATTAAGAAACTGCACAATAAATGGCCAGGTCAGGTCGCCTCGTAATGGGTGAGGTCGTTGAAGACATCCTAACAACCCCATGTCACCCTTCTCTATCAGCGGCCGCTGCCTGTGCCTCTTCTGATCGGAGATTGGTCCATTGTTTTAAGTGGTCCTCCCACCTCTTTTTGGGAGGCCCTCTTCGTCGTCTGTCTTGATACCTTTCCGTGGAGGATCGTATTTGCAAGACCATTTAATCTCGATATGTGGCTGAACCAAGCGAGTTTCCTTCTTTTGAAAGTTGCAAAGAGGTCTTCAAAAGGCCCTATTGCTGTTGTAATTATATCTCGTATTTTCTCATTTATAACTAGATCTTTGTACGTGAAGTTTAAACGTCTTCGGAAACATCTCATCTCCAATGCCTGTATACTTTGTCGAAGCTTAGCTGTAACTGTCCATGTTTTACAAGCATTGATGAATATTGACAAGACCAGTGTACGCATTAATATGATTTTCGTGCATATTACGAACCGTTTATCTTGCCAGATTTTGTTAAGCCGTGCAAGCGCCGCTATTGTCTGTGCTATGCTGCCAACACTTCACATTTTGATCCTTCATCACTGACAATCTTCTTCTTCTTCTTCTTCTTCTTCTTCTTCTGCGTACGCAGTCAGACAGTAACCATTATTTTTTCGAAAAAAGCGGCGGTCATCCTGAGGCTGTCGCCACTGCCATAGAGCTTGTCTTGCAGTTCCACTGGTGATGGCCACATCTGCTCTCTCTGATCCTCGTATGTCGGGCAGTTCTGCAGCAGATGTTCAGCGGTCATTTTACCAGTACCGCACGGGCATTCGTCAGTACACCCTATCTTCAATTTGTTGAATAGGTGGTACCTCAGTCTATTGTGGCCAGTGCGAAGTCTTCTTCTTCTTCTTCTGCGTACACAGTCAGACAGTAACCATTATTTTTTCGAAAAAAGCAGCGGTCATCCTGAGACTCTCGCCACTACCATACAGCTTGTCTTGCAGTTCCACTGGCAATGGCCACATCTGCTCTCTCTGATCCTCCTATGTCGGGCAGTTCTGCAGCAGATGTTCAGTGGTCATTTTACCAGTACCGCACGGGCATTCGTCGGTACACCCTATCTTCAGTTTGTTGAATAGGTGGTACCTCAGTCTGTTGTGGCCAGTGCGAAGTCTGAAGACAACGACCTGCTCTCTTCGGTTCAACTGGTAATAGGCATCGTTTTTGGTGTAACCAGTATGTTCGGTTTCCCATTTGGACATGTATCTGGCTTTGATAAGCCGTTTTGACTCTTCGTACGTCATACTGGTATCTGTTTGTGGTAGTCTTGCACCTTCTTTTGCCAGTCTATCGGCCTCCTCGTTTCCTTGGATGTTGCAGTGTGACGGAACCCACTGTATCACCACCCTTTTTGGTGCGGACTGCTGGCACAGTTTGCAGAGTGCTGCTCTTAAATCATTAAGCTCAGTGTTCTTCTGGCTTTTTAGCGCTGTGACTACTTCGAGAGCATCTGTCAGCAAGACTATATGGCTCTCATTTTCACTGTGTGTTGCCATTTCTTCCACTGCCGCCCTCAGTGCCTCTGCCTCTGCTCTGAAATTGCTTGTGTACTTACCAGTAGCGAATGACAGTGTTATATTTGTGCCATTTGGTAGGTTCAGGAATGCTCCTGCCCCTCCGTTCTGTGTAGTGTTTGTTACAGAACCGTCGGTGTATGCATGGGTCCAGTCCATGCTTGGGTAGCTTTTCGTTATGAAGCTTAGGGTAGTGTCTCTCCTTTCTTTCTCACTCTGGCAGTTTTTGTTTGCAATACCTGGTATATTTTCTACCACCTCTGGAAATATATCCTGCCTCCAAGTAGGTTTTCGTACAGTAGTGATGGGTTTTGGTGTTGTTAGTGCGTTTGTGGGATCTTCGTGCATCTTTGCTTTGGCTATTTCTGCAAAGTTTCTCCGCTTCAGTTTCCCATTTCCCAGATTGTTTAGTCTCTGGTACATTGGATGGTCCGTCAGTCTTCGGAGTTTCTCTGACTGCAGCTGGGCTCTGCAGTCTCTTCTATCGGTCATGGATTGCAGTCTTGTAATCTTTTCAAGTTCTACAATTGGCGTTGACTTCATGCCACCTGTTATGATTCTCATGGCTTGGTTTTGAAGTTTGTTAACTTTATCGAAGTTCGCCTTCGCTGCTGTTGTCCATGCCGCAATGCCATACTCGAGAACTGGTCTCACTCTTCCAGTGTACAGTTTCTTTAGTATGCTTTCGTCTGCTCCCCAGCTTGTGCCAGCAAGTTTCCTCATGATCGCCATTCTTTCTCTGGCTTTCATTCGGTTTCTCTCAATCTGACTTTTCCATGTCATGCGCCGATCAAATGTGACTCCCAGATAGGTTGGGTTGTCGTTTGGCTGCAGGATTTTGCCGTTTAGGCTTAATTTGGTACTTTGGGGTTTTAATGAGAGCGAGAATATTGTGCACGTGGTTTTCTCCTCGTTTATTTTTACCAGCCATGAGTTCGCCCACTCTTCCAGCGATGTTAGGGCCGTTTGCATCCGGTTTCTTGCTATGGTGAGATTCTTTTCAGAGGTCCACATAGCCAGATCGTCTGCAAACATTGAGCTATGGACTCTTCTTGGTATATTCTCTGTAATATCGTTTATATATACCAGAAAGAGTGTGGGTGACAGTACTCCCCCTTGGGGTACTCCCTGCTCGAGTGTCACCTTTTTGCTCATCTGCCCTTGTACTTGGACTCTGGCCGTTCTTTGTTTGAGGTAGTGGTTGATCCACTTGTACATCTTCCCACAGACATCACTTCTTCTCAGCTTGACTCTAAGTCCGTCCTTCCAGACTTTGTCAAATGCCTTTTCCAGATCCACCCAGACAGCTGCTGTGTGCTTCTGTGCCTGGTAGGCATCTTCTATCTCCTGGGCTATGAGGATGACCTGGTCCTCAGTGGATCTGTGCTGTCTAAAGCCGGCTTGCTGTGGGATTAGAATTCGTTTTTCTTCCAGATGCCACATCAGTCTGGTGTTTATCATCCGTTCCATCAGCTTGCCGACACAGCTCAGTAGGCTTATGGGCCTGTATCCATTCGGATCTGTTTTATCTTTTCCTGTTTTTGGTACTGGTACCAGTATTGCATCCTTCCATGCCTGGGGTACAATACCCCTTTTCCAGCTTTGGTTCAGGACTGATAGTAGTTTTTTCTTCGCTGTTTGGCCCAGCCCCATCAGCATTTCGTTTGTTATCCCGTCTTTTCCGGGAGATTTCCTTTTCTTTAGTGTTCTCATAGCCTCTTCCATTTCACGCATGGTTAGTTTGGCCATCATGTGCTCTTCAGGAGCCGTATTTATGTTTTCGTGTCGCTTTAGCTCTTCGCTAATGTCTGTATGCTTATCTGCAGGGACCTCGATGTGGTTTGCTCTGGCATAGTGATCGACAAAGGCGTTTGCGGCTTTCTTACCTGTGATCAAGTTCTCGCCCTGCTTGATAGTAATTTGTTTATTTGACGGGGTTTCGTCGTTCATGGCTCTGACTAGCTTCCATAGCTTGTTCCCTTCTTTGTCCAGGTTTAAACTTTCCGTTTTGTTTTTCCAACTTTCTCTTGCTGTTTGCTTGAGAGTGTGTTTGTACTTCGCCGTGGCGGCTTTGAGGGCGATGTTCGCCTCCATGGATTTTTCACGTTCTGCCACGTTCCTAGCATTTGTTACTGCATCTTCCACTTTCTGTAACTCATCATTCCAGTAGGGCTTATAGTTTTTCCTAGCTCCTCTTGGGATGGTTTCAGTGGCGGCTTGCATTATTGCCTTGCTTAGGCTCTCTACCATGGGCTTCATTTTGGTGTTTCGTGTGTTGATGGTTTCACACAGCCCATCTGTCAGGATTGCAAATCTGTCCCAGTCGGCTCGTTTGTAATTCCAACGTGGGAGCGGTTTTGTTTCCTGTGGGCCTACTTCCATGTCAATGGTTAGCCTGATCGGCCTGTGGTCGCTACCTGCCAGTTGGTTTAGCACCTGGCGGTCTATTTTATAGTGTATGTCCTGTGTGGAGAAGACCAAATCTGGAGTCGAGGTGGTATGCCATGTTCTTGAATAGAAGCTAGGGCTATCCTCCGGCCTATTGATTAGGGAGAGATTTGCATCTATCTCCCAATCTTCCACTTCGTCACCTCTGCTGTCTGTGTCAGAGTAGCCCCATCTCTCCGAGTGGCTGTTGAAATCTCCAACTACTATGCAGTTGGAGTCTCTGACCTCCATGCTCGAGAGCGATAGGTCTCTGTTTGGTGGTCCGTACAGATTGAAAATGCGGAGCTTCGTCTCTTGAGCCATTATGTCAACTCCTACAATTTCTGCTTGTCCGGTGTGATTGACAGGTACCGCGCTACTCGGTATGCTGTTTCTGGTCAGTATCAGGACCCCTCCTTTGTGGCCTTCTCTATCTAGACGGAAGGTCTGGTATCCTCTGATTGAGAATTTATGGATACTGTTGAGGTGCGTTTCCTGGATACATGCCACGTCAATCTTACCTTCATGCAGGTGGTGTGTAAGGGAAAGTTTTTTGTTAATGACTCCCTCCGCATTCCACTGTAATATTCTGAGGGTCTTGAAGTTTTGGCCAATAGACGTTACCCCATAGCCATGTGCCTTGACTCCACGACACATGGGTGGGTGACCACCAGTAGTCAAGGGTGGGCCCCTTCGAGGCGTGAGGCCCGGCGCTATCGCTGCCTGGCGGGTCTCCTCAGGATGAGCGCCATACGTTTTTCGAATAGGTTGTACTGCCATCATACTGTGATTTACGTTGCACTGTTTTGTTAGGCTTGCGGCCCCGTGCATCCGATTTCAACAGGCGTTTCTGTAGGGATGCCCTCCTTAGCCTTTGGCTGTCCCCAGCCTATCTGCAAGGCAGCAGTTGTTTACGATCAGAGTTTTCTCTCCTATGGAAGTTGTCTTACCAGACTATCGAGTCTTCACTACTCGTGTCTATAGGGTGCAATGATGATATGATATATGAGATGGACTGGTTTACCCGGAAGAGAGGCAGTCCAGTGTGTCTGTATCCCAGGATCGTCACGTCCTGCCAGAAACGTAGCATTTGCATTTGAGTGGGGTATCTCTTTTTCCCTTTATTTTCTTGGCTTCTATGCAGGGATGGTACGCCTAGCATTCCCCGCCACCTGGGGTGTTGACACAGTGGGGCAGGTGTGCAATGTCCGCTGGTCTGCATCTCTTCTGCGTCCAGTATGATAGTTATATGGCTGATAACGTACAGAGGTAGATATCGTAGCCGGAGTGCATTCAGCCAGAGGACAAGCCTGGTAATGTCACCGAGATGTTGTTCGCCTGGTGTGCGGACAACTCTCATGGTCGGTGGTTGAGTCTTGACAGTTCACAGTGAGGTGGCTGCTCTACTGTTTTCGACACCCCGACCAGGTACTAAGTCTTTGGTTGGTGTTTTTTCGCACCCCATCGCCGTATAGGGTGAGTATCAAGCAGTTGTCCGCCCGCTTTGACTTGCGGGCGGCAAGGACCTCTTACTGTGGCTCTACCTGATAGGGCTGGGGCGCAAGCCCCAGGTCCCGAGCATGTAGGAGCCCCCCATTGCAGTGGTGCTGAGATTTTGGGCGGGATTGCGGCTTACAAGGGTTCGGTCGCAATCCCCCACATGGTAGCCTCGCGCCCTTGGTATATCAGCCTGGTACGTGAACCAAAGTGTCTGCGGCTCCTCTCGATTTGAGCTGGTTTTCCGTAGCAACGCCCAGTCATTTGTAGGGTAAAACTGACCTGTCTTCAGATGATCTATTTCCAGCACCCGTTCACTATTTGGTCAGACGAACTTATTGAGGGCTTTTGTTTGTCAATGACCAGGTATTTGAAATCTGCGGTTTCTGCAGAGTTAAAACACGATTTTCGTAGCGTTTCTTCATTTGAGTGTTTGAGAGCTGACTTGTCATCCGTGAGTCTAATACCAGCGTACGTTCATTATTAGACCCAAACGGCAGTGCTCTCGATTTGTCAGTTGTTCTACAGTATAGGCGTGTTCAGTCAAATTTAGCCGCAGATTCCACACCTGGTGGTGCCCTTCCGTCAATTCCCTTAGCGAGACAATCAAGTTTCTTAGGGGGTAGCCCCAAAATTGTCGAGGGTCTAATTCCAGCACATGTTCTCTATTAGACCCCGCGAAGGTGTACTTTTTGATAGTCATTCTGCAGTGTTGGCGTGGTAAGTTAACTTAGGTCTCAGGCTCCACTCCTGATAGTGCTCTTCCGTCAATTCCTTTATCACACACTGGATGCAGACAGAACCGAGCCACAGGGGCATAACCCCAGAATTCTGGGGGTCTAAGTCCAGCACCAGTTCCATATTAGACCCCAGAAGAGTGGTCTCGGCATGTCACTCATTTCAGTGTTGGCCGTGTTGAGTCAAATTAAGCCGCAGGCTCCACTCCTGGTGGTGCCCTTCCGTCAATTCCTTTAAGTTTCAGCTTTGCAACCATACTTCCCCCGGAACCCAAACACTTTGGTTTCCCGGAAGCTGCCCGCAGAGTCATCGAAGCAACTCCTGCGGATCGCTAGTCGGCATCGTTTATGGTCAGAACTACGACGGTATCTGATCGTCTTCGCGCCTCTGACTTTCGTTCTTGATTAATGAAAACATTCTTGACAAATGCTTTCGCAGTAGCTCGTCTTGCGGCGATCCAAGAATTTCACCTCTAACGCCGCAATACGAATGCCCCCGTTTGTCCCTGTTAATCATTACCTCCAGTTCCGAAAACCAACAAAATAGAACCGAGGTCCTATTCCATTATTCCATGCACCATTATTCAGGCAGCCGAGGCCTGCTTTGAACACTCTAATTTTTTCAAAGTAAACGCGCCGGCCACCCAGGACGCTCAGCGAAGAGCACCCGTGGGAGAGAGCCGGCAGACGGTAGGGCAGGAGACAACGGGCAGTGAACCGGCGCGAGCCGGACCGCCCGCCTGCGCCTGAGATCCAACTACGAGCTTTTTAACTGCAACAACTTTAATATACGCTATTGGAGCTGGAATTACCGCGGCTGCTGGCACCAGACTTGCCCTCCAATAGATCCTCGTTAAAGGGTTTAAAGTGTACTCATTCCAATTACGGGGCCTCGAAAGAGTCCCGTATTGTTATTTTTCGTCACTACCTCCCCGTGCCGGGAGTGGGTAAGTTGCGCGCCTGCTGCCTTCCTTGGATGTGGTAGCCGTTTCTCATGCTCCCTCTCCGGAATCGAACCCTGATTCCCCGTTACCCGTTACAAACATGGTAGGCATGTCACGTACCATCGACATTTGATAGGGCAGACATTTGAAAGATGCGTCGCCGGCACATGAGGCCATGCGATCAGCACAAAGTTATCCAGAGTCACCAGTGGGGACGCCGCAACCCCGCGAGGGGAAACGACGATTGGTTTTGAACTAATAAAAGCGCTCTTTCCGCGAGGGTCGGAGCTTGGTAAGCATGTATTAGCTCTAGAATTGCCACAGTTATCCAAGTAGGATCGTGTCATCTAAGGAACCTCGACTGATTTAATGAGCCATTCGCGGTTTCACCGTGAGACAGTGTGAACTTAGACATGCATGGCTTAATCTTTGAGACAAGCATATGACTACTGGCAGGATCAACCAGATATCTGTCGGAGACGTACGTACTGCGCACACCGGTCGGCGGAGGAAGGGTGTGTAAAATGCCTCACTGGGACGGCCGCAGGGACCGACTGACGGGACGGACGGACGGTTGTTCCACCCGTCCCTCACTCCGTCGACCTAGGACCGCCTGACAGGGGCCTTCTACACGCACCAGACGACCGACCGACCGGGCTCGCTCGAGGAGGGATGGCAGCGCTCTGTGCAGAACGGATCCCAACGACCTCGGCGACGAATTTCACTGGGACTAGAGACACCATTTGGCCTGCCCTTCTCCGTAGGGAGAGACGAACGGCAGGGCCTCGAGGCAACGATTCCTGCTTTCCATTTGCCGGTCACAAGCTCTTTGCGAGAGTCGGACCACCAGCGAGACGTACTGTCGAGCTCTGCTATAAGCCTTAGAGAAATCACCACGGACGGACCACGTTTCCTGATACGGACCAGACTAGGGCACCTCGGTGGAGGAGCCACTACCACAAACCGCACCCAATTCGCACTACGGGGAAAGGCAGGCGAGCGTTTTCCGCAAGCCCGCGCTATCGCTCCGCCTGGCGGGACTGAGATCGCTTTACCAACACTGGTTGAAATTGAGTCGCTGCGGCGAGACAACTACCCCAGATAGTGCGAAGTCTGAAGACAACGACCTGCTCTCTTCGGTTCAACTGGTAATAGGCATCGTTTTTGGTGTAACCAGTATGTTCGGTTTCCCATTTGGTCATGTATCTGGCTTTGATAAGCCGTTTTGACTCTTCGTACGTCATACTAGTATATGTTTGTGGTAGTCTTGCACCTTCTTTTGCCAGTCTGTCTGCCTCCTCGTTGCCTTGGATGTTGCAGTGTGATGGGACCCACTGTACCACTACCCTTTTTGGTGCGGACTGCTGGCACAGTTTGCAGAGTGCTGCTCTTAAGTCATTAAGCTCAGTATTTTTCTGTGACTACGGCGAGAGCCTCTGTAAGCAGGACTATATGACTTTTATTTTCTATGTGTGTCACCATTTCTTCCACTGCCCCCCTCAGTGCCTCTGCCTCCGCTCTGAAATTGCTTGTGTACTCACCAGTAGCGAATGACAGTGTTATTTTTCTGCAATTTGGTAGGTTCAGGAATGCTCCTGCCCCTCCGTTCTGTGTAGTATTTATTACAGAACCGTCGGTGTATGCATGGGTCCAGTCCATGCTTGGGTAGCTTTTCGTTATGAAGCTTAGGGTAGTATCTCTCCTTTCTTTTTCAGTCTGGCAGTTTTTGTTTGCAATACCTGGTATATTTTCTACCACCTCTGGAAATATATCCTGCCTCCAGGTAGGTTTTCGTACAGTAGTGATGGGTTTTGGTGTTGTTAGTGCGTTTATGGGATCTTCGTGCATCTTTGCTTTGGCTATTTCTACAAAGTTTCTCCGCTTTAGTTTCCCATTTCCCAAATTGTTTAGTCTCTGGTGCACTGGATGGTCGGTCAGTCTTCGGAGTTTCTCTGACTGCAGCTGGGCTCTGCCGTCTCTTCTATCGGTCATGGATTGCAGTTTTGTAATCTTTTCAAGTTCTGCAATTGGCGTTGACTTCATGCCTCTTGTTATAATTCTCATGGCTTGGTTTTGAAGTTTGCTAGCTTTATCGAAGTTCGCCTTCGCTGCTGTTGTCCATGCCGCAATGCCATACTCGAGAACTGGTCTCACTCTTCCAGTGTACAGTTTCTTTAGTATTCCTTTGTCTGCTCCCCAGCTTGTGCCAGCAAGTTTCCTCATGATTGCCATTCTTTCTCTGGCTTTCATTCGGTTTCTCTCAATCTGACTTTTCCATGTCATGCCCCTATCAAAAGTGACTCCCAGATAGGTTGGGTTGTCGTTTGGCTGCAGGAATTTGCCATTTAGACTTAATTTGGTATTTTGGGGTTTTAATGAAAGCGAGAATATTGTGCATGTGGTTTTCTCTTCGTTTATTTTGACCAGCCATGAGTTCGCCCATTCTTCCAGCGATGTTAGGGCCGTCTGCATCCGATTTCTTGCTATGGTGTGATTCTTTTCAGAGGTCCACATAGCCAGATCGTCTGCAAACATTGAGCTTTGGACTCTTCTTGGTATATTCTCTGTAATATCGTTTATATATACCAGGACGAGTGTGGGTGACAGTACTCCCCCTTGGGGTACTCCCTGCTCGAGTGTCACCTTTTTGCTCATCTGCCCTTGTACTTGGACTCTGGCCGTTCTTTGTTTGAGGTAGTGGTTGATCCATTTGTACATTTTCCCACAAACATCACTTCTTCTTAGCTTGACTCTAAGTCCGTCTTTCCAGACTTTGTCAAATGCATTTTCCAGATCCACCCAAACAGCTACTGAGTGTTTCTGTGCCTGGTAGGCATATTATATCTCCTGGGCTATGAGGATGATCTGGTCCTCAGTGGATCTGTGCTGTCTAAAGCCGGCTTGCTGTGGAATTAGTATTCGTTTTTCTTCCAAATGCCACATCAGTCTGGTGTTTATCATCCGTTCCATCAGCTTGCCGACACAGCTCAGTAGGCTGATGGGCCTGTATCCATTTGGATCTGTTTTATCCTTTCCTGTTTTTGGTACTGGTACCAGTATTGCGTCTTTCCATGCCTGGGGTACAATTCCCCTTTTCCAGCTTTGGTTCAGGACTGATAGCAGTTTCCTCTTCGCTGTTTGGCCCAGCCCCATCAGCATTTCGTTTGTTATCCCGTCTTTTCCGGGAGATTTCCTTTTCCTTAATGTTCTCATGGCCTCTTCCATTTCGCGCATTGTTAATTTGGCCATCATGTGCTCTTCAGGTGCCGTATTCATGTTGTCGTGCCCCTTTAGCTCTTCGCTAATGTCTGTATGCTTTTCTGCAGGGACCTCGATGTGGTTTGCTCTGGCATAGTGATCGACAAAGGCGTTTGCGGTTTTCTTACCTGTGATCAAGTTCTCGCCCTGCTTGATGGTAATTTGTTTTTTTGACGGGGTTTCTTCGTTCATGGCTCTGACTAGCTTCCATAGCTTGTTCCCGTCTTTGTCCAGGTTTAGGCTTTCCGTTTTATTTTTCCAGCTTTCTCTTGCTGTTTGCTTAAGAGCATCACTGACAATCGACACCAGATATTTAAAACCGTCAACCACCTCGAGTACCTGACCATTAGATTGTATCCTGCTGTTGAAGCCTTCGGCGTTGTTGGTCATTAATTTTGTTTTCCCAGTTATCTCCACAGTCAAGATTTGTTTCTACTAGCTTTCATCCTGGAGTTCTGCTTCTCAACTCGCCAACCCGTCGACATCATCTGCAAAACAAAGGTTGATAATCGTTCGGCCCTCTATCTTGACAGTACCAACGTGACCTCCAAGTGCCTCACTCATAATTCCCTCAAGGAATATATTGAAAAGATTTGTAGAGAGTGTGCACCACTGTCTCACACCAACCGATGTGCGAAACCAGTCCCCTTGCCCCCCATTATAAAGGTGTTCAAGGACCGTTATACTTTTTCCATTGATTTTATACATCCTCATGGTTACCCATAGCGCTTTATTTCAAACCCGATCAAACGCCGTTTAAAAATGAACAAACACACGATACAGTTTTGGCTGCTGTTCTAGATATTTCTCGCTTAGCAGCCTTAAATTAAATATATGTTCTGTAGTGCTTCTCCCCTGTCTGAACCCTGCTTGTTCCTCAGCGATGATGTTCTCTGCTTGGTGAACGATCAATGACTGGCGATATGTCTTCATGTTGAGATGGAAACATTACATTGCCCTAAGAAAATAACGTTCCCGCTGTGTCAGACGAAAAGATGTCACTTGTTGAATCGAACAGACTGATCGAGCATAGACCAATTCCAATATGTTAATAGCTAAACAGATTAATAGACAGAATGTAAACAGATAACAGACTGCTAAAAGTTGAAAAGTTTAACAGTCTGTGAGTGCACAGTCGACACCACTTTGCTAATAGCTCGACATGTGAACAGACAAGAGAGTATAGACATAAACACTTTGATTATGTCTTCTATGTGCAATACAGCAAAACGCATTGACAGTAGAACATAATTTACACTGGAAAAACCAAGCTTTTAGTTAACAAAAAAAAATGTAATCGGTCAGAATTATTGAGCCTATAATAACATTGCTTCTTGGTTTTTTCGATTTATTTAGAGCAGCATAGACGCCGCTTAACAGGCTGCGGGTCTACCATTTCTAGTATTTGAGTCTACTAAGATGAACTCGCACATCGGTGTACCACCGAACGTATCGGATTGTTAAGCTGCTCAAGCCTAGCCCGCTAAGCAAGAAATCCTTTTCCCAGCTGTATCCAGCTCCTACTAGGGCTGGGATCTGCACAGGGGCATCTGTCTCTGTAGAAGTACAGGTCGACTAAGAACTAAGTAATTTAGCAGAACATGTAGACAAATTATGAAAGTATCGATGTCAAATAGATAATGTTAACATTTCACTAGAGGCAGACGACAGGAGGCCATCCCAAAAAGAGGTGGGATGACACCATAAAAGAATGGATCAATCTCCGACCAGACGAGGCCCAGGCAGCGGCCGCTGACAGAGAAGGGTGGAGTGGGGTTATGAGGATGTCTTCATGTGCGCCACAACGACCTCAGCGGTTAGGGGATGACCTTACCCAGCCTGAGATAGCGGAGTCATTAACATTCCTCAAGCTACATCAGACATTAAGACTTTACAAGCTGAATTAATCATTAACATTTTACTAGCTGGACCAACCACTAATATTTCATTAGCTGGACCAACCACTAATATTTCATTAGCTGGACCAACCACTAATATTTCATTAGCTGGACCAACCACTAATATTTCATTAGCTGGACCAACCACTAATATTTCATTAGCTGGACCAACCACTAATATTTCATTAGCTAGACCAACCACTAATATTTCATTAGCTAGACCAACCACTAATATTTCATTAGCTGGACCAACCACTAATATTTCGTTAGCTGGACCAACCACTAATATTTCATTAGCTAGACCAACCACTAATATTTCATTAGCTGGACCAACCACTAATATTTCATTAGCTGGACCAACCACTAATATTTCATTAGCTGGACCAACCACTAATATTTCATTAGCTAGACCAACCACTAATATTTCATTAGCTGGACCAACCACTAATATTTCATTAGCTAGACCAACCACTAATATTTCATTAGCTGGACCAACCACTAATATTTTATTAGCTGGACCAACCATTAATATTTCATTAGCTGGACCAATCACTAATATTTTACTAACTCGACCAATCATTAAAATTTAACGAGATATAATTATTCTTAATATTTCAATCACGAATGTTTCAATAGATAGATCAATCATTAACATTTCACTAATTAGATCAATAATAACACTTCACTAGCTTGATCAATCACTAATATTTAATTAGCTCGATCAATCAGTAACGTTTAACCAGCACGATTCATGACTAACATTTCCCTAGCTCGATCAATCACTAACGTTTAACTAGCACGATTAATGATTAACATTTCACTAGCTCGATTAATCAGTAACGTTTAACTAGCTCGATTAATGACTAACATTTCACTAGCTCCATCAATCACTAACATTTGACTAACCAGATTAATCATAGTTGATAATTGATAGACTAACTACTACTAACAACACAGTCCCGTTTCTTGAACTTGTGCCGTAGAGAGGCCAGCTAACAGGGACCACTAACAAAAGTTTCTTCTTCCAGATTGAGAGTGTAAAACCACAAGCTCATTTATTTGATCAAGAATTCGATTAATTTCTCAATTAATCACTGAATCGATCAATGCTGGCATCTGTACACCTGATCTTAGACACGGATAAGACGATATGCTTATGAACGAAATCAAACACAATAATTGATTTATTAACATTTGCAGAGATAATTTATAATGGTGAAGGGGATTAAATGAGTAATATCTTTTCATATAAAAAAGAAACCGATAAATACACACACATTCCAACACACATACCAACACACATACACACACATACCAACACGCATACACACACATACACACATACATACACACACATACACACATACATAACAACACACACATACACACATACATAACAACACACTTACCCACACATACACACATACCAACACCCATACAAACACATACCAACACACATACACAAACCAACACACAAATACACACTTACATACACAAGCACATATAGACACACACACACACACTCACACCAACATACATAAACACACATACACACACACACACACCAACACACATATACACACTAACACCAACACACATAGACACACACACCCACACATACACACTCACACCAACACACATATACACACACACACACCAACACACACACACACACACCAACACACATACACACATATACACACTTACACCAACACACATTTACACAGATACATACTTACACCAACACACATACACATACTCACATCAACACACATACACACACTTCCACCAACACACATACACACTCACACCAACACACAAACACACACGCACACCAACACACATACAAACACTCACACCAACACACACACACACTCACACCAACACACAACCACAAACACACACGCACACCAACATACATACACACACTCACACCAACACACAAACACACACGCACACCAGCACACATACACACTCACACCAACACACATACATACACTCACACCAACACACATACACACACTCACACCAACACACAAACACACACGCACACCAACACACAAACACACACTCACACCAACACACAAACACACACGCACACCAACACACATACACACACTCACACCAACACACAAACACACACTCACACCAACACACATACACACACTCACACCAGCACACAAACACACACTCACACCAACACACAAACACACACTCACAGCAACACACATATATACACATACACACTCATACCAACATACATACACACTCACATCAGCATACATACACACACTCACACCAACACACACACACACTCACACCAACACACACACACACACACATACACACTTAAACCAATTCACATTCACACATACACACCAGCACACATACACAAACATACGCACATATACACACCAACACACATACACACTCACACATATGTACATCTTTTCCAACATTTTCTATACACATCCTGTTCTCACTGAAATATCGTGAGGGAAATCTAGGAATATATTAATTCTATGAACTCTATGAACTCTACGAACTCTATGCACACTATGTACTGTATGGACTCTATTAACTTTAGAATTATATGAACTCTATTAACTCTATGAATCCTATGAGCTCTATGAACTCTTTGAACTCTATGAACTCTATGAGCTCTATTAACTCTATGAACTCTATGAACTGTATGAACTCTATGAACTATATGAACTCTATGAAAATCATTCGTCGACCTCAATAATACACATCTCAAGTGGCAGTGAATTTCCAAATAAACAACAAACGGTGGCTGCAGGCGGAGTGATACGCAGTCGGGCAGAGCTAGTGAAACCATCGTCTTTGATCAGTACTAGCCCTCTGATCAGGAAAGTGCTGGCCAATGATAAAATGAAATCTATCAGCCCAGACCATTACAGCTCGAGAATGACTTAACGGGGTGATGACTTTGGGTAGCATGGACATCCCCATCGCCCTCTGGTCACTTTGTGAAGAACCTACACGACTGGAGTGGAATACTGGTTGTGTACAGAATGCAGAGTCTTCTAGGGGTCGCTGTGGTCGTGAGGCCAGGCACTTGTCTCCCAAAACGAGGAATAGAAACCGTGGGCGAACGAATCACAAAATTGTTTAAGTGACTCCTGATCTTACGAAAGGTGGGACCAGAATGTGTGCATCCCTTGTTGCCTCCAGTCGACTTGACTAATGTCTTGCCACTTGTTCAGGGTAGCTCGAGATCAGAGAATAGGGTCGACAACATCGCACCTCACTATAAGACAAACCGACTGTTGGAAAACTAATAAATCCATGTAATAATTCGTCCATCATCGACGAGGAGGACTGACAACATCATCATGTGTCATACAGCATCCTTCAGTATGTGAGCGCGGTTATGACTGATCAAACCTGCATTCTGCGATGAATGTCAGCTTGTCGATGTCCTTCAGCTTAAAGAAACTGAATCACCGCTCGCTGATCAATTCTGGACGGATTCCGTATCACACCCGTAATGTTTCCTAACGGTCTGCTGAGGAAACTATGAGTCTCAGGATGATGATATTTTGCAAACTTGACCGTTGGTATGTGCTGTTATACCACCATTGACGTCATCATGCAAATATTAGCATATAGATGAAACGACTTGTCCACAATCATATCACATCGGGTTTGAATCCTGCATGTCAAATTTTGTTTTCACTTTTCTACGAGCGGAAAGTAATGGCAACCTTCCGTACTTCACACACGGCGAGAAACTTATAACAGGAAATAGATTTCCAGTTGAAAGAAGCGCCATCCTAGTGTGTGTATGTGTTTTCGTGCGTGTTTATTCGGAGGGCAGGCCTCAATGGAGCCAAATGTGTTGTTTTCTGTTATGCGAATTTTCTATTTAATTTGATTAGGTATTTATGTAGAACCATCATGGCTTCACAAGATGGACACGACATTCAAGGTGTCCTACATCAACCGTTTGCAAATGGCGGGGTTTATTTCTGGTGGTCCATTCTGTCGTTGGTAGTTCTGTTACTGTACTGTTACTGCCCTGTTACTGTACTGTTACTGTACTGTTATTGTTACTGCCTGTTACTGTACTGTAACTGTACTGTTATTGTTACTGCCCTGTTAATGTACTGTTACTGTACTGTTTCTTGACTATTACTGTACTGTTACTGTACTCTAACTGTACCGTTACTGTACTGTTACTGTTACTGTACTGTTACTGTGCCGTTACTGTGCCGTTACTGTACTGTTACTGTACTGTTACTGTACTGTTACTGTACTGTTACTGTTACTGTACTGTACTGTACTGTTCTGTTGCTGTACTGTTACTTTACTGTACTGTTACTGTACTGTTACTGTACTGTTACTGTACTGTTACTGTACTGTTACTGTACTGTTACTGTACTGCTAATGTACTGTTACTGTACTTTTACTGTACTTTTATGTTACTGTACTGTTACTGTACTGTTACTGTACTTTTACTGTACTTTTATGTTACTGTACTTTTACTTTACTGTACAGTTACTGTACTGTTAATGTACTGTTAATGTACTGTACTGTTACTGTACTGTTACTGTACTGTTACTGTACTGTTACTGTACAAAGCATGCAAGTAGCCTCCCCCCACCCAAAACACAAAGAAAAGGGAATCCAGTGCAACCAAGAAGGGAACCCACCACTACAAATTAAGAAATGATGACCATTCGTATAACGAACTTTCAAAAACAATCTAGAGGCGGCGAGGTCGTGGTATGTGTGTGCCGCCACGTCGTGGTCTGTGTTTACTGTCACGCCGTGGTATGTGTGTTTCGCCACGTTGTGGTATGTGTGTGCCGCACGTCATTGTCAGAGTGTACCTACAATACATGGTCTGAGTGTGCCGTCACGTCCTTGCATGAGTGTGCCGTCACGCCGTGGTATGAGTGTGTGTAGTCACGTCCTTGAATGAATGTGCCGTCACGCCGTGGTATGAGTGTACCACCACCGCTTTGATACGGATGTATCGCCCCATGTTAGTTTCCAAAGCTGCTTTCACCGAGTGTTTATCACTTTCGTTAACACGCTTTTTGTGGTGAGTTATAGTGCCTCTCTCCAATCGCATGATATCATTGATAAGGTGGACATGGTGGCCTCCTGACTTAAGTGCAATACGAGTAATTAAGTAAAGATTTCGTTAACACGCCACTGAGGCATATTGGGAATATGGCGGTATACATTCATTTGTCTTGACCGACTTCACACTAGAGGTAATGAGGTCAACATCACGCCGCCCGCCTTAACTTTCTTTGATTGTTCTGGTACCCAATTTGATAGACTGGATCAACGGCAGGAGCCATTGTGCGATCGGAAAAATCTCGCACCTAATTGTGACGGAACTCCGATCTCTCAGCTCAAACGACAGTGCACTTACCACTGCGCTATTACAGTAAACTCACGACAACCTTGACCTATAAGAAGTCTTCAGACTGAGACCTGACGTACGTTTACCTGCATCTCACATTCTAAAAGTGTTATCTCATTTGATATTACAGAATACATTTCATCTTCATAAATCCCGTTCGGTCCCCCTGGAGCATAGGACTATAGCTTGTGGACATCATCAATATATATAATAGGTCTATTTATTTAGCTCTACCAATGTCATCCTTACGTATCATATATATAGACACAATACCTAAAGCAAGCCAACATTAGTCAGGGAAAACACCTCAGGGATCAATGAACTTCTCTTTGCTGATGGCCAAGCACTACCATCAATATCAGAAAACCAACAGCAAGGGAACATTTCAACAAAATTAATGTGGCCTGTACAGATTAATGGGGCCTGTACAGATTAATGGGGCCTGTACAGATTAATGGGGCCTGTACAGATTAATGGGGCCTGTACAGATTAATAGGGCCTGTGCAGATTAATGGGGCCTGTACAGATTAATGGGGCCTGTACAGATTAATGGGGCCTGTGCAGATTAATGGGGCCTGTGCAGATTAATGGGGCCTGTACAGATTAATGGGGCCTGTACAGATTAATGGGGCCTGTACAGATTAATGGGGCCTGTACAGATTAATGGGGCCTGTACGGATTAATGGGGCCTGTACAGATTAATGGGGCCTGTACAGATTAATGGGGCATGTGCAGATTAATGGGGCCTGTACAGATTAATGGGGACTGTACAGATTAATGGGGCCTGTACAGATTAATGGGGCCTGTAAAGATTAATGGGGACTGTACAGATTAATGGGGACTGTACAGATTAATGGGGCCTGTACAGATTAATGGGGCCTGTACAGATTAAAGTATTACAATTAACACAGTGAAAACCGAAGTTATGACGATTGCAAGAAAAGAAGAAGAAAATCCAATATTTTTACAAACCAATAAAGTAAAAAATATGAAACATTTCACGTACCTGGGAAACATAATCTCATCAGATTAAAAAATGAGACAGCGAAATCCAAAACAGATGCAAAAAAGTAAATCAAATCATTGGGCAAATGTCCCTGATATTACAAAGTAAACACGTGACATTAGATACAAAAAGAAAGCTATACAACACAATATTCCTACCCGCATTGTGATATCAGTGCCAGAATTGGATATTAACAAACAAAGATAAAAGAAAAACAATTCACAACAGAGATGAAATGCTTGCGCAGAATTCTTGGAGTAAAAAGAATAAGGTGTTAGCGATCTCACATTTCAAAAGCTCGGCTATATGAAGGCGTTAGCCATCTCATCCCCCTCGCTGCTTTTACTTCTCGGACTGAACCGGTACCCATTTGTGGCTGAGTCGACGCTGGGGCCGTTGCGGTCGGAAAAAAAAAACATTACAGCCTCAACAGATACGGCGTGGGCTAGTGGTTATGTGACACGGCTCACAATCCGAAGGTGCTGGGTTCGATCTCTATTACAGCACCGGCCGTTACGAAGGGAAGCAAACTTTTAAAAAATGCAGGAGGAAGCAGACAATTACATAAAATGCATATTGAAGTCGGATGCACTGGTCCGACAAGCGAAAAATAAAATCCATAGCGCAAAGCACACCACCTTGGCGAACGCAAGAAAATTGAAAAAATAAAATAAAATGGAATAATACAAGGATAATAATTTAATTATCATTAAATATAAGGGGAAATAATAATCCAACAATTAATATGTACACATATAAGTCAGTAATTAATGTGTTCATGGATATAATGTAATCACTAATGTATACATGGATTTAATGTAATCACTAATGTATTCATGGATATAATGTAATCACTAATGTATTCATGGATATAATGTAATCATCAATGTATTCATGGATATAATGTAATCCTTAATGTATTCATGGATATAATGTAATCACTAATGTATTCATGGACATAATGTAATCACTAATGTATTCATGGATATAATCAAACAATTAACATATATACGAACTATAATGTAATCATTCGCGGACGATATCGCAGATAAAGGAAATCAGACAAGAAGCTAAGCCGTCACAGGACATACTGGGGAGATGACATAGACACACTCGGGAGATGGCATAGGCAGAATTGGGAGATCTCATAGACATATTGGGGAGATGGCATAGGCACAATGGGGAGATGGCATAGACATATTGGGGAGATGGCATAGGCACAATGGGGAGATGGCATAGACATATTGGGGAGATGAAATAGACACACTGGAAAGATGACATAGGCACAATGGGGAATGATACAGACACACTGGGGAGATGACATAGACACTCTGCGACGTCTTCTAACAAGAACTGTAGGACATCATGTCTCTTTGTGACGCCTCCTAACAAGAACAGTAGGACATCCCGCCTCTCTGCGACACCTCCTGACAAGAACAGTAGGACATCCCGCCTCTCTACGACGCCTCCTAACAAGAACAGTAGGGCATCCCGCCTCTCTGCGACGCCTCCTAACAAGGACAGTAGGACATCCCGCCTCTCTGCGACGCCTCCTAACAAGAGCAGTAGGACATCCCGCCTCTATGTGACGCCTATTAACAAGAACAGTAGTACATCCCGCCTCTCTGCGAAGCCTCCTAACAAGAACAGTAGGAGATCCCGCCTCTCTGCGACGCCTCCTAACAAGAGCAGTAGGACATCCCGCCTCTATGTGACGCCTATTAACAAGAACAGTAGGACATCCCGCCTCTATGTGACGCCTATTAACAAGAACAGTAGTACATCCCGCCTCTCTGCGAAGCCTCCTAACAAGAACAGTAGGAGATCCCGCCTCTCTGCGACGCCTCCTAACAAGAGCAGTAGGACATCCCGCCTCTATGTGACGCCTATTAACAAGAACAGTAGGACATCCCGCCTCTATGTGACGCCTATTAACAAGAACAGTAGTACATCCCGCCTCTCTGCGAAGCCTCCTAACAAGAACAGTAGGAGATCCCGCCTCTCTGCGACGCCTCCTAACAAGAGCAGTAGGACATCAAGCCTCTCTGCGACGCCTCCTAACAAGAACAGTAGGACATCCCGCCTCTCTGCGACACATGTTCAGCAGACTATCTTGCCGCTTGACAACACTCAAATCTATTATTTGTCTACTTGTCGTTCACTATTCAAGTATTTTCTTCACATGCAGTTTTTGCAGAACGTCACTAATGGTTTTCCTATATTTCCAAGAAACTCGTCCAAATCTTCTGAATACAAACATTTCTAAGGTTTCAATACCTTCCCCCATTTTCTTGGTCAGAATCCAGGTTTCAATACCTTCCCCCATTTTCTTGGTCAGAATCCAGGTTTCAATACCTTTCCCCATTTTCTTGGTCAGAATCCAGGTTTCAATACCTTTCCCCATTTTCTTGGTCAGAATCCAGGTTTCAATACCTTTCCCCATTTTCTTGGTCAGAATCCAGGTTTCAATACCTTCCCCCATTTTCTTGGTCAGAGTCCAGGTTTCAATACCTTCCCCCATTTTCTTGGTCAGAATCCAGGTTTCAATACCTTCCCCCATTTTCTTGGTCAGAATCCAGGTTTCAATACCTTTCCCCATTTTCTTGGTCAGAGTCCAGGTTTCAATACCTTTCCCCCTTTTCTTGGTCAGAATCCAGGTTTCAAAAAAGAAAACAAGAAGCAACACCGAGAGAGTAAAGAGGAAAGCCAACATAAATTGAAATCATTCATTTCCTGGAGGACAGAACAAGAAAGAATAGAATGTAACAAATTAAATGCAGATATCATGCAAGTGCAAAAAAGACCAAGAAAACTGGCTATCGCAAAGAAGCAAAGAGTTAGATCACAACAACACAAGCAGAAGGGCACATCAGGGAATGGCTTTTTACGTGGTTGATGGCGAGAAGAAATAGCAACACAGAGGAAGGTGTGATATCGAAAGCGGAAAGAGACTGTACTAATGTCTAGAACGACGATTGATTCAACCTATCACAGTTAAGACAACGCCAAGGACCTCTATCATAGGCTGACGAGCTAGATGACGCAATGACGCACATGAAGAAAGAGAAGGCACCAGGACCAGGTCAAATTAAAATAGAAGAAATTCGCAGAAGTGTGAATAGCAATGATTCCGAAGTTAGTAAATTATATCTGTGATAACGGGCATGTACAAAACGACTAATTTAAATCGATTTTCAGGACGATGGAAAAGAAACCCAGCTCAGTAGAGTGCGACGAACGAGCTGTGGCATGAGTCATATGACAAAACGATTATCAAGAGTTATAACACGAAAAGTCAGAAGCACAAGGTAACTGGAAATATACGACGAGGAGTTTGGTTTGGGCACAGGCCCGGACAAGGACACATTTGCTAAAGGAGCGTAATAAGAGAGAGTGATAGAAGAACATAGCGACGTGCACTAACGTTTTATAGGTTATACAGAGACGCGACAATAGGATACGTCAGGAAGTGAGGACATAATATGATAAGTCAGGAAGTGAGGACACAATATGAGACGTCAGGAAGTGAGGACACAATATGAGACGTCAGGAAGTGAGGACACAATATGAGACGTCAGGAAGTGAGGACACAATATGAGACGTCAGGAAGTGAGGACACAATATGAGACGTCAGGAAGTGAGGACACAATATGAGACGTCAGGAAGTGAGGACACAATATGAGACGTCAGGAAGTGATAACAATATGATAAGTCAGGAAGTCAGGACACAATATGATACGTTATGACGTGATAACAATATGATACGTCAGGAAGTGAGGACAAAATATGATACGTCAGGAAGTGAGGAGACAATATGATACGTCAGGAAGTAATAACAATATGATACACCAGGAAGTGATAACTATGGGAGACGTCAGGAAGTAATAACAATATGATACACCAGGAAGTGATAACTATGGGAGACGTCAGGAAGTGAGGACAAAATATGATATGTCAGGAAGAGAGGACAAAATATGATACGTCATGAAGTGAGGACAAAATATGATACGTCATGAAGTGAGGACAAACTATGACACGTCAGGAAGTGAGGATACAATATGATACGTCAGGAAGTGAGGACAAAATATGACACGTCAGGAAGTGAGGATACAATATGATAAGTCAGGAAGTGATAACTGTGAGACGTCAAGCATACTGTATATTCCTTATGTTAGAGACAGCAGACACACGCTTCAGACTGTATATCCATTCTTTTTAGAACAGCTATCACGCGTCTCAGACTGCATATCCCTTCTCTTAAGGACAGCAACCACGCATCTCATACTGTAAATCCCTTCTCTTTAGGGCAGCAACCACGAGTCTCAGACTGTATATCCCTTCTCTTTAGGATAGCTAGCACGCGTCTCAGACTGTATATCCCTTATCTTTAGGACAGCAACCACGCGCTCAGACTGTATATCCCTTCTTTTTAGGATAACCAGCACACATCACCCAGTATTACTCGATTTGTAAACTATTCCCAACGTATTCTTCTATTGACAATTCTGAAGCGGTCTATTTAAAAACATATTTTTAATACTTCATCATCACCATGCAGTATTGCAATTATTCATTTGACATTGTCTTTGAATTCAGGTGTATTAAACTTAGATCTTTGATAAATGCGTGCCATGACCTTATCGTCATTTGCAGAAGACGAAGAACAACGCAGAAGACAAAATTAATTAAATGAACGATTTGGTTAAAAAAGAGCAGTATAAATGATTAACCTTTTCTGAGATCACGATTGTGTTGTCTGCAATATATTGTAAACTGACAATGAAATATAGCAAAGAATATATGTACGCAGCAAATATCTGTTTGCACATGCACATATTATATAAATCCATGAATTAAACAGTACACATGATGGCTACACCGCTACAATAATGGATTACGTCATTATAATGAAACTGAAATTTAACTACAAATGAAAGACGCTACAATGGAGCTACTAAGCATAGATCTGTAACAATTACTTCGTTGGCGGGTCGAGACATTCAATCAACAAGTATTTGCTCCCCACACGAAACGCCTCTGGTTATGAAAGAATTAGGTGGCTATCCTGCTAATTCAACCCCTTTCTCCTAATTTCTCCTAATGTGTGACAAGGGATAGAAAAGATTACCATAGAATTAAAGACACTGTATAGAAAAATTAGATAATCTACATTTTTCCAATACATAACACGGTTTATGTAACGACACATCATTGTTTTCATGTGAGTTTACTGTAAAAACAATAACTACACCAAGACATCAAACAACATTAAAATAGAATATGAAAACTAAATGGAAACAAAACAAATCAATAACACCCTTTAAAATTCAATACATCAAAATGGATACGAATTCCGGTCAGTAAATAAACATGCAGAAAACGCGAAGCTCAAATTACAGTGCCATGATAATAATAATAATGTTCGCTTAGGCGTCTGAGGCCTGTTGAGTCGGTCGGTCACGTCCGTGACTAACAGCTGTGGGGAGGGCCCAGGCCTCGTTTAAGGCGGAGGAAGAGGCTGCTACTTGCTGGAGCCATACTGTTCGGGGACGGCCTTTTCTGTGCCTCCATCCGATCGGGAGACGACTTTTGGCATGGAGGAACGACTTGTGTAGTTCCTTGTAGGCAGGGGTTTTCTGGTCCAGCCGTACAACTTGACCGAATAAAAAAACTCGGCGCCGGTCAAGTATTTGTATGATTTGGTGGAGGCCGGTTTTAGAAGAGATCTCCATGTTGCGGATGTAGACATGCCGTTATATGCCCAGGATACGCTTCTTGCTGTGCACGTGGAATGCCTCCAGTGTCACGAAACAACTAAAAATTATATCTACAAGTCTTCGTCAAAATGCAGGCACATCCCTTTCTTCTTAGACGGATTCAACCATTGATTCCGTGGCGAAGTGGTTAAGCCGTCGGCCTCGTGATCAGGTGGAATGGGTCGACTCCGGACTCCGCCGTCTTTTTCGCGGGTGCTTGATGCGGAGTCCCCTGCATCTCCTAGTCGTCTTGTCCTTGATTTGTGACTGGGATCGGGCCGCACAAGACGAGAGAGTGAGGATAAAAAGTAGCGTAGTTAAGCCTTACTAAAAATAGCGCTAGGAAAATAAATTATGCCATCATCGTCTACGATGGACGGCGACCTTTGCTTTGCTTTACCTGATTCAACCATCAGACGTTTATTTTTTTGCAGGATTAAAAAGTAATCAGGTTTTTAATTGATAATTTTCGTTACATGTTTGACTAACGACAAAGAATCCAACTAAATTGCATTCTATACTATAGGAGAGTCACTTTAATTGTATCCCATCCATAGGGATTGTTCTAATAATACAAATAATTATTCATCTTCATTGACGATGAGGACCATCAGGAGCACCCCATGTTATACTCCATCCTTGAGTATGTGTGTGCGCCCATGACTGATCAAGACAGTGAGGACCATCAACAGCATGTCATGTCATACTGCATCCTTGAGTATGTGTGTGCGCCCATGACTGATCAAGACAGTGAGGACCATCAACAGCATGTCATGTCATACTGCATCCTTGAGTATGTGTATGCGCCCATGACTGATCAAGCCAGTGCGAGCGCGGAAAGACACGACTAGCTAACGTAGTCCGCAGTTACCTCTAATATTTTCCGTTCTAGACTTCTATCCTGCGCTGTCTGAACACGCTACGTTCAACGCCATTTATGGCCGCACTCTTCCAGGTTGAGTGATTTTTAGTCTGATTTACCGAAGTGTTAACGGATATTTTACAGCACGTAAGGGACTCCTTCAGATCGTCCTTGACATACTTTTGTGAACGTCCGTGTGATGGTACTCGTTTACTTAGTTCGCTATGCATGAGTCTCTGTGGAATCCCTTCTCCTTAGTCGTTCTAGCTGGATGTATGATTTGTTACAAGAGACTATTAGTACAATGTATGTCTTAGTTATGTGAGCAATGTGTGTATTGGTTATGTGAACAATGCATGTCTTGGTTATGTGAACAGTGTTTGTCTTTGTTATGTGAACAATGTCTATCTTGGTTATGTGAACAATGTATGTCTTGGTTATGTGAACAATGTATGTATTGGTTATGTGAGCAATGTCTGTCTTGGTTATGTGAACAATGTCTGTCTTAGTTATGTGAACAATGTATGTCTTGGTTATATGAACAATGTCTGTCTTGGTTATGCGAACAGTGTCTGTTTTGGTTATGTGAACAATGTCTGTCCATTAATATGTTTTTATTAGCTTGGCTAGGACACGTTTGGAACATACGCAATAAACCGAGAAATACACAGCACATTATTATAAACTGGTATCTTTCTGATCTTGCTGATACATTATGTACGTCAAAACGGCATCACAAGGGAGTTCCATATCAGACACTGCTATCGGGGATAGAGTGTTTGCGACTTCATTGAACGAGACCATATCTTGTTTATGTGGCCAAGTTTCTTCCTTTCTGCTTTTTCTTCCTTCGCAGTAAGCCAAGTGCTCATTTACAGCTGGGTCAATTAGAGCATGTCAATACCGGAAGTTATACTCTTAACTTTGGAATGAAAAGCCAGTGCTTTACCATTATGAAGACATACCCCCAGTCGACACGACACATGCTAATAAAGAATTATGTGAGCGGTTATTTAATAAAAGATGTTAAGACCCAGTTTACACTCTCTCGGGCACATCCGGAATGTGGTGTTAGACCCCAATACCATTTGACCAACAGAACACTACGGGTTATGATGTCAGCGTTTCGCCAGCCGGCATTACTTTCCTGATTGACTCTTTCATCCAATGTTTTAGATTGTATCGACCATGAGAGACAGGTCTTTAGCGATCAGATAAAAAAAAAGAAAAATATCTGCAGCCAAATCAGTGGGCCGGAAATCCAATGCATAAACGACAGCTCAATCTCGACTAAGCTATTGTCAAACTTTCAATCTAGACTAAGCTATTGTCAAACTATCAATCTCGGCTAAGCTACTCTGTCAAACTATCAATCTAGACTAAGCTATTGTCAAACTATCAATCTCGGCTAAGCTACTCTGTCAAACTATCAATCTAGACTAAGCCATTGTCAAACTTTCAATCTAGACTAAGCTATTGTCAAACTATCAATCTCGGCTAAGCTACTCTGTCAAACTATCAATCTAGACTAAGCTATTGTCAAACTATCAATCTCGGCTAAGCTACTCTGTCAAACTATCAATCTAGACTAAGCTATTGTCAAACTATCAATCTCGACTAAGCTACTCTGTCAAACTATCAATCTCGGCTAAGATATTCTGTCAAACTATCAATCTCGACTAAGCTATTGTCAAACTATAAATCTCGACTTAGCTATTGTCAAATTATCAATCTCGGCTAAGCTATTGTCAAACTATCAATATCGGCTAAGCTATTGTCAAACTATCAATCTCGACTAAGCTATTGTTAAACTATCAATCTCGACTAAGCTATTGTCAAATTATCAATCTCGACTAAGCTATTGTCAAACTATCAATCTCGTCTAAGCTATTGTCAAACTATCAATCTCGACTAAGCTATTGTCAAACTATCAATCTCGACCAAGCTACTCAGTCAAACTATCAATCTCGACTACAATATTGTCAAACTATCAATCTCGACTAAGCTATTGTCAAACTATCAATCTCGACTAATCTATTGTCAAACTATCAATTTCGACTAAGGTATTGTCAAACTGTCACACAAATTGATGGAACAGGAAAGTCCAATCCGATATGCAATAAGTGTGGACAGTCTTAATAACTGCCAGTCGGGAAAACACAAACGATTATCAAAGACAGAACGGTAGGCTAACAATTGTCCTCAACCACGTCCTACCACTTGACAGAACTTGACTGAAGATAACGCTTGTGAGAACAGTCAGACAGTTATTTGAAGACGTGGTCTCATCGAAAGCTCTCATTTGTTTAACACTAATGAGCTAGTTCTATTTAATCAGAACACACACACACAGGCATACACACACGCACGCATTCACTTACGCATACACACACGCACGCATACACACACGCATACAAACACGCAGGCATACACGCACGTATACACATATGCACGCATACACACACGCATACGCACACGCACGCATACACACACACGCCTACACGCACGCATACACGCACGTATACACATACGCACGCATACACACACGCATACGCACATGCACGTATACACATACTCACGCATACACACACGCACGCATACACACACACGCATACACGCACGCATAAACACACACACGCATACACGCACGCATAAACACACACACGCATACACGCACGCATAAACACACACACGCATACACGCACGCATACACACACACGCATACACGCACGCATAAACACACACACGCATACACGCACGCATAAACACACACACGCATACACGCACGCATACACACACACGCATACACGCACGCATAAACACACGCACGCATACACACACACACGCATACACGCACGCATAAATACACGCACGCATACACACACACGCATACACGCACGCATAAACACACGTACGCATAAACACACGCACGCATACACACACACACGCATACACGCACGCATAAACACACGCACGCATACACACACGCACGCATACACACAAACATGAATGTTCTTCTCCATGCTGGACAAGTTCCGTGCCTCCGTAATGTGAACAAATGAGTCACGTTACTCGCTAATCGAAATATGGAGGCTTGCGGCTGTTATTTCAATGACAAAACAGATTAGCGTAGCGCGGGGCATTGCCTTCTAACGTAATCATGTTAGGAACAACGATTTATTCACACATGCCAGGTACAGGGAACCAATGTTTTCTCAAATCAAGATATTCAACAATTCGTGACGGCTTTTATGTTGACAAATGTCTGCTGATACTCACGCACTTCATTCCTCAATGTTCAGATTTCATGACATTTCCTTGAAATTGGCCTCGTTTTATAAATTACTACAATAAATTGTGAGTCTCATATGCACGTTGGTGTGGAGATTAAATCCAATAGGTCAAGATATGATGTCACAGAGCTGGCGTCGTTCTCAAGTTGATCGATTGGAAATGCTTGTTTACCTGTGGCACGTCATAGGAACCTGTCGGTTTCTAGAGGTTATGAGGAGTCAATTTACTAGTCGTGTACATGGTGCACTATTTGAACCTTATAGACGTTGTGTAGAATTTTTCTAGAGGTTATGTGGAATTAGATTACCAGTCGTGTGCATCGCGCACTATTTCAATTTTATGGAAGTTGTGTAGATGGTTTCTAGAGGTTATGTGGAATTAGATTACCAGTCATGTGCATGGCGCACTATTTCAATCTTTTGGAAGATGTGTAGATGGTTCCTAGAGGTTAATTGGCAATGGGAAACACGGTGAGGTATACATAAGCTGATACAATGAAAGGTAACGTATACTAGAATCACTAGGAATCAGTTAATACTAGCATTGGGGGCAAACGAAAGCTTGATTTAATTTAACTTAACCGAACTTAACTTCTTTATACTAGTTCAGAAGACACTGCAAGATATGCATACAACCAGTTTCTTGGAGGGTGGTTAACCGATGTGCGAGTCCATCTTATTTAGACTCAAACACTCGAGCAAAGACGACCCGCAGCCTGTTAGACACCATCTATGCGGCTCTTAACAAACCACCTAACCATGACCGGTGTTTTGTCATGTCACACAGTTAGTCGTTTCGCACGACAGGCTCTATGTGGGGCAGTGGTGCTATACGTGTCCTTGTCATACACAAAGGTCCCGGTGGACCCCTTGGATGGAATATTTATAACTTCCCTGGTGTTTTATCATATCCATTTATGTGAGTCCAAGGAAGTACCAGTACTTTCTGCACATCTTTCTGATGCCAGCGTGCCACCGAAGCCTGACCCAACCATCCTGCACACTACGAACAATATGGTCACAGAGTCGGCTGCCATGTTCAGGAACAACAACACGGTTTTCTTCGAGAAAACGCCCTAGTCCTGAGATTGTCTTAAAATGTCACACTGGGGGCTTGATCCATTGACTTCTGATACTTTCATTCCGGTCACGTGACTAGTATCATACTTGTTCTTGGACTCCTTGTCACGTGATATGTCCCTTCCAATAAAGTGCTTTAGAACTTGTGGATCTGTGTTAACGATGTAGAAATCATGAACCCACGTATACGTATGACCGCAACTTCCGGCCGTATTGCATTCCACAGGTCCTTCCTTCAGACCTTCCGGTTTGCATCGTGTTGTCATGTTTAACTTTAACAAAAATGCAACAAGCAAGAACACGATGAATAACAGTTAATCGTAGATGACGATTGGGAGATACTAAGGAGGAAGCAAGAACATGTCCTGCAGTTAAGTTGAACTGAAGTTGTCGAAGAAAGGGCATGGCAAATGTTGATCTCCGAGAACGGAGCGGCCTTAAGAAGACTCTGGGAGAGACATTTCCAACATAACTAAGCAGAAAGGTGTCCCTATAAATATTACACCCACTTCTACCTCCATTATGTTTGCAGAATGTTACAATGTGTGCATCTCTCATATCCTGAAGCATCATGGAATCTTCTCGGCGTTTGCATATCATCAAGTGAAATAGTTGCACGAGTGCGTGCACAGAGCGTTTAATGAGATCAGCCAGATCCCCGTCAGCAGGTACGTGCTCGTGGTCAAGCTGTCAATGGCCATATTAAGATCATTAAGAGATGCTCGATATATATATATATATTCTCCATACTGGAATAGCTTGTGACAGCATCCTGGGCTGTGCGAGTGACGAAATGCTCACACGAGCAGAGCTCAGAATTATGTTCGACCCATTGCTCCATCTGCTTTACTTTGTCTGCTATCTCCTCGCGATTAACGATTGTTCGTTATGTGGGCAACGGTACAGCAGTTGTATGGGTGTTATGTGGGCAACGGTACAGCAGTTGTATGGGTGTTATGTAGACAACGGTACATCAGTTGTATGGGTGTTATGTGGGCAACGGTACAGCAGTTGTATGGGTGTTATGTGGACAACGGTACAGCAGTTGTATGGGTGTTATGTGGGCAACGGTATAACAGTTGTATGGGTGTTATGTGGGCAACGGTACAGCAGTTGTATGGGTGTTATGTGGGCAACGGTACAGCAGTAGCATGGGCGTTATGGAGATAACAACACAGCAGTAATATGTACGTAATGTAGACAAAAGTACAGTAGCAATCTGTACAATCTGGAGGCAACAGTAGAGCAGTTATATATCATTATTTGTAAGCAACAGGTCAGCAGCAATATGTACTATCTGGAGGAACAGTACATCGGTAATATTGGCATTATGTAGATAATAGTACAGCAGTAATATGTACGATCTGGTGGCAACCATATAGCAGTAATACGGTGTTATGTAGGCAATAATACAGCAGTAATACGGGCGTTATGTAGGCAACTTGTCAGCAGTAATATATGGGCGTTATGGAGACAAGAATACATCAGCATTATAAGCGTTATGGAGAGGTCAGGAAAGCAGTAATATGCACGCTGTGGATGTAACCGTGTAGTCATTGGAAACACAAAAATAGAGGCAGATCATCTAAAGATTGGAATAATAGTACGTATATGTGATATCAATTGTCAAGATAACAGTACAGCCTTATGATACAAATAGTTTAGATACAAGTACTGACAGATGCAGTAGCCCAGATATGTCAAGATGAAATGGCTTCGCTGTTCCGGTAATGAACGATCTCTCTGGCGTGTGGAACAACAGTAGATTATC
The DNA here is from genome assembly GCA_036924085.1 of Ariolimax columbianus. NCBI lineage: Eukaryota > Metazoa > Mollusca > Gastropoda > Stylommatophora > Arionidae > Ariolimax > Ariolimax columbianus. Next base: position 25,968,596 of record JAVGWX010000025.1, read on the forward strand.
CCAGAGTTCAATGCTCATTTGAAGAGAATTTACCAGTTGTGTGTGGTTTCAGTGCTAATATATAAAGCCGAAACCTGGACTCTGCTGTAAAGGGCATCTCAAGACTCGAGTCCTCTCAAATGCGCAATCAGCGGCGTATTCTTAAAATTCGTTTGTACGACATGTCGCAGTCTCTACCTCCCAACTGTATCAAAAGTCCTGGACAGTCGCAACCTTTCCCTGCTTGGACATGTTGTCTGACTGAATCAGGAAGTTCCAGCTCACCAGATTCTTCTCAAGCCAGTTCAAAGTGCTAAGAGTATCCAACCAGCTGACTGGAAACGCAGGTGAGGCGGTCCCCGAAACACGTAGCTTCAACAGATAGCAAACCCCCCCCCCCCCCCCCCTTCCTGCTATAGACGAGGTCTTGCAGAGCGCCATTTCGACTGGTCATCGTGACGTTCGATCGACACAACGGGCCTCAAATGCCTAGGCGAACATTATTATTACCAAAAGTGCCTGTCACACGAAAAGTGGTAGCAACAGAACTTAACAGCAGGCAATGTCCAATGGGGCTGTTGTGTTCCATGATCAAGTGGACTACCCATAATTTTGTTGGAAGGTTAAGGTAACACAATGGTGCCAAGTTACACATAAGTGATAATAAAGAAATATATTCAGCAACTAACAATATGAACAGATATTCTGTAAGTAACATAAATAGAAAATAGTTGACATATTACATTGTGTAGGTTACAATACACGTTAGCTAAAACTAGGGGAGTTAAGTGTACAGACACATGTTAGAACTAAGACAGTTAACAAGATAGACAAATGATAGAGCTAGGGAAGTTAACAGCACAGACATGCTGGAACTAGTGTTGTTAACAGTACATACATGATATAATTAGGGGAGTTAACGGTACAGCCATGACAGAACTAGTGTTGTTAACAGTACATCCCACTGTAACATCCAAGGCAACGAAGAGGCAGACAGACTGACAAAAGAAGGTGCAAGACTACCACAACCAGATACTTGTGTGACATACGAAGAGTCAAAAAGGCTTATTAGAGCTAGATATATGACCAAATGGGAAAGAGAACATACTGGCTACACACAAAAATGATGCCTATTACCAGTTGAACAGAAGAGAGCAGGTCGTGGTCTTCAGACTTCGCACTGGCCACAATAGACCTATTCAATAAATTGAAAATAGGTGGCACCGACGAATGCCCGTGTGGTACCGGGAAAATGACCGCTGAACATCTGCTGCAAAACTGCCCGACATACGAGGATCAGAGAGAGCAGATGTGGCCATCACCAGTGGCAACACTAGACAAGCTCTATGGCAGTGTCGACAGCCTCAGGATGACCGCCGCTTTTTTCGAAAAAATACAGGTTGACGTCTGACAGCGTACGAAGAAGAAGAAGAATAGTACATACATGATAGAACTAGTGGTGTTAACAGTACAGATATGATAGAACTAGTGGTGTTAACAGTACAGATATGATAGAACTAGTGGTGTTAACAGTATAGACATGATATAACTAGGGGAGGTAATTCGACTCTCATTTTACACAAATCGGACACAACATAACAACGCCATAATTATGATAGGGGAGACAACTGTAGATACGTGTCCGAATACTGTAGATGACAGTCATTCCTGGACGATAGTAATCGATACTTTCTAAATTAAAATAAGGCGAGGCTGCGGCGGCACTGTAGATGTATATGGTCATAAAAAATAAATGAAAACACAATGGTTAAAGTAGATTAAAATACAATTTAATCAAAATTGTAAATGGTATGGTCAGATACTAAACGGAGACGATATCAAGAACAGCTCCAACAATTTGTAAAGTCTAGCCTTCGACCTGATAAGTCGCGATGATAGACAATATATTAGTTAAGTAGATCATTTTTTCCTTATATGTTGATTTGCTAGTTCAGCATTGTTGTTATGTGTTGTCTCTGATGAAGACCTATTGGTCGTCACGTAGGTTTTGTTCGTGTTGTCGTTTCCATGCAGTATCTGTCCAGACCCATTTTCAAAGTTGATTCAATTTAATTTAAATCAACCGTAAACACTTTTTCATGTATTTGTTCTAACTGGATACTCTCTAGCAATATAAAACAAATGTACCATGACCTAGCGTTGCCTATAAGGTGAGCACACAACCTGCGATTTACAAAAGTGAACTATTATTAACCGGAATGCACCACAGCTTACGAACAGTCTAGACATCTAAGACAGCTCTCTCTACCAGCAGACCTGCTCACAAATGGAGTCTGTCCTACAATATATTTCTAAGTCAAATGTGGCTCCAGTGCATATGATGACCTCTATTCAAATTTTCGTTTGGCGGACTTGCTCAGAGAACTTCGAACTATCTACGTGTGTATAGCGCCACACTCGTGATATGACCAGCGCCAGACTCGTGATATGACCAGCGCCAGACTCGTGATATGACCAGCGCCAGACTCGTGATATGACCAGCGCCACACTCGTGATATGACCAGCGCCAGACTCGTGATATGACCAGCGCCAGACTCGTGACATGACCAGCGCCAGACTCGTGATATGACCAACGCCAGACTCGTGATATGACCAGGGCCAGACTCGTGATATGACCAGCGCAAGAGCCCCCACGGCATGATGTTCTAGAAAATGTGTAAATAAGCGAGTGTCTTATAGCGATATACAATGATTAATTGTTTGGTGAATGGAGTTAGATGGAGGTGGATGGAGGTGGATGGAGGTGGATGGAGTTAGATGGAGGTGGAAGGAGGTGGATGGAGTTAGATGGAGGTGGATGGAGGTGGATGGAGTTAGATGGAGGTGAATGGAGGTGGATGGAGTTAGAAGGAGGTGAATGGAGGTGGATGGAGTTAGAAGGAGGTGGATGGAGTTAGATGGAGGTGGATGGAGGTGGATGGAGTTATATGGAGGTGGATGGAGTTAGATGGAGGTGGATGGAGGTGGATGGAGTTATATGGAGGTGGATTGAGGTGGATGGAGTTATATGGAGGTGGATGGAGGTGGATGGAGTTAGATGGAGGTGGATGGAGGTGGATGGAGTTAGATGGAGGTGGATGGAGGTGGATGGAGGTGGATGGAGTTAGATGGAGGTGGATGGAGTTAGATGGAGGTGGATGAAGTTAGATGGAGGTGGATGGAGTTAGATGGAGGTGGATGGAGTTAGATGGAGGTGGATGGAGTTAGATGGAGGTGAATGGAGGTGGATGGAGTTAGATGGAGGTGGAAGGAGGTGGATGGAGTTAGATGGAGGTGGATGGAGGTGGATGGAGTTAGATGGAGGTGGATGGAGGTGGATGGAGTTATATGGAGGTGGATGGAGGTGGATGGAGTTAGATGGAGGTGGATGGAGGTGGATGGAGTTAGATGGAGGTGGATGGAGGTGGATGGAGGTGGATGGAGTTAGATGGAGGTGGATGGAGTTAGATGGAGGTGGATGAAGTTAGATGGAGGTGGATGGAGTTAGATGGAGGTGGATGGAGTTAGATGGAGGTGGATGGAGTTAGATGGAGGTGAATGGAGGTGGATGGAGTAAGATGGAGGTGAATGGAGGTGGATGGAGGTGGATGGAGTTAGATGGAGGTGGATGGAGTTAGATGGAGGTGAATAGATGTGAATGGAGTTAGATGGAGGTGAATGGAGGTGAATGGAGGTGGATGGATGTGGATGGAGTTAGAAGGAGGTGGATGGAGTTACATGGAGGTGGATGGAGGTGGATTTTGTTAGATAGAGGTGGATGGAGTTAGATGGAGGTGGATGGATGTGGATGGAGTTAGATGGTGGTGGATGGAGGTGGATGGAGTTAGATGGAGGTGAATGGAGTTAGATGGAGGTGGATGGAGTTAGATGGAGGTGGATGGAGGTGGATGGAGTTAGATGGAGGTGGATGGAGTTAGATGGAGGTGGATGGAGTTAGATGGAGGTGGATGGAGTTAGATGAAGGTGAATGTTAGATGGAGGTGGATGGAGTTAGATGGAGGTGGATGGAGGTGGATGGAGTTAGATGGAGGTGAATGGAGTTAGATGGAGGTGGATGGAGTTAGATGGAGGTGGATGGAGGTGGATGGAGTTAGATGGAGGTGGATGGAGTTAGATGGAGGTGGATGGAGTTAGATGGAGGTGGATGGAGTTAGATGAAGGTGAATGTTAGATGGAGGTGGATGGAGTTAGATGGAGGTGAATGGAGGTGGATGGAGGTGGATGGAGGTGGATGGATTTAGATGGAGGTGAATGGAGGTGGATGGAGTTAGATGGAGGTGAATGGAGGTGGATGGAGTTAGATGGAGGTGAATGGAGGTGGATGGAGTTAGATGGAGGTGGATGGAGTTAGATGGAAGTGGATGGAGGTGGATGGAGTTAGATGGAGGTGGATGGAGGTGGATGGAGTTAGAATAGAGGTGAATGGAGGTGGATGGAGTTAGAAGGAGGTGGATGGAGTTAGATGGAGGTGGATGGAGGTGGCTGGAGTTATATGGAGGTGGATGGAGGTGAATGGAGTTAGATGGAGGTGGATGGATTTAGATGGAGGTGGATGGAGTTAGAAGGAGGTGGATGGAGGTTTATGGAGTTAGATTGAGGTGGATGGAGTTAGAAGGAGGTGGATGGAGTTAGATGGAGGTGGATGGAGTTAGATGGAGGTGGATGGAGTTAGATGGAGGTGGATGGAGGTGGATGGAGTTAGATGGAGGTGGATAGAGTTAGATGGAGGTTGATGAAGTTAGATGGAGGTGGATGGAGGTGGATGGAGTTAGATGGAGGTGGATGGAGTTAGATGGAGGTGGATGGAGGTGGATGGAGTTAGATGGAGGTGGATGGAGTTAGATGGAGGTGGATGGAATTAGATGGAGGTGGATGGAGGTGGATGGAGTTAGATGGAGGTGGATGGTTTAGATGGAGGTGGATGGATGTGGATGGAGTTAGATGGAGGTGGATGGAGGTGGATGGAGGTGGATGGATTTAGATGGAGGTGGATGGAGTTAGATGGAGGTGGATGGAGTTAGATGGAGGTGGATGGAGTTAGATGGAGGTGGATGGAGTTAGATGGAGGTGGATGGAGGTGGATGGAGTTAGATGAAGGTGAATGGAGGTGGATGGAGTTAGATGGAGGTAAATGGAGGTGGATGGAACTGGATGGAGGTGGATGGAGGTGGATGGAGGTGGATGGAGTTAGATGGAGGTGGATGGAGGTGGATAGAGTTAGATGGAGGTGGATGGAGTTAGATGGAGGTGAATGGATGTGGATGGAGGTGGATGGAGGTGGATGGAGTTAGATGGAGGTGAATGGAGGTGGATGGGGTTAGATGGAGGTGAATGGAGGTGGATAGAGTTAGATGGAGGTGAATGGAGGTGGATGGAGTTAGATGGAGGTGGATGGAGGTGGATGGAGGTGAATGGAGGTGGATGGAAGTGGATGAGGTGGATGGAGTTAGATGGAGGTGGATGGAGTTAGATGGATTTGGATGGAGGTGAATGGAGGTGGATGGAGTTAGATGGAGGTGGATGGAGTTATATGGAGGTGAATGGAGGTGGATTGAGGTGGATGGAGGTGGCTGGAGTTAGATGGAGGTGAATGGAGGTGGATGGAATTAGATGGAGGTGAATGGAGGTGGATGGAGTTAGATGGAGGTGAATGGAGGTGGATGGAGTTAGATGGAGGTGGATGGAGGTGGATGGAGTTAGATGGAGGTGGATGGAGTTAGAATGAGGTGGATGGAGTTAGATGGAGTTAGATGGAAGTGAATGGAGGTGGATGGAGTTAGATGGAGGTGAATGGAGGTGGATGGAGTTAGATGGAGGTGAATGGAGGTGGATGGAGTTAGATGGAGGTTGATGGAGTTATATGGAGGTGAATGGAGGTGGATGGAGGTGGATGGAGTTAGACGGAGGTGAATGGAGGTGGATGGAGTTAGATGGAGGTGAATGGAGGTGGATGGAGTTAGATGGAGGTGAATGGAGGTGGACGGAGTTCGATGGCGGTGGATGGAGTTAAATGGAGGTGGATGGAGTTAGATGGAGGTGGATGGAGTTAGATGGAGGTGGATGGATGTGGATGGAGTTAGATGGAGGTGAATGGAGGTGGATGGAGTTAGATGGAGGTGGATGGAGTTAAATGGAGGTGGATGGAGGTGGATGGAGTTAGATGTAGGTGGATGGAGGTGGATGGAGTTAGATGGAGGTGGATGGAGTTAGATGGAGGTGGATGGAGTTAGATGGAGGTGGATGGAGGTGGATGGAGTTAGATGGAGGTGGATGGAGTTAGATGGAGGTGGATGGAGTTAGTTGGAGGTGGATGGAGTTAGATGAAGGTGGATGTTAGATGGAGGTGGATGGAGTTAGATGGAGGTGAATGGAGGTGGATGGAGGTGGATGGAGGTGGATGGAGTTAGATGGAGGTGAATGGAGGTGGATGGAGTTAGATGGAGGTGAATGGAGGTGGATGGAGTTAGATGGAGGTGAATGCAGGTGGATGGAGTTAGATGGAGGTGGATTGAGTTAGATGGAGGTGGATGGAGGTGGATGGAGTTAGATGGAGGTGGATGGAGTTAGATGGAGGAGAATGGAGGTGGATGGAGTTAGAAGGAGGTGGATGGAGTTAGATGGAGGTTGATGGAGGTGGATGGAGGTGAATGGAGGTGGATGGAGGTGGATGGAGGTGGATGGAGTTAGATCGAGGTGGATGGAGTTAGATGGAGTTAGATGGAGGTGAATGGAGGTGGATGGAGTTAGATGGAGGTGAATGGAGGTGGATGGAGTTTGATGGAAGTGAATGGAGGTGGATGGAGTTAGATGGAGGTGGATGGAGTTAGATGGAGGTGAATGGAGGTTGATGGAGGTGGATGGAGTTAGATGGAGGTGAATGGAGGTGGCTGGAGTTAGATGGAGGTGAATGGAGGTGGATGGAGTTAGATGGAGGTGAATGGAGGTGGATGGAGTTAGATGGAGGTGGATGGAGTTAGCTGGAGGTGGATGGAGGTGGATGGAGTTAGATGGAGGTGGATGGAGGTGGATAGAGTTAGATAGAGGTGAATGGAGGTGGATGGAGTTAGATGGAGGTGGATGGAGTTAGATGGAGGTGGATGGAGGTGGATGGAGTTAGATGGAGGTGGATGGAGGTGGATGGAGTTAGATGGAGGTGGATGGGGTTAGATGGAGGTGGATGGAGTTAGATGGAGGTGGATGAAGGTGGATGGAGTTAGATGGAGGTGGTTGGAGTTTGATGGAGGTGGATGGAGTTAGATGGAGGTGGATGGAGTTAGATGAAGGTGGATGTTAGATGGAGGTGGATGGACTTAGAAGGAGGTGAATGGATGTGGATGGAGGTGGGTGGAGGTGGATGGAGTTAGATGGAGGTGAATGGAGGTGGATGGAGTTAGATGGAGGGGAATGGAGGTGGATGGAGTTAGATGGAGGTGAATGGAGGTGGATGGAGTTAGATGGAGGTGGATGGAGTTAGATGGAGGTGGATGGAGGTGGATGGAGTTAGATGGAGGTGGATGGAGGTGGATGGAGTTAGATTGAGGTGAATGGAGGTGGATGGAGTTAGAAGGAGGTGGATGGAGTTATATGGAGGTGGATGGAGGTGGATGGAGTTAGATGGAGGTGGATGGAGTTAGATGGAGGTGGATGGAGGTGGATGGAGTTAGATGGAGGTGGATAGAGTTAGATGGAGGTGGATGGAGTTAGATGGAGGTGGATGGAGAAGGATGGAGGTGGATGGAGTTAGATGGAGCTGGATGGAGTTAGATGGAGGTGGATGGAGGTGGATGGAGTTAGATGGAGGTGGATGGAGTTAGATGGAGGTGGATGGAGTTAGATGGAGGTGGATGGAGTTAGATGGAGGTGGATGGAGGTGGATGGAGTTAGATGGAGGTGGATGGTTTAGATGGAGGTGGATGGAGGTGGATGGAGTTAGATGGAGGTGGATGGAGGAGGATGGAGGTGGATGGAGTTAGATGGAGGGGGATGGAGTTAGATGGAGGTGGATGGAGTTAGATGGAGGTGGATGGAGTTAGATGGAGGTGGATGGAGGTGGATGGAGTTAGATGGAGATGGATGGAGTTAGATGGAGGTGGATGGAGGTGGATGGAGTTAGATGGAGGTGGATGGAGTTAGATGGAGGTGGATGGAGTTATATGGAGGTGGATGGAGTTAGATGGAGGTGGATGGAGGTGGATGGAGGTGGACGGAGGTGGATGGAGGTGGATGGAGTTAGATGGAGGTGGATGGAGGTGGATGGAGTTAGATTGAGGTGAATGGAGGTGGATGGAGTTAGAAGGAGGTGGATGGAGTTATAAGGAGGTGGATGGAGGTGGATGAAGTTAGATGGAGGTGGATGGAGTTAGATGGAGGTGGATGGAGGTGGATGGAGTTAGATGGAGGTGGATAGAGTTAGATGGAGGTGGATGGAGTTAGATGGAGGTGGATGGAGAAGGATGGAGGTGGATGGAGTTAGATGGAGCTGGATGGAGTTAGATGGAGGTGGATGGAGGTGGATGGAGTTAGATGGAGGTGGATGGAGTTAGATGGAGGTGGATGGAGTTAGATGGAGGTGGATGGAGTTAGATGGAGGTGGATGGAGGTGGATGGAGTTAGATGGAGGTGGATGGTTTAGATGGAGGTGGATGGAGGTGGATGGAGTTAGATGGAGGTGGATGGAGGAGGATGGAGGTGGATGGAGTTAGATGGAGGGGGATGGAGTTAGATGGAGGTGGATGGAGTTAGATGGAGGTGGATGGAGTTAGATGGAGGTGGATGGAGGTGGATGGAGTTAGATGGAGATGGATGGAGTTAGATGGAGGTGGATGGAGGTGGATGGAGTTAGATGGAGGTGGATGGAGTTAGATGGAGGTGGATGGAGTTATATGGAGGTGGATGGAGTTAGATGGAGGTGGATGGAGGTGGATGGAGGTGGACGGAGGTGGATGGAGGTGGATGGAGTTAGATGGAGGTGGATGGAGCTAGATGTAGGTGGATGGAGTTAGATGAAGGTTGATGAAGAGGGCCGTGGTTGGTAGGAAACGTATCAAATCATATGGAAGTTGAAGGCGTGTAGAAATAATAACAAATATGAACTTGGTAATAGAAAGAATAATCGAACGCAGAGCAACAATTCATGAACAATCAAAGAAAGACTTCAAAACATGCATCTCACAGCCCGCAAGTTTGATACACGGAGTGAAGGTAGTAAGAGGTAAGTGTGATACACTGAGTGACTGTAGTAAGAGGTAAGTGTGATACACGGAGTGAAGGTAGTAAGAGGTAAGTGTGATACACGGAGTGAGGGTAGTAGTAGATTATTGTGATACACTGAGTGAGGGTATTAGTAGGTAAGTGTGATACACGGAGTGAGGGTATTAGTAGGTAAGTGTGATACACGGAGTGAGGGTATTAGTAGGTAAGTGTGATACACGGAGTGAAGGTAGTAGTAGGTAAGTGTGATACACGGAGTGAAGGTAGTAGTAGGTAAGTGTGATACACGGAGTGAAGGTAGTAGTAGGTAAGTGTGATACACGGAGTGAAGGTATTAGTAGGTAAGTGTGATACACGGAGTGAAGGTAGTAGTAGGTAAGTGTGATAAACGGAGTGAAGGTAGTAGTAGGTAAGTGTGATACACGGAGTGAAGGTAGTAGTAGGTAAGTGTGATACACGGAGTGAAGGTATTAGTAGGTAAGTGTGATACACGGAGTGAAGGTAGTAGTAGGTAAGTGTGATACACGGAGTGAAGGTAGTAGTAGGTAAGTGTGATAGACGGAGTGAAGGTAGTAGTAGGTAAGTGTGATACACGGAGTGAAGGTAGTAGTAGGTAAGTGTGATACACGGAGTGAGGATATTAGTAGGTAAGTGTGATACACGGAGTGAAGGTATTAGTAGGTAAGTGTGATACACGGAGTGAGGGTATTAGTAGGTAAGTGTGATACACGGAGTGAAGGTAGTAGTAGGTAAGTGTGATACACGGAGTGAAGGTAGTAGTAGGTAAGTGTGATACACGGAGTGAAGGTAGTAGTAGGTAAGTGTGATACACGGAGTGAAGGTAGTAGTAGGTAAGTGTGATACACGGAGTGAAGGTAGTAGTAGGTAAGTGTGATACACGGAGTGAAGGTATTAGTAGGTAAGTGTGATACACGGAGTGAGGATATTAGTAGGTAAGTGTGATACACGGAGTGAAGGTAGTAGTAGCTAGGTGTGATACACGGAGTGAAGGTAGTAGTAGGTAAGTGTGATACACGGAGTGAAGGTATTAGTAGGTAAGTGTGATACACGGAGTGAAGGTAGTAGTAGGTAAGTGTGATACACGGAGTGAGGGTATTAGTAGGTAAGTGTGATACACGCAGTGAAGGTAGTAGTAGGTAATAGTGATACACGGAGTGAAGGTAGTAGTAGGTAAGTGTGATACACGGAGTGAAGGTAGTAGTAGGTAAGTGTGATACACATAGTGAAGGTAGTAGTAGGTAAGTGTGATACACGGACTGAAGGTAGTAGTAGGTAAGTGTGATACACGGAGTGAGGGTGTTAGTAGGTAAGTGTGATACACGGAGTGAAGGTAGTAGTAGCTAAGGGTGATACACGGAGTGAGGGTAGTAGTAGGTAAGTGTGATACACGGAGTGAAGGTATTAGTAGGTAAGTGTGATACACGGAGTGAAGGTATTAGTAGGTAAGTGTGATACACGGACTGGAGGTAGTAGTAGGTAAGTGTGATACACGGAGTGAAGGTATTAGTAGGTAAGTGTGATACACGGAGTGAAGGTATTAGTAGGTAAGTGTGATACACGGACTGGAGGTAGTAGTAGGTAAGTGTGATACACGGAGTGAAGGTAGTAGTAGGTAAGTGTGATACACGGAGTGAAGGTATTAGTAGGTAAGTGTGATACACGGAGTGAAGGTAGTAGTAGGTAAGTGTAATACACAGAGTGAAGGTAATAGTAGATTATTGTGATACACGGAATGAAGGTTGTAGTAGGTAAGTGTGATACACGGAGTGAAGGTAGTAGTAGGTAAGTGTGATACACGGAGTGAGGGTAGTAGCAGGTAAGTGTGATACACGGAGTGAAGGTATTAGTAGGTAAGTGTGATCCACGGAGTGATGGTATTAGTAGGTAAGTGTGATACACAGAGTGAAGGTAGTAGTAGGTAAGTGTGATACACGGAGTGAAGGTAGTAAGAGGTAAGTGTGATACACGGAGTGAAGGTAGTAGTAGGTAAGTGTGATACACGGAGTGAGGGTAGTAGTAGGTAAGTGTGATACACGGAGTGAAGGTAGTAGTAGGTAAGTGTGATACACGGAGTGAAGGTATTAGTAGGTAAGTGTGATACACGGAGTGAAGGTAGTAGTAGGTAAGTGTGATACACGGAGTGAAGGTAGTAGTAGATTAGAGACATACATGGAGTGAATGTAGTAGTAAATAAGTTTGATATACATAGTGAAGGTAATAGTAGAATGAGAAAAAAACATGAAAAAAAGCTTGTAAAAGTTGATTAAGGCTGAATTTAATCAAAATTTTAAAATGGGTATGGTCAGATACCGCACCGAGACGAGCACATAAACAAAACCTACTTTACGACCAATAGGCCTTCATCAGGGACAACAATACTGACCTAACAAATCAACATATAAGAAACAATGGTCAACTCATGTTTCTGATAGTGGGCCCAGTCTGTCTAAGCGACCGGTTGGGCCAGATGCTTTACTGAAATTGAATCGGAGCGGTCAAACACAAAGTGGGGGAATGTGCCGGATAAGCCAATGGTGGCCAAATAGTGGTCCAGATGGGAGAACAAATAGAAGGCAATATAAGCCGGGACGGCGTGCGATTGGTATATAGGAGGGAGGGGGGACTGATAGAAGAATGGGGGGGGGGGCTGCAAAGGAAGACAAATAGATGGGTTCCAGTGTGAGGGTTTAAGAAAAAGTATGGAAGATATTAATACTATGTGGTTGGAGACAACCCATACTAGAGATAAGTCTATTCTCAAGGGCGAATCGATGACGATCGTCAGGGAAGCACGAAACTAGACAGGTGACACTAACGTCAGCCGTACCACGGTGCTCAGGACCATTGAAGTGGCTGGCAATTTGGGGAACCAGTGCGGTTGCGTATGTCGTTGAGGTGTTGGCGGAAACGCTCCCGCAATTGCATACCAGTTTCTCCAATGAATGTCATACCCCACTGGCGGCAGATGACAGAATAGATGAGGTTACGAGAAGTGCATGTGAATACTTCTTTCATGAAGAATTCTGCTTTAGGAAAGGTGATGGAGCGAGGAAGGAAGACATGAGGGCAAATAACACAGCCACGTGTATTTTTGCACGGCCTGGTGCCTGGGAGGATATGAGGGCTGGTGTGTAGGTGACTACTGACCAGCAATTCCCTCAGGTTCTTGTCTCGTTTGTATTGATAGTAGGTGATTCAATTGTGAGAGAGGTTGGCAGACATTTGTCTAAACAACACAACATGTTTGAAAGAACGGATATTGGGGGAGCAAAAATAGAGGATATAGAGGGGAGAATAAAGAGGTTAGATGACAAAGGAAACAGTCATGTGGTAGTATTAGTTGGGACAAATAATGAAAAGAGAGATGGTACAGAAATAATTATATATAAATAAATATAAAAGTCTTATGGGAACACTTAAGGAAAAAAAGTTTAGAAAGGTCACAATGATGGGCATTTTAGATAGAGCAGATGGGTCAGACTATCTAGATAGCAAAATAATAGGTATCAACCTTAGGTAACAGGTGATGTGTGCGGACATGGGAATGAAATTTATTGATGTTAAAGTAGACAAAAGTAAAATGTTAGATAGGGGAGGTTTACATCTAAATGAGATAGGACAGCATGTTGTAGCAAAGTATATGTTCTATCATTGTGTTAGAAATTTAAACTAGTAAGGCCTATGAAGTATGAGACTAAAGATAGGCCTAAAATAGGGTGCTATAGAGGATGTAGTCAAACGGGAGAGTTGGTGTCAGGGAAGTGTGAAATACATAGTGGAAAAGCAAACACTAAAATGATAAAGCAGAAGCAAAAAGAGGAAAACCAACAACATTACAAACTAAAATGTTTTTATGCAAATGTGAGAATCATAGTAAATAAAAGAGAAGAATTGGAACTGTATGTAGAAGAAGAAAAACCAGAATTAATAGGGTTAACAGAATCATGGACATATGAGGACATTGCAGATAATGAACTTGAAATTGAGGGATATACAATGTTAAGGGAAGATAGGATAGTTGGAGACAAGACTAAGGGGGGTGGTGTTTTATTATACTGTATAAATTCTGTTAATATAACGATCAAAGATTATTTATCATGTGGTAACAAAAATGAAAGTGTATGGGGAGAAATAGAAAGTGGGGGTGAAAAAACAGTGATTGGAGTGTGCTATAGATGTCCATCAAGTCAAAAAGAGGAAGATGAGGAGCTGATTAGTAGCATAGCAAAGGCAAGTGAAGGGAAATTATTATTAATGGGAGATTTCAATTATCCAGAAATAAAATGGGATATGGCAGAAGCACTTGTAGAGTAAAAACCTTTTGTTAAGTGCATAACTGACAATTTTTTAATTCAACATGTAGAAGCAGCCACCAGAGGCAAAAACGTACTCGACCTAGTTTTTACTACATAGGAAAATATGATTGAAAACGTTACCGTTGGGGAACTGTTTGGCTCAAGTGACCATCAAATCATCCGTTGGGATCTTATTGCAGGGAAAGAAGTAAACATAAACACGCGAATATACGACTGCTCTAAGGCAGATGTTAAGAGGATTAAAGAGGCAGCGAACCACATAATCTGGAAAGATATTGTCGTAGGAACAGGTGTTGAACAGGAGTGGGAAAGTTTTAAAACAGTTCTAGAAACGCTAAAAGAGGAATGTGTTCCATATAGGGAGGTAAACCCCACGCGTAAAAGGAGGATAACTAGATTTGTAGTGAAATGTAGAAGAGCAAAAAATAAAGCATGGACAAAATATATAGAGGCGGGAAAATCAAAAGAAACATATGTAAAATATTTGGACAAGCAGAACATATCTCAGAAAGCGAATAAAACAGCAAAAATAGACTTTGAAAAAAAATCTGGCTCAGAGGATCAAGACTGACAGTAAAAGCTTCTTCTCTTATGTTAGAAATAAACAAAGAACGAAAGACAAAGTAGGCCCTCTCATAGACAGTACAGAGAAAATAATAAGTGAAAATAGGGAGGCAGCTAATCTGCTCAATCAGTACTTTGGCAGTCTACACAAAAGAGGACTGCTCCAAGATCCCAGAGCCTATAGATATTTTTCAAAGAGACATGGATACAGCGGGATTAAGATTAATCTGTATTACAGAGGAAGTGGTTTTTAAAAAATTGGAGGGGTTGAAAGTGAATAAATGTCCAGGTCAAGATGGTAATCATCCAAAATTGCTGTATGAAATTAGAGACCAACTAGCAAAACCATTGGCTATATTATGTTCTCAATCACTTACAAAAGGGATTGGAAAGATGCAGGAGTGATCCCCATATTCAAAAAAAGGCAAAAAATCAGATCCATAAAATTATAGACCGGTGAGTTTAACGAGCATAGTCTGTAAATTGTTAGAGTCAATAATCAAAGAAAACATTGTAATGCCTTTAGACAAATTTAATCTAATTAGAAATAGTCAGCATGGGTTTACTAGAGGGAGATCATGCTTAACAAATCTATTAGAATTCATGGAGGAGGTTACTCAAATCATAGATAAAGGGGAGCCAGTGGATGTTATTTATCTAGACTTTGCAAAGGCCTTTGATAGAGTACCTCATCAAAGATTATTTCGAAAGTTAAAATCACATGGAATAGGTGGGGAAGTTGCCAAATGGATTGAAAATTGGTTAACGGGAAGAAGGCAGAGGGTGGGCATAAATAAGGAGTACTCTGAGTGGTGTGAAGTGAAAAGTGGTGTGCCCCAGGGCTCGGTTTTGGGACCAATTTTGTTCTTGATATATATAAATGATTTGGACATTGATATGAGATCCATGATTGCAAAATTTTGCTGATGACACAAAACTATGCAGTAGTGTCTTATCTAAAGCGGAAGTGGATATATTGATGTCGGATTTAGATAAAATGGAGTTTAATGTAGATAAATGTACAGTCATCCACATGGGTAGATCCAATATGGAACATAATTACAGAATGGGAGAAAACAATATTAGAAAGATAGATAAGGAAAGGGACCTAAGGGTTATAATAGATCATACAGGAAAGGTGAGTGAGCAAGTTAAGGTAGCAGTGAAAAAGGCAAATGCAATGGTAGGTATGATAAAAAGAAATATTAAACATAGGAGTAAGGAAGTGATCGTCAAACTGTATAAAGCTGTAGTTAGACCTAGATTAGAGTACTGTGTACAGGTGTGGAGTCCTTATCATACAGGGGACATAAACATGCTAGAAAGAATACAAAAAAGAGCGACAAAGATGATAGTGGGATTCCAGAATGACAGTTATGAGAAACGACTCAGAAAAACCGGCCTACAGTGTCTCGAAGAGAGAAGAATTCGTGGTGACTTAATTCAGGTTTATAAGATGATCATAGGAATGTATAAATTAGACTATAACAAATTTTTTAAAATACAGCCACCTACAATAACACGAGGGTATAGCTACAAGCTGACTAAAGAGAGGTCCAGATTATATATTAGGAAATATTTTTAGTCAGAGAGTAGTGTTTGCTTGGAATGCATTGCCAAGGGAGGTAGTGGAGGCAGGGACAGTTAATGCATTTAAGAATAAACTGGATGCGAATAGCTTTTAGAGCAAGGTGATGTAAATGTAACTGGTTGTATACAGACTCTGCAGTCTTCTAAACCAGTATAAAGACGTTAAGTTAGTTAAGTTTGTAGGCGACAAGGGGAGGATCGGGAAAAACGTTACGAGTGGCAGGATCAGAGTGAAGAATAGGGGTAATAGTAGACAAGTGGGATTCACAGAGTGTAAGTATTAGTAGGTAGGTATGATACACACAGTGTAGGTAGTAGTAGGCTAGTGTGATATACGGAATGAAGGTAATACTAGATTAATGACATATACGGAGTGAAGATAGGAGGTTGCGCATATGATAAAATACCACTGTAGGGGTAATGTTATATTCTCAGCAAATCATTTTCAGTCACGGTTAAGGAAGAGACAACATTTTTGTTCAATGGATCACTACAGGAACAACATAGTGAGGAAGACACTAGACGCTCATGTCCAGATGTTAACAGGGATCACATAGAGAGAAAGACACTAGAGGCCTATGATAGGTCATGTCCAGATGTTAACAGGGACAACGTAGAGAGAAAGACACTAGAGGACCACGATAGGTCATGTCCAGATGTTAACAGGGACCACATAGAGAGAAAAACACTAGACACCTTTGATAGGGCATGTCCAGATGTTAACAGGGAGCACATAGAGAGATATACACTAGAGGACCACGATAGGTCATGTCCAGATGTTAACAGGGACCACGTAGAGAGGAAAACACTAGAGGCCCATGGTAGGTCATGTCCAGATGTTAACAGGGACCACATAGAGAGAAATACACTAATAATAATAGCTGTCCATCGTTGTCGATGAGGACCGCCGACATCATCCTTGTCACAGATTTCCCTGTTGGGTGTGGGTGCGCATGTGGCTGAACAGGCCAATGCGAGCACGAAAACATCTGCTACATATCGGGCACACGAGGTGTGTAGAAGGGGATGGTGTTCCCGCTGCTCGGGATTTCCGCGTCTCGCGTCTGTTCTGGGCTTTCACAACACGGTCATCTTCTCCGGCAGCTACACCCGATTTGACTGCACTTCTCCAGTCAGATCTGTTTTTCGCAAGACATTCCCAGGTGTCGAAGTCTATCTGGCAACTTTTTAGTGAGTCCTTCAGACCGTCTTTAAATCGTTTCTTTTGGCGCCCTCTCTCGCGCCATCCCTCTCTCAGCTCGCCGTAGAGAAGCTTCTTTAGGAGCCGCTCGTCTGACATACGGACGAGGTGTCCGGCCCATCCTAGTCGTGCTTTTTCTAGCAGTGCATGTATGCTGGACATGTTAGCCCTCGAGAGAACTTCG
Organism: Ariolimax columbianus; assembly: GCA_036924085.1. NCBI lineage: Eukaryota > Metazoa > Mollusca > Gastropoda > Stylommatophora > Arionidae > Ariolimax > Ariolimax columbianus. The sequence goes on from JAVGWX010000025.1 coordinate 25,985,682, forward strand.
ATGTCAGTGACACGATCTTGCCATCGGATGTGGAATATTCGCCTCAGGCAACCTGTGTGGGAAGTGGTTTAACCTCCTTGCATGTCCAGAGTATACAGTCCAGCTTTCGCAAGCGTATAGTAGGGTTAGAATGATGGTTGCACGGTAGACTTTCAATTTGGTCTTGACGCTGATGCCACGACGTGCCCAGACCATCGAGCGCATTCTACCAAAGGCTGTGCTGGCCTTTGCTATTCTGCTTGCCACCTCATCGTCTATGCTGACAGATCTCGACATCGTGCTGCCCAGATATGTGAATTTGTCTACGGCATTCAACGTCTGCCCGCTGACTGTAGTCTCTGGTTTTGTGTACGGCATGCCTGGTGCTGGTTGGTACATGACCTCTGTTTTTTTTGCATTTATGGTCAGGCCAAAATTTTCGCATGCGGCAGAGAACTGGTCCATTCCAACCTGCATGTTCAGTTCTGAGTTGCTCATTAGAGCACAGTCGTCAGGAAATACAAGTTCCCTGATTATGTCGCCAGCAACTTTGGTTTTGGCCTTCATTCTTCTGGAATTAAGTAACTTGCCATCTGTGCGGTACTTTATGGGTATTCCAAGCTCCAATGATCTGAAGGCGTCTGTCATCGTGGCCGCGAACATCATGCTGAACAAAGTCGGGGCGAGTACACATCCTTGTTTTACTCCGTTTGATACTAGAAACGTTTTAGAGATTGCACCGCTGTCCAGTACACGAGCACACATGCCTTCGTGTAGCTGTTTCACCATTGTTATGAACTTGTTGGGGCAGCCAAACTTAGACATTATCATCCACAGCCCTCCTCTGTTTACTGTATCAAATGCCTTTGTCAAATCAATAAATGTGGTGTACAAGGCCTGATTTTGCTCTCGACACTTCTCTTGTACTTGGCGAGCGGCAAAAATCATGTCCACTGTTCCTCTTCCGGCTCTGAATCCACATTGGCTTTCTGGGAGGTGGTGGCTTTGTTCAAGGTGCTTGTTGAGCCTGTTTAGCAGTAAGCGCGCTAGGATCTTGCCTGCTACGGAGAGTAGCGATATTCCTCGATGATTGTCGCATTCCTGACGATTGCCTTTTCTTTTGTATAGGTGAACGATTGAGGCGTCCTTTAGCTCCTGCGGAATTTTTCCTTCAGCGCACATGTGACAGAAGAGTTCAGTGATCCTTCTGGTGAGGGATGGGCCAGCTGTCTTATATACCTCTGCTGGTATTGCATCAGCTCCTGGAGCTTTTCCTATAGATAGTGAACTGATTGCCCTGTCGACTTCCTCCTCAGTAAAGACTTCATCCAACGCCAGGTTCAGTTCCACCTGCGGCATTCGCCGGATGGCCTCTTTATTTATGGACGATGGGTGGTTTAGTATTTTGCAGAAGTGGTCTGCCCATCTGTCTAGAATCTGAACCGTATCTGTTAGCAGTGCTCCATCCGCACTGCGAACTGGAGTATTACTAGAGGGCTGCGGGCCGTAGAGAGCTTTCAGTGCCTCGTAAAACCGTTTGGTGTCATGACGCTCGGCGAACATCTCAATTTCGTCAGCTCTTTTGCTGGGCCAGGAGTCTTGCATCTCTCTAAGCCTGGTCTGGACAGCTTTGCGAGCAGTATTGAACGCAGCTTTTGCTGTCGGAGATGGTGTGTCCCTCTGGTATTCCCTGTGCGCTTCATGTTTTGCATCGAGAAGGCCCTGTATTTCTAGATCGTTCTCATCAAACCAGTCCTTATGCTTGCGCGTGAGTGGGCCAATGTGTTTAACAGCTGTATCGTAGAGTGTGTTTCTCAATGATGCCCAGTTCTTTTCGATGTCGTTCTTTTCAAAACGAAGCTCAGACAGTCTACCCTCAAGATCTTCCTGGAAGCCTCCTCTCGTGGGTTCGAATTTCAACTGAGAGACATTTAGCCTCCTCGGTGGTTTCTTTCCCTGGGGGCGCATTTTGGGCTGGATCTTGAAGTTTAGCTTGGCAATGACAAGTCGATGGTCGGTCCAACATTCTGCACCACACATGCTCTTCGTTACCATAGCATCCGCTCGATCCCTACGTCTGATGATAATATAGTCAATGAGGTGCCAGTGGCGGGACCTTGGGTGCATCCATGTGGTTCTATTTCGGACAGGTAGTCGGAAAGCTGTGTTTGTAATGAGTAGTTCATTTGCGGCACATGTCCTCAGAAGTAGCAGTCCGTTACTATTGCATTTTCCGATACCATGTCTGCCAATGGCCCCCTCCCAAGCTGTATGGTCTGTGCCAACCCTAGCGTTAAAATCACCGAGGATGACCAGTTTGTCAGATTTGGGGACTGCAGCGATGAGCGCCTCAAGGTTCTCATAAAACTGATCTTTTGTTTCCTGAGGATTTGTCATTGTGGGTGCGTATGCACTGATAAGTGTTGCATGGCGCCCTCCTATTAGGGGGAGACGCAGTGTAATCAGGCGGTCATTAATTCCTCTGGGCATGCTTGTGAGCTTGTCGACCATGTTGGTCTTGATGGCAACGCCAACTCCAGCTTCACGGCGTTCTTCTTTGCTGCGGCCGCTCCAGAAGAAAGTATAACCAGCGCCTTCTTCTGTGATCTGCCCTTCCACTGCCATTCGTGTCTCGCTCAGGGCAGCTATGCAGATGTTGTATCTAGCCAGTTCCCTGGCGATCAGTGCTGTCCGTCGTTCGGGTCTGTTTGCGTTGGTGTTGTCCAGTAGCGTGCGGACATTCCATGTTGCAAGCGTGATGGGTAGTTTTCGTGATCGTTTTCTGCCTGTTCCGCCGCTGCAGTTTGGGGGCCCTGCCAGTTGCGAGCTGCTAGTCGTCAGGGTATGATCTGTAGGGCGATGTCGTGAGTTGCGCAATATGTTTATAGTGAGGGAGATGTGCGCAGGATCTTCCTCACTCTCTCGTCCGGACTCAACATGTTCTAGAGGCAAGACATTGTCAAGACTTCTAGTGAAGGGTTCGGATGCAGACAGTATGGTGTCAGCGTGTGCCTCATTATCTCGGTAGCCCTTCCCTTCTCTTTTATCGCTGGGGTGGAGCTTTGAGGTATCAGTTTCTGAGTGCATTTGTTTGTGTATTCTTCTTCCACCTCTCGTTCCTCTGGTCTTTCGCCTTGATTGTATACTTGTGAGTTCCGATGCCTCCTCGGCTAAGTGTATTTTCAGCACACGCAACAGATGTAGATCTGAGTTTGAAGGAACGTGGTGTGCTGATCGAAGTGCGATGAGCTCCTTTCTGAAGTACCGTATGTTTGACGGGGTCAGGATGACCTCCTTCGTTTCAGTGTTCATGCTTCGTTATCTGGGTCACGATACAGCACGGAGTGACACTAGCCTTTGACCGGGTCAAGTTTCGGCCACGCTTTGTCCCATCGAAACTGTACACATTAGTCTACCTTTCACGACTAAAAATACACTGTTATATACTTCGTTGCATCACTTCTTTCACATTAGTATGCTTAATTCACAAGTCGGCACATTTATATCCAGGAATCACGTTAATAGTCCGAGAGTTATCATAGAAAACACAAACAAAACACCGTTTTATCAAGAGGGAAATCGACTGCGACCATGTCCGGCGCCATCTTGACCCATACGTCCAGATGTTAACAGGGACCACATAGAGAGAAATACACTAGAGGACCACGATAGGTCATGTCCAGATGTTAACAGGGACCACATAGAGAGGAAAACACTAGACACCTTTGATAGGGCATGTCCAGATGTTAACATGGACAATGTAGAGAGGAAGAGACTAGAGGCCCATGATAGGTAATGTCCATATGTTAACAGGGGCAACTTTGAAACATACAAAGTGACCGGGAAAAGACAAACAGAAACAGCCGATCCATCATACAATGATATTCCATACCAGCTATCTCCAAGGTTACGGGGACAATAATAATACTATAGTTTGTTGACATGTTTTGGGCACTTTTATCCCGGAATAATAGGATTTGTTGGCATCAATTTCCCCTATGTCACAATCTTTCCTGTAACACTCAGAATGCTTCTATCTGTCTCCGTTAGATTTGTTGACGTTTATAATGCTCTATTTTTCTAACTGGTTTGCTGTTCTTAATGTTATATTCATGACAGCGCCAAATGTGTGATAACCGCAATGCGTCCTTGTCAGCAAACAACAAAGACATTATCTTCGTCAAATGCCCCCCTTAAAAATGCTAATGGTTGTCAATCCATGTGTGTTTAACTCTAACCATTAATTAACTAAGCGGGGACATTGAGAGGAATGGCTGCACGAAATGGATAGCTCTATAACAACACCCAAATTACGTATCAACATGCTAGAATATGTGAAATTATGGTTAGAGTAAATATAAACAAGTATGTCAGAACATCTTCACTGTAAATATAAACACGAGAGATGCATGTCAGGGCATGACAGCTGTAAATATGTACAGGGCATTACTATTGTGAATCTAAACACGAGAGATGTGTGTCAGGGCATGACAGCTGTAAATATGTACAGGGCATTACTATTGTAAATATAAACACGAGAGATGTGTGTCAGGGCATTACAATTGTAAATCTAAACACGAGATATGCATGTCAGGGCATGACAGCTGTAAATATGTACAGAGCATGACAATTGTAAATCTAAACACGAGAGATGCATGTCAGGGCATGACAGCTGTAAATATGTACATGACATGACAATTGTAAATCTAAACACGAGAGATGCATGTCAGGGCATGACAGCTGTAAATATGTACATGACATGACAATTGTAAATCTGAACACGAGAGATGTATGCCAGGGCATGCCAGCTGTAAATCTAAACACGATATACTTTTTTGTTTCTGTTCGCCTTATTTCTCTATTCCCCGAGGCGGTTTTTATTTTGCGCCTGCCGGCCCAGTGCATCCGACCAGCATCCATATTATGTAAGAGTCTGCTTCCTCCTGCATTTTCTAAGTGTTTGCTTTCCCGGGGCAACGGCCGGTGCTGTGATTGGGATGGAACCCAGCACCTTCGGATTGTGAGCCATGTCACTTAACCACTAGTCTACGCTAGTGTAAGTCACAGCATGACAACTGTTAATATGTCTGTCAGAAGGTGTCCCCTCCTAATCTAAACACGAAAGATATATGTCAGATGATGTCCTACACATCCAAACACGAGCGATGTCTGTCAGTTGATGTCCTACACATCTACACATGAAAGATATATGTCACATGATGTCCTACACATCTAAACACGAGATTTGTCTGTCAGATGATGTTCCTTAATAACTTAAACACGGTATTTATCTATCAGCAAACGCTCACATCATTATGAATATGAGACATTCTCGCATTTTATAAGAACAATAATACTCTTCTGCATTTCTCTATCCACCGACAGTTATTTATCTATGTGCCTATACATATTATTCTTACGCTGTATGCAATCAATGTGTATGTATTCATAAACGTTGTTATACTAGAATCTTCTATTGCCCTACCAGCCAAACAATATCGTTGTATGTTTCCGTTATAATACTGTGTCACGATGACGATATGAACATTTGCACATCGCCAACTATGGCTGATTGTATATGGAGCACACATTTCAGATGTCAACCTTTTCAATCAACCGTTTCTCCTTTCATTGCTTTATTTCAATCCCCCCGGAACTCGTTATCTTGCGGTCCCCATCCACTAATCTTTCTCACACCCGTTTCCAAACAGCCGCCATTTATGGAAATTCAATATTATTTTTAGTCTCATTCTCACTTGTTCATTGGCTATCTCAGATTTTATTTCTCATCCAATGCTTCAATTAATTGATCTCTCACCGTACAAGGCTCACCAGATATACGCTTGTTCGCCACTCATAAAATTCCCCTCCCATTGTTCTTGCTTCAGCGCCTATCTCACCTCACCCACCCCACCCCATCACATAATTACTTCTCCCATCTTGCCCTATTTGTGTACAAGGTCACGCCTAATTTCCCCAAATCTCCTACAAACATTCTCCATTAAAACATCTCATCTGCAGCAAGTTATCTCCCTGAAGCGATCTCCTCTGTCGGATGTTTCTCTCCTAGTCTAGTAGTCAACCAACCATTGATCACATTTATTCTTCAGCATCATGAAATTGACGATAACTCTGGGATTAATGTCTTGCTGTCTTGTGTTTGTTTGGTTGGTGGTGAATTTCCAGAATTGTTCACATCGACCACTACTCGAGCATCCTATGTGCTTCTGGATATATTATTGTTGCATCTGTGTACATCACGTCCGTGTTCGCACTTTAGTTGAACAAGGACGGTTACAGCGATACACCAGGTAACAGGGCTTATGTTTGATTATGTTAAGTGCAATTAATACCAAACCAATGTGAGCATATCCCAAAGTGTATGTGCATTGCTGGTTTCTGTAGATCGTTGGTAGTACACACTCCCGATCCATGCTCTCAGGCGCCACTCCCTGATCGACATATGACTGATTTAAGCTCCTAAAATATGTGGATCGCTAATTTATGGATTCCATCAGGGTTATTCTTTACAAGATGGTTATTTGCCGATTTCAGGAGTTGCGCAATATTTATAACATGTCAGAAATAGATCTACGGACGCATATCCGTTTTGTATCTCATCTTGCGAAGACAAGTTTGTGTAGAATTAAAATAGATCTGTATTCTATTTTGTGAAAACTCCTATGTGTAAAATCCATTGAGTTTTGTATCCCATTTTGTGATAACTGTCTTGCCAGAAATGTCGGAATGTTTGTAGTTGCACGATTAAAGTATTTGACATGACAGACTGCCACCAATAATCTATAGCAGCCTCATGTGCACCAGCATCATGTGCTAATGAATACTACCTCACTGATTTACTTCAGTCAATCAAGCTTTCGTTCCGTGGACCTAATCGCTCTCCAATCAGTCGCAATCAAATACCACAGGAATGCGTTACTTTATGAAATAACAGTAATTCAACTATTTTAGTCTGAGTCTGAAAGTACCAACGAATTGATCTTCCCCTACGACCAATGTTTGATCAACCCCAATGAACATAACCCACAACTTCATATTGACTCACTGTACTAAAACTGTAAGACGTACGACGTGAATAATCAAGATATCAAAACAGAGACAATGAAATAGCTAGAAAACACACCACACTTGATCTTCATATGAATGAAACAAAAATAAGGCAGGTACAAGAATATATGTATTTAAGAACTATTTTTTACTAAAGACAAACAGACTAGATAGAATTAAAACGATGTCACCTACCAGATGTCTCCACTACTAAGTCCCCCCAATATTTTCCTCCAAGCAAATAGGCAGATATAAACAGTACCTTCATCCTAACCCTGTGCCTCCAGTGCCAGACTATAGGAATTGGATAGAGCCCATGAACATAAGTTAGCTGTCAACTACGGTGATCACGCAAATTCACTAAAATGCGATTGTGAGAAAGCAACAATACCACATTGTTCGTGCAACCTTCTACAGAAGAACATCAGACAGAATGGAGAGAGGTAGACCTAGAAAAAGGTGGATAGAAATCGTAAACAAGACTTGCCGTACTATGGGGAAAGTATTACTCGTGTCACGACAGGGGCGATAGACAAATACAAACCACGAAACTGGGCTACAACCCGGTAGAAAGTGAAACGCTACAAGACGAAGAATACAACAATTTCAAAGAACGTTGTAAGTTATGCTTCTTATATGTAAATTCTGAGAGCATCCGACCGTACGTTATTGTACTGAAAACATCCATTCGTGTGTTGTTGTACTGAGAACATCCAATCTTGTACTGAGCACATCCAATCTTGTACTGAGCACATTCAATCCTGTACTGAGCACATCCAATCTTGTACTGAGAACATCCAATGGTGTGTTGTTGTACTGAGAACATCCAATCTTGTCTTGTTGTTGTACTGAGCACATCCAATATTTCCTTTTTGTTGTACTGAGCACATCCGTTCTTGTGTTGTTGTACTTATCATAAACTTCTTCTTCTTCTTCTTCTTCTTCTTCTTCGTACGCAGTCAGACAGTAACCATTATTTTTTCGAAAAAAGTGGCGGTCATCCTGAGGCTGTCACCACTGCCATAGAGCTTGTCTTGCAGTTCCACTGGTGATGGCCACATTTGCTCTCTCTGATCCTCGTATGTCGGGCAGTTCTGCAGCAGATGTTCAGCGGTCATTTTACCAGTACCGCACGGGCATTCGTCGGTACCACCTATCTTCAATTTGTTGAATAGGTGGTACCTCAGTCTATTGTGGCCAGTGCGAAGTCTGAAGACAGCGACCTGCTCTCTTCGGTTCAGCTGGTAATAGGCATCGTTTTTGGTGTAACCGTACTGAGCATATACAATGATATGTTGTTATACTGACCACATCCATTCTTATGTTGTTGTACTGACCACATCCAATCTTGTGTTGTTGTACTGACCACATCCAATCTTATGTTGTTGTACTGAGCACACCCAATCTTGTCTTGTTGTTGTACTGAGAAAATCAAATCTTGTGTTCTTGTTTACTTTTCACGTAAAATCAATATTGCCTGTGCTAAGCCTCTAAATCAGAGCTACGTTGATTGTCAATGTTTGACTTCAGTAGCACAATAATCTGATTAGAGTTGACGAGTTTGTCGCATGTCTGTTGTCATTGTGGCATATAAAAGTAGCACGCGCTAATACAACTGCGGATGTGTCCACTAAGGAGCATGTGTATGTGTATGTTTGTATGATCGGTGTTTTACATAGTTTTCACTTTATCACGTCAAACACAAAAATACAGAAACACACAGACACACACGCACACAAACACACACGCACACTTACACACACGCACACACACACACACACACAAACACACACGCACACTTACACACACGCACACACACACATATACACAATCGCACACACATACACACAAACACAAAAACACACACACGCACAAAGACACACACGCACACTCATACACACATGCACACACACACACACACACACACACGCACACATACACACATGCACACACACACACACACACACACGCACACATACACACAAACACATACTCACACACATACACACGCACACAAACACACATGCACACACATACACACATACACCCATACAAACGCACACGCACACATATACACACGCGCGCACACACACACGTACACAAACACACACTCAAACACACAATCACACACATACACACACGCACCCAAACACACACACACACATACACACATGCACACACGCACACACACACGCACATAAACACACGTGCACACCCATACACACACATACACGCATATAAACACACACGCACACATACACACACGCGCGCACACACACACATGCACCCAAACACACACGCACCCAAACTCGCACGCACCCAAACACACACGCACCCAGACACACACATCAATTTGTTCTCTACTTATTGTGGACGACAGGAAGTTGTGTTCTGACAAAAATGATGTAAGTACCGCTCATGACAAAAAGGGATGTTACAGGAAAGATCAATAAGTGCAGAAAGGCGTCTTGTACAGTGTGTGCCAGAGAAATCAGGACTGACTACAGCATCGCATGGTGTGACGTGTCTTCTCAAACTGATTCATTAGACAATCCGCAGTCAGTATCTCTTGTGTATGTATTCCATGCTTAATTCTTTTCTCCAACTACAATTCCCCATTGAGAAGATCCGTTCCTATCCTGCCATTCTCCATCCTCTGACAGTGTCCCAACCATTGGAGCCTTCGAAGACTAACATGTAAAAGACCGTGCCAGTTCCTGTTATCTACAACTTTGCGTTGGTGACTTTGTCCTGCCACCAGCTCCCATGGCTATGGTCAGACATCTCATGTGATAGCTGTTCAGCCACCATCATGAAGCGTTTAGGTAGATCGTGTTTCTCTGCCGTAAATATGAGTCCTGAGGCCACAAGCCTGGTAAACAAGAGCTTTAAACACTGGCGTCTTGATATCCCAGACCCTATTTGATCGCCTGCTCATTGTTGTGGCCGTCTTGCCAGCAGATATTAATCTCTTGGTCGAGATATAGTTAATTATATAAAATACAGACACAGGGATAATGAAAGCTATACAAGGGCCGAGTAAAGTATGAATGCATGGCAGCTGTAGAGGCATAAAACCTTTAGAGGCTGATTGGGATCTTTTGCCCTGGTCATTCTGAAGATTCAGGGCATCGGGCTAGCCTTCAGAGACACCCTCCTTACGGGTACACGAGATATGGGTAGGCTAGGAGTGCAGTAAAGTCGATTCTCAGGAACATATTAGAACATAATCAGCAAGATATATATATATCACCATTATCATGTAGCAATCCTTTAGCAGCACGTTGCTCTTATCACAAGAATCTCGATCAGCAGTCAGTCTACTCGCCTGCTCCATGTTCATGTTTATGGTGTCCTTGATGCCTTGTGTCAATCTACACCTTGGTCGGCTTCTGACTTCTCTTCCGTGAACAAATTCCCTGCAGAACTGCTTCTCCAGTCCGTCATGGCGATGGATGGGGTCGAATAACCACAGTTTCAGAGACAAACTTTGGTTTATAAGCCAGTTCTCTTCGACAGTTCTTGCAACCACAGTTTCAAAGAGATACCTCGGTTTATAAGCCAGTTCTCTTCGACAGTTCTTGCAACCACAGTTTCAAAGAGATACCTCGGTTTATAAGCCAGTTCTCTTCGACAGTTCTTGCAACCACAGTTTCAAAGAGATACCTCGGTTTATAAGCCAGTTCTCTTCGACAGTTCTTGCAACCACAGTTTCAAAGAGATACCTTGGTTTATAAGCCAGTTCTCTTCGACAGTTATTGCAACCACAGTTTCAAAGAGATACCTCGGTTTATAAGCCAGTTCTCTTCGACAGTTCTTGCAACCACAGTTTCAAAGAGATACCTCGGTTTATAAGCCAGTTCTCTTCGACAGTCAGTTCTTGCAACCACAGTTTCAGAGAGATACCTTGGCTTATAAGCCAGTTCTCTTCGACAGTCAGTTCTTGCAACCACAGTTTCAGAGAGATACCTTGGTTTATAAGCCAGTTCTCTTCGACAGTTCTTGCAACCACAGTTTCAAAGAGATACCTCGGTTTATAAGCCAGTTCTCTTCGACAGTCAGTTCTTGCAACCACAGTTTCAGAGAGATACCTTGGCTTATAAGCCAGTTCTCTTCGACAGTCAGTTCTTGCAACCACAGTTTCAGAGAGATACCTTGGCTTATAAGCCAGTTCTCTTCGACAGTCAGTTCTTGCAACCACAGTTTCAGAGAGATACCTTGGTTTATAAGCCAGTTCTCTTCGACAGTTCTTGCAACCACAGTTTCAAAGAGATACCTCGGTTTATAAGCCAGTTCTCTTCGACAGTCAGTTCTTGCAACCACAGTTTCAGAGAGATACCTTGGCTTATAAGCCAGTTCTCTTCGACAGTCAGTTCTTGCAACCACAGTTTCAGAGAGATACCTCGGTTTATAAGCCAGTTCTCTTCGACAGTTCTTGCAACCACAGTTTCAGAGAGATACCTTGGCTTATAAGCCAGTTCTCTTCGACAGTCAGTTCTTGCAACCACAGTTTCAGAGAGATACCTTGGTTTATAAGCCAGTTCTCTTCGACAGTTCTTGCAACCACAGTTTCAAAGAGATACCTCGGTTTATAAGCCAGTTCTCTTCGACAGTCAGTTCTTGCAACCACAGTTTCAGAGAGATACCTTGGCTTATAAGCCAGTTCTCTTCGACAGTCAGTTCTTGCAACCACAGTTTCAGAGAGATACCTCGGTTTATAAGCCAGTTCTCTTCGACAGTTCTTGCAACCACAGTTTCAGAGAGATACCTTGGCTTATAAGCCAGTTCTCTTCGACAGTCAGTTCTTGCAACCACAGTTTCAGAGAGATACCTTGGTTTATAAGCCAGTTCTCTTCGACAGTTCTTGCAACCACAGTTTCAAAGAGATACCTCGGTTTATAAGCCAGTTCTCTTCGACAGTCAGTTCTTGCAACCACAGTTTCAGAGAGATACCTTGGCTTATAAGCCAGTTCTCTTCGACAGTCAGTTCTTGCAACCACAGTTTCAGAGAGATACCTCGGTTTATAAGCCAGTTCTCTTCGACAGTTCTTGCAACCACAGTTTCAGAGAGATACCTTGGCTTATAAGCCAGTTCTCTTCGACAGTTCTTGCAACCACAGTTTCAGAGAGATACCTCGGTTTATAAGCCAGTTCTCTTCGACAGTCAGTTCTTGCAGGATGTCTTCATTTGTTATTTTCTCAACCAAAGATATTTTGAGGATTATTCTGTCTCATTTTGTCTGGAACGCGCCAATCCTCGTCCTCAATATTTGTGTGATAGTCCACGTCTCGCACCTGTATAATGGCCACCGGGAGTACGCATGTTCTGAGGATTTTCAATTTAAATTCTTTGTTTGTATTCTTAGGGAGCCGCGCAGCGAAGTTGTTAGCGAGCTGGTGAAACGTTTCATTTCAGACCGCAACGGCGCCCGGGTCAACCCAACATTAAATGGGTACGGTGTCAGTCCGGGAAGAGAAAGCGGCGAGGGAGAGGAGATTACTACCGCCCTCATATAGCCGAGTCTTTGAAATGTGAGATCGCTAACACCTCACACCCTTACGGCTATGGGTAACTTTACTTTTGTATTGTACCACACATTTGGGAAACTATTCAGTTTGAATATCGCTGTGGACCATCTTCTCCTTATGTCCTATGCGCAGTGCCCATCGGTTGTTATCCTTAATATGTAGATTGTATATACTGGGATATATCAGTAAATAAAATGATTTTTATCCAAATTCAATAAACGTATTGCCCTCCCTGGACAGGGTGAGAATTAATCTGCAGATGCACTCACACGAAAAGCGATGAAAGGTAAGTCGGTATGCAGAAGGTAAATGGAGATTACAATTGAACGACAGATGAATTAAGACGAAGCATTGGAAGAAATGGTATACGATGATATAACAAGCTTGGCCAGATGATACACGAATCTTTAGAGAGGCGAACTGAAAGACATAACTAAAGTTCGTAGGTAATGAGGGATAGCCAGAGAGGCGAACTGAAAGACAGAGCGGAAGTTGGTGGGTAATGAGGGATAGTCAGAGAGAGAGAGAGACAGGAGCAAACATATTTACGGAGATGGTTAACTTCAACATGATCGCACGCCTACACCAACATCCCTATTGTGTGTTCAGTAACCTAGGGCGCAGTGTACAAATCATAATGGATAACACAGACTATGAGAACAACATCATCATGTGTTCAAGGAAAACCATTTCATGACGCGGTCATCAGCCTCTTCGCGTCGTCTTCCATATGTTCTGTCCTCTCACCTCAGTTGCGAATCCTCTTCTTCAATCCTCTTCTTCAATCCTCTTCTTCAATCCTCTTCTTCAATCCTCTTCTTCAATCTTCTTCTTCAATCCTCTTCTTCAATCCTCTTCTTCAATCCTCTTCTTCAATCTTCTTCTTCAATCCTCTTCTTCAATCCTCTTCTTCAATCCTCTTCTTCAATCTTCTTCTTCAATCCTCTTCTTCAATCCTCTTCTTCAATCTTCTTCTTCAATCCTCTTCTTCAATCCTCTTCTTCAATCTTCTTCTTCAATCCTCTTCTTCAATCCTCTTCTTCAATCCTCTTCTTCAATCTTCTTCTTCAATCCTCTTCTTCAATCCTCTTCTTCAATCCTCTTCTTCAATCTTCTTCTTCAATCCTCTTCTTCAATCCTCTTCTTCAATCCTCTTCTTCAATCTTCTTCTTCAATCCTCTTCTTCAATCCTCTTCTTCAATCCTCTTCTTCAATCTTCTTCTTCAATCCTCTTCTTCAATCCTCTTCTTCAATCCTCTTCTTCAATCCTCTTCTTCAATCTTCTTCTTCAATCCTCTTCTTCAATCCTCTTCTTCAATCTTCTTCTTCAATCCTCTTCTTCAATCCTCTTCTTCAATCCTCTTCTTCAATCTTCTTCTTCAATCCTCTTCTTCAATCCTCTTCTTCAATCCTCTTCTTCAATCCTCTTCTTCAATCCTCTTCTTCAATCCTCTTCTTCAATCTTCTTCTTCAATCCTCTTCTTCAATCCTCTTCTTCAATCTTCTTCTTCAATCCTCTTCTTCAATCCTCTTCTTCAATCCTCTTCTTCAATCTTCTTCTTCAATCCTCTTCTTCAATCCTCTTCTTCAATCTTCTTCTTCAATCCTCTTCTTCAATCCTCTTCTTCAATCCTCTTCTTCAATCTTCTTCTTCAATCCTCTTCTTCAATCCTCTTCTTCAATCCTCTTCTTCAATCCTCTTCTTCAATCCTCTTCTTCAATCCTCTTCTTCAATCTTCTTCTTCAATCCTCTTCTTCAATCCTCTTCTTCAATCCTCTTCTTCAATCCTCTTCTTCAATCCTCTTCTTCAATCCTCTTCTTCAATCTTCTTCTTCAATCCTCTTCTTCAATCCTCTTCTTCAATCCTCTTCTTCAATCCTCTTCTTCAATCTTCTTCTTCAATCCTCTTCTTCAATCCTCTTCTTCAATCCTCTTCTTCAATCTTCTTCTTCAATCCTCTTCTTCAATCTTCTTCTTCAATCCTCTTCTTCAATCCTCTTCTTCAATCCTCTTTTCTCTGTACTTCTATATTATCAAGTTACATTTGTGCATTTCGTTTCTCATTTTGTTTTCTCTATATCTGTTTTTCATCATGCATACTGCATCGCCTGCTCTAATTTCGTTAACCTGAACCAATTACTGTCCTGTATAAACCTGAACCATTTCCAGTATAAACCTGAACCATTTCCTGTATAAACCTGAACCATTTCCAGTATAAAGCTGAACCATTTCCTGTATAAACCTGAACCATTTCCTGTATAAACCTGAACCATTTCCTGTATAAACCTGAACCATTTCCTGTATAAACCTGAACCATTTCCAGTATAAACCTGAACCATTTCCTGTATAAACCTGAACCATTTCCTGTATAAACCTGAACCATTTCCAGTATAAACCTGAACCATTTCCTGTATAAACCTGAACCATTTCCTGTATAAACCTGAACCATTTCCTGTATAAACCTGAACCATTTCCTGTATAAACCTGAACCATTTCCTGTATAAACCTGAACCATTTCCTGTATAAACCTGAACCATTTCCTGTATAAACCTGAACCATTTCCAGTCCTGTATAAACATGAACCATTTCCTGTATCAACCTGAACCATTTCCTGTATAAACCTGAACCATTTCCTGTATACACCTGAACCATTTCCTGTATAAACCTGAACCATTTCCTGTATAAACCTGAACCATTTCCTGTATACACCGGAACCATTTTCTGTATAAACCTGAACCATTTCCTGTATAAACCTGAACCATTTCCTGTCATGTATAAACCTGTCCCATGTTGTGCCCTGTATAACCCTGTCCCATTTTACGTCCAGTATAACCCTGTCCCATTCTGTGCCCTGTATAACCCTGTCCCATTTTACGTCCAGTATAACCCTGTCCCATTCTGTGCCCTGTATAACCCTGTCCCATTCTGTGCCCTGTATAACCCTGTCCCATTTTACGTCCAGTATAAACCTGTCCCGTGTTGTACCCTGTATAACCCTGTCCCATTTTACGTCCAGTATAACCCTGTCCCATTCTGTGCCCAGTATAAACCTGTCCCGTGTTGTGTCCTGTAGGACCCTGTCCCATTTTACGTCCAGTATAAACCTGTCCCGTGTTGTGCCCTGTATAACCCTGTCCCATTTTACGTCCAGTATAAACCTGTCCCGTGTTGTGCCCTGTATAACCCTGTCCCATTTTACGTCCAGTATAACCCTGTCCCATTCTGTGCCCAGTATAAACCTGTCCCGTGTTGTGTCCTGTAGAACCCTGTCCCATTTTACGTCCAGTATAACCCTGTCCCGTGGTGTGCCCTGTATAACCCTATCCCATTTTACGTCCAGTATAACCCTGTCCCATTCTGTGCCCTGTATAACCCTGTCCCATTTTACGTCCTGTATAACCTTGTCCCATTCTGTGGACTGTATAACCCTGTCCCATTTTACGTCCAGTATAACCCTGTCCCGTGTTGTGCCCTGTATAACCCTGTCCCATTTTGTGTCCTGTATCCTCAACCACAATGTCCTTGTGTCCCTTTCCATCTCTCTCATGTGGAGTTCACGGAATACCAAGCTGCTTTTCTTCTTCTAGAGATGTAGAATAACGTCCTGGTGGCCATATGCATACACACGTCCACTTGGTCGCCCACCTATGCGATGGTGAGATGGACTAACCAAAGATCTAGGCCCGTAATGCTACAGTGCTGCAAAAGATCGGAACCCAGAGAGTCATACAAAATAGTGTTGGCTTCCTCACATACGGCACATCTGCCGCGCTGACACCAAGTAACATGTGATAAGGTCATGTGAATGTGTGAAAGTAGGATATACACCAGACAAGCATCCGCTGAGACATAATATGGAGTCCGTGTAACAGCCTTATCTCAAATCGAATGTGCTAACTTTGACAATTTCCCTGAGACTGAGATCCTGAAAAGTCTACTGTCAATTCCAATTTTCCTGAGACTGATGTCATGGAACGTCTTCTGTCATTTCTAATTTCCCTGAGACTCAGGTCCTGGTAAGTCTACTGTCATTTCCAATATTACTGAGACTGTGGTCCTGATAGGTCTACTGTCATTTCCAATTTCCCTGAGACTGAGATCTTGGTAAGTCTACTGTTATTTTCAATGTTCCTGAGACTCTGGTCTTGGTAAGTCTACTGTTATTTCCACTGTTTTACTACGGTGGCCACTATTAAGAAACAAATATGCTTACAGAGTAATATTTATATTCTGCTCTCCAGAAACATGACATTGCTATGTAATCACCGACATTGTGATGTTATTACACAACCTTTCGGACACTGTTGTTTACACATACACCGTCTTCAATGTCTCGTACTGCAACTGTATACACCATTATTCTGGATTCGCTCGAAAGACCTATTTTTGCTTCAATTCAACTTGACTTGACCGTTGTTCGTTTGCGTGTACTTCTATTTCTCCTATTTCAACCCCATAGCCTAAAGAGGTGTGGTTTCGTACACACCATCCGCTACTAGTGTTGCATGTCAATCTATCAATATTTTAAATTTCTGCAATTCTCTGCGCCGCCCCCTTTTTCCAAACCCAATCTCCCCCCCCCCCCCTCCCCAATCCAAAAAAACCCAAACATAAACAAACAAACTAACACATTATGATTTAAAACTGACACTTTGTTAAACAAAAACATCAGTTGTTGAATGGTGACTTAGTGAAATTGTGAATTTCATGCACTTTACGATCTGTGTACACTTCATTTCCCACCCTGATTGTTGCTAAATTTACAATATGTGTACATTTCATCCAAACCTTGGTTGTAGTTCACCTTACAATATGTGTACATTTCATCCAAACCTTGGTTGTAGTTCACCTTACAATATGTGTATATTTCATCCAAACCTCGGTTGTACTTCACTTTACAATATGTGTACATTTCATCCAAACCTTGGTTGTAGTTCACTTTACAATATGTGTACATTTCATCCAAAGCTTGGTTGTAGTTCACTTTACACTATGTACATTTCATCCAAACCTGGGTTGTAGTTCACTTTACAATATGTGCACATTTCATCTAAACCTGGGTTGTAGTTCACTTCACAATATGTGTACATTTAATCCAAACCTCTGTTGTAGTTCTCTTTACAATATGTGTACATTTCATCCAAACCCCGGTTGTAGTTCTCTTTACAATATGTGTACATTTCATCCAAATCTCGGTTGTAGTTCACTTTACAATATGTGTACATTTCATCGACACGTTGGTTGCTCCTCACTTCACAATCTGTGCACATGTATTATAGAAGCGCATGGCCGAGTTGTTTGGATGCAGATCTTGTGACCAGGTAGACACGGGCTCAAAATCTCAAATACACTGTTTCCATCAATTGTAAACTAAAAACATCACGAGTTGGTGACGACCGCAGGAGCAAACGACCTTTATTCCTCATGATTAATTAATTCTGCTAGCGATCCACAGCAATAAAAATAAAGATTGATGGGATTAATTTTGAATTTATATTGTAATCAATTTATTATTCGACGCACGAACCACATTTAAGGGATGAATCGTACAGAATCACCGCTGGTCGAGATGTGTTGCTAAAAGTATTCCTTAACGAAAACTCTGAAATGGACCAGGATATTGGTTATTGTGCACGCAGCTTAAGAAAACATGACTGACACGTCCTGTTATGTCCTAGTCAACTTTGGGATCTTCAACTATCTTTTCTGTTCTGAAGCTATACTGACTTTGTGCTGATTCTCTTTCTGTCATATCTTTTGTATATTTTGTTTCGTGTTTTACGGAGAGGCACTCAGGAGTCTGAGTAATAGAGTGGTAGAGCGATTGCTTTCATTGCATATGTACTGGGCAAATCTCCGTTTTTTATACTTCGCACTAGTCGATCCAGCTGAAAATAGCCACTTGGCTTACTGTGTGGTATGGAAGGTAGTGAAATGGGAAACTCAATTTATAACACTCTATCCCCTACAACAGCTACGGGAGTAACTTAAAAACACAATAAAACGGGCAACACTTGCTACGGTTGATTTTGAATTCACATTGATTGTCAGGATTTGGAAGTACACATGGATTGTCAGAGTTTAGAGTTCACAATAAGTGCTAAGTTTTTGACTTCTAATTTATTGTGAGGAAATTGTGTTCAAGTTAATTGTCAGGATTTTAATTACCAGCAATTGTAAGAATTCCAGTTCCCATTGATTGTCATCAAGGTTATTTCCCATTGATTGTCACGATTTAGTTCCCTTTGATTGTCATGATTTATAATTCCCGTTGAATGCCAGGATTTATAGTTCCCGTTGAATGCCAGGATTTATAGTTCTCTTTGATTGTCAGGATTTATAGTTCCCTTTGATTGTCATGATTTATAGGTTATTTGCTTGTCATGATTTGTAATCTCTTTGAATGCCATGATTTATAGTTCTCTTTGATTGTCATGATTTATAATTCCCTTTGATTGTCATGATTTATAGTTCCCTTTGATTGTCATGATTTATAGTTCCCTTTGATTGTCATGATTTATAATTCCCTTTGATTGTCATGATTTATAGTTCCATTTGATTGTCATTATTTATAGTTCCCTTTGATTGTCATGATTTATAGTTCCCTTTGATTGTCATGAGTTATAGTTCCCTTTGATTGTCATGATTTATAGTTCCTTTGAGTGGCATGATTTATAGTTCCTTTGATTGTCATGATTTATAGTTCCCTTTGATTGTCATGATTTATAATTACATTATATTGTCATGATTTATAGTTCCTTTGATTATCATGATTTATAGTTCCCTTTGAGTGTCACGATTCATAATTCCATTTGATTGTCATGATTTATAGTTCCTTTGATTGTCATGATTTATAGTTCATTTTATTGTCATGATTTATATTTCCTTTGATTGTCATGATTTATAGTTCGTTTGATTGTCATGATTTATAGTTCCCTTTGATTGTCAGGATTCATAATTCCCTTTGATTGTCAGATTTGAGTTAACATTGATTGTCAGGACTTTAAGTTTCTATTTATTGTCATATAATAATTTGGGTTCACATTGGTTGTCATATTTTTTAGTTCCCGTTGATTGTCATTATTTTGAATTCACATTTTTGTCATGTTTTTCTGAGTTCCCATTCATTAATCAATGTTTTTTTAGTTCTTGTTGATTGTCAGGATTTGATTTGGAGTTCGTATTAACTTTTAAAAGAATTGTGTTCACATTAATTGTCATGATTTCAAGATCACGTTAACTGTCAGGATTTTAATTCCACATTGATTGTCAGGATTTAAAGTTTGTATTGCATGCCTCGTAGCGCAGTGGTTAGCGCGCTGGCTTCACATCTGAGTGCTTCTTGGTTCATTCCCCAGTTGATGCGGTAATGTTTTTCATACCGCAATGGGTCCTGGGTCGACCCCGCCTTAAATTGGTACCGGTTCAGTCCGGGATGTAAAAGCGCCGAGCCTTTGAAATGCAGTAATGCTATGGGTTACTTTACTTTACTTTACTTTATTGAATGCCAGGCACCAGTTCGAGTGCAAGAGTACTGTTTTTGTGCTGTTAAAACAACCACTAAGACTTGAAGATTATCATCTCATGGTAAACACACCGGGCAAGCTTTATTAAAGACGCGGGACACACTTTCTAACACTGGAAGATCATCTAACGGACAAAGAACAAACCTAAGACAATCTCTCACACAAATATTCATATTGACAAAGACTGAGGGGAAACTAGAGATCACTAACAAATACAGTTTTCAAATAGTACAGACGTTACACTATTGTTCAAAGCTATTGTGTTTTCTGATGCCACATACAACTTCTGTATTTCAAATGGACGCTTCAATACATGAATGTGGCATCATCTCTCAAGCACGCAGGCACGGGCAAGACTACCTAGACGAGTGTCTGCAGGTCTTGCACAAATAATGCAGGTTAAACAGTATATCCTAACTGACAATTGTAGAATTTTCTATGGTTGGCGACTTCATTAAGAATCATATTAGACAGCTCAATGAATATTTAAAACCTATATTGTACTTGCCTCCTTATCGTCTCCTGGAACAATACGTGTAGTATTGATTCATACGCCGCTGTTCAATCTACAATAAAACCTTGAACATCTATCTTTAGTCCCATGTATTCTACTGCTTCCATTTCAATGCTAATATCGTCCAGCCACGTTTGAGGCACTTTTTGAACACCGTATGGTTCTGTCTTTTAATGCTAATGTTTGTGATTACGTAATTGATCTCGAAACAGATACATTATGTCGCTATACAGCATTCAAGAGGAGAACAAAGGGAGTAGCACCGTTTGACATATAATAATAGACATAATTGCTGGTTTATTTAGTAACTGCCACTACAAGTCAGGAACTAGGTCACGTAAACGTCAACCGAAGGCAGACCAGGCATGTTTTGTGTGTGTGTGTGTAAGTGTGCGTATTTGTGTGTGTGTGTGTTTGTGCATGTTTGTGTGTATGATTGTGTGCGTGTTTGTGTGTATGTGTATGTGTGTGTTTGTGTGTGTATTTGTGTATGTTTGTGCGTCTTTGTGTGTTTGTATGTTTGTGTTTGTGTGTGTTTTTGTGTGTGTTTGAGTGTGTTTGTATGTGTGCGGGTGTGTATTTGTCTGCCTCTGTGTGTATGCTTGTTTGTGTGTGTGAGTGCGTCCATATGTTTGCGTGTGTGTTTGTGTGTGTTTGTTTGTGTGTCATTGTTTGTTTCTGGATACATGTTTTGACGTGTGAGTTTGTGTGAGTGTGTGTGTGTGTGTGTGTGTATTGGTGTGTGTATATATATATATATGTGTGTGTGTGTGTGTGTGTCTGTGTGTGTATGCGTGTATGTTTACGTGGCATTTATTTCTTACACTTCACTGGAACAAGAAGTCACTTTCTTCTCTGACATCTTACACCTCACTGGAACAAGAAGTCACTTTCTTCTCTGACATCTTACACTTCACTGGAACAAGAAGTCACTTTCTTCTCTGACATCTTACACCTCACTGGGACAAGAAGTCACATACTTGTCTGACATCTTACACCTCACTGGAACAAGAAGTCACTTTCTTCTCTGACATCTTACACCTCACTGGAACAAGAAGTCACTTTCTTCTCTGACATCTGCCGCACATAGCCGTCGTTAAACGACCTGAGAAACTGACATCGGCTGTCATTGACATTTTCTTATGTTTGTCCGCTGTTATGATCTAGTGTATCTGTTTTTTTTCTTCTGCTATGTCTTGCCTTGTAACAGCATCTTCTTTGGATACAACATCCTGGAGGTTAATGGGTTCTGTACAACAGCTGACGTCTCCTCAAAGCTCGGGTAAATGTTGTGAAAAAATAAATGCCAAATTGTTTGACTTCTTTCTTTATTTCGCTTGTTGTCCGACATGTACCTTTCAGCGTCGGGCGATGAAGAGGTTTCCTGTCAGGACCCCCGTGTATGCATATGCTTGGTGCATGGGGACCTTAACTGCTTCTGTTATTTCTGCTACACATCGTTTTAAATGTTGGCCCTTGACTCTGTCTTCATTGTGTCTGTATGGCATTGCTTTTTTATATCTGGTGTTTGACGCGTCACGTGGCCAATCCATTTGGTTTGTTGGCTCTGGTGTTGTATCTACCTGTCTCCTAATATCTTCGTTTCTGATTCTATTCATTCTTGTTACTCCAAGCATTGTCCGCAGGCATCAGGCATCTCTGTTATTACAGTGTTTCTTTTATCTTTGTTTGCTAATTTCTAATTCTGGCATTAATATCACAATGTGAGTACGAATATTGAATTGTATAGCGTTCTGTTTGTATCAATTGTCAGTTGTTTAGAATGTAATATCAGGGCTAGTTGCCCAATAATTTGACTTTATTGTTGATGGATTTCCGTGTGGCCTTTTCCATCTTCTGAGATTATGTTACCCAGGTACGTGAAATTGTTCACATGTTTATTTGTTGAATGTGTATGAATATTACTGTTGTAATGACATTGCATGAAATGAAAAACCCCCTAGCTGAGATGACTCGAGGGGACAGGCGAATAACGATAGGCAGTGTAGATAGGAACTGCAATAGGGTGTTAGCATGGTGTAGCCTACATCATAATTCACGATCCTTTGAATTTACGTTGTACCCTGACAACTGACTCACGAACACAACACGAGACGAATTGGCGTGACCTTAAAAAAGCAATGGCAAACTATTTCGTTGTTGATGAAAATTAAAATGGTAATAATTGACAATGTAAGTGCAATAATCAATGGTTTTCAAGACTATATCTCAATAGACTTGTTTCGTTTAAGCAGCGAATTGTGTCCGATTTACTGACCTGCCCTCCCATGTATGTGTCAATAAATGTATATATTTATATATCTATATAAGCGTTTCTCGCATAATAAGTCAAGGGACACAACTTTAACATAATAACCGTGACATTGAATAAGCTCTCAGATCAAGTACATGCCAGAGAAGAGATAATAAAGTGAATGTACAAGGTCTGTCGATATTGTTGTTGAACACAGGTTGTCAGGAGACGCAGCCTACCACCCCCCCTCCCCCCCACCCATGAAATAAATAATAATATAATAAACATAAATTCCAGTATTTCTCAAACGCAACACCGCCTTTCTCCCCAACCCCACCCCCTTTTCAAACATCACCCCACCCGAAAGTTAAAAAAAAATGGTAAAGAAACATGTGGTTCATATAATATATTTAAAAAAAAAAAAATAATATCTCTCAGCAATTACGAGATATAATTGGATGAACATAACTTTTTGTTAGCTATTGTAAGATTGACGCTAGATCAATTTTTTCATTCAATTGACTTAATTGGGATGTATTTTTGTCGTATTTGGGGAATATTAAATATATGTCTTCGATGTAAATCATTTTAACAGTTTTATGGCTACCCGTGGCGATGGGACTACATATTGTGCCTTTTTTCAAATGAATACCGTAAACGTTCACTATTATTCCACTGGAAAGCATTCAGATGCTCCCCAAAACTTAGAACACTTTGTCCCTATCCCCCTAATTATTTCTAATCTCTAAAATATCATATATATTATATGTATTCCCTTTCTTATTTGAATGAAGCTGAAAGCTAAATTCGTTACACAAAAAATATAGAAACAACATTGCATACATATTTGCTCATATGAAGCTGAACGTGTGAGTCTGTATATTCAATTTCAAACTTGAAGAAAAGAACAATGCATGGCTTAGGCATTCTATCTGTCCATATCTGTACTTTGAGCACAAATGGGTCTCTCGGCGGTCTCTGTGGCGAAGTAGTCAAGCCGTTTGCCTGAGATCCCTGGGTTCATCGCTGGAGATACGGAGTTCGTGCTTTGTGCGATGCTCTCGACAGATGGGGCACCCACCTGCCGAGAGAGACCGAGCTAAAATGGGGAAAAAATCCTGGGCAATAAAGTCGAGCCCCGCTTAATGTTTATTTTTCTTTCTTAAAGTTTGTCTGCTCCAGTTGCATCCAGCATATATTCCTGTAATGGAAGTCTGTTCTTCGTCATTCATACCAGATGTATGTCCAGCACTATTTTGTTGTTATTGCAACACAAATGGTTGGCTAATGAGTTCTCTAATTAGCTTGTTGGTCTTGAATCTGTCTTCATTAAGGCTCATAAGTTGTCCAGGCCATTTTATTTAAAATTAATAATAATAATGTCCGATTAGGCGTCAAAGACCCTTTGCAACGGTCGAAGACTATCAAGAATAGCTGCCTGAAGATTGTTCATGCGTAGCGGGTCAAACGAAATCGTTACAGACTTCCTAGGTGGAGCCGAGTACTCCGCAGCCTTATGATGAGAGCCGAGAGGAGTGTGTGTTGAACCAATGTTTGTGTCGACTTTCCTTGTCTGTTGTTGTCTTGACTCCTCTTTTCCGGAAACGAGTCAGCGTGACTTGCTGTGCTGAGAATACGGGGTTGGGAGAAGTATGGTGTAACCTTGGGGGAGGGAGGGGAGGCAGGAGGTAGTCGGCTTCACCAAAGTAGGTACACCCTTGAGTAGTGGAATACTGTGGTGCAGTCGAGCGGGATATTTAACACCATCCTGGACTGTTTTCTCGTGGTTTAAACCATGATCCAGCAAAAGAACAGGATAACTGAACGAAAACACATTAATATTACAGAACAAAATCATTGATCCCCCCCTTCCCCCCCCCCCCCACCCCGGTGAAGGAGTCGGGAATTATAATCCGTACAGGGAAGTAGCAAACAGCAGAACACGACACAAACACCAGAGCGAGATGAGAGCTTAGCAAGTCAGGCGCGGCCATCTTATTTGTTTATATCAAAAGTATTACGTTTATTTTCAAGTATCTATGTCGTTCCCCGGCCTTCACATGCGTTTGTTAGCTGTAGTATTACGTTTATTTTCAAGTATCTATGTCGTTCTCCGGCCTTCACATGCGTTTGTTAGCTGTAGTATTACGTTTATTTTCAAGTATCTATGTCGTTCTCCGGCCTTCACATGCGTTTGTTAGCTGTAGTATTACGTTTATTTTCAAGTATCTATGTCGTTCCCCGGCCTTCACACGTATTTGTTAGCTGTAGTATTACGTTTATTTTCAAGTATCTATGTCGTTCTCCGGCCTTCACATGCGTTTGTTAGCTGTAGTATTACGTTTATTTTCAAGTATCTATGTCGTTCCCCGGCCTTCACACGTATTTGTTAGCTGTAGTATTACGTTTATTTTCAAGTATCTATGTCGTTCTCCGGCCTTCACATGCGTTTGTTAGCTGTAGTATTACGTTGAAATGAAACAGTCTGAGCGTTGTGGGTTTACTAAATTATTTAGCTTTCCAAATGTTTTGAAACCCATGAGACTAAAGGAATGCGTGTAAGAATTAATATTGTATTTATCACCAATTAGTTCCATTCTACTTCAGAAAGAGGAGAATCTTCTCAATCTTCTCAATCTTCTCAATCTTCTCAGTCTTCTCAATCTTCTCAGTCTTCTCAATCTTCTCTTCTCAGTCTTCTCAATCTTCTCAGTCTTCTCAGTCTTCTCAATCTTCTCAGTCTTCTCAATCTTCTCAATTTTCTCTTCTCAATCTTCTCAGTCTTCTCAATCTTCTCAGTCTTCTCAATCTTCTCTTCTCAATCTTCTCTTCTCAATCTTCTCAGTCTTCTCTTCTCAGTCTTCTCTTCTCAGTCTTCTCAATCTTCTCTTCTCAGTCTTCTCAATCTTCTCAGTCTCCTCCTCTCAGTCTTCTCTTCTCAGTCTTCTCTTCTCAGTCTTCTCTTCTCAGTCTTCTCAATCTTCTCTTCTCAATCTTCTCAATCTTCTCAGTCTTCTCAGTCTTCTCAATCTTCTCAGTCTTCTCAATCTTCTCAATTTTCTCTTCTCAATCTTCTCAGTCTTCTCAATCTTCTCAGTCTTCTCAATCTTCTCAGTCTTCTCAATCTTCTCAATTTTCTCTTCTCAATCTTCTCAGTCTTCTCAATCTTCTCAGTCTTCTCAATCTTCTCTTCTCAATCTTCTCTTCTCAATCTTCTCAGTCTTCTCTTCTCAGTCTTCTCCTCTCAGTCTTCTCAATCTTCTCTTCTCAGTCTTCTCAATCTTCTCAGTCTCCTCTTCTCAGTCTTCTCTTCTCAGTCTTCTCTTCTCAGTCTTCTCAATCTTCTCTTCTCAGTCTTCTCAATCTTCTCAGTCTCCTCTTCTCAATCTTCTCTTCTCAGTCTTCTCAATCTTCTCAGTCTTCTCAATCTTCTCTTCTCAATCTTCTCTTCTCAATCTTCTCAGTCTTCTCTTCTCAGTCTTCTTCTCTCAGTCTTCTCAATCTTCTCTTCTCAGTCTTCTCAATCTTCTCAGTCTCCTCTTCTCAGTCTTCTCTTCTCAGTCTTCTCTTCTCAGTCTTCTCAATCTTCTCTTCTCAGTCTTCTCAATCTTCTCAGTCTCCTCTTCTCAATCTTCTCTTCTCAGTCTTCTCAATCTTCTCAGTCTTCTCAATCTTCTCTTCTCAATCTTCTCTTCTCAATCTTCTCAGTCTTCTTATCTCAGTCTTCTCTTCTCAGTCTTCTCAATCTTCTCTTCTCAGTCTTCTCAATCTTCTCAGTCTCCTCTTCTCAGTCTTCTCTTCTCAGTCTTCTCAATCTTCTCAGTCTTCTCAGTCTTCTCAGTCTTCTCAATCTTCTCAGTCTTCTCAGTCTTCTCAATCATCTCTTCTCAATCTTCTCAATCTTCTCTTCTCAGACTTCTCAATCTTCTCAGACTTCTCAATCTTCTCAATCTTCTCTTCTCAATCTTCTCAATCTTCTCTTCTCAATCTTCTCAGGCTTCTCAATCTTCTCAGTCTTCTCAATCTTCTCTTCTCAATCTTCTCTTCTCAATCTTCTCAGTCTTCTCTTCTCAGTCTTCTCTTCTCAGTCTTCTCAATCTTCTCTTCTTAGTCTTCTCAATCTTCTCAGTCTCCTCTTCTCAGTCTTCTCTTCTCAGTCTTCTCTTCTCAGTCTTCTCTTCTCAGTCTTCTCAATCTTCTCTTCTCAATCTTCTCAATCTTCTCAGTCTTCTCAGTCTTCTCAATCTTCTCAGTCTTCTCAATCTTCTCAATTTTCTCTTCTCAATCTTCTCAGTCTTCTCAATCTTCTCAGTCTTCTCAATCTTCTCAGTCTTCTCAATCTTCTCAATTTTCTCTTCTCAATCTTCTCAGTCTTCTCAATCTTCTCAGTCTTCACAATCTTCTCTTCTCAATCTTCTCTTCTCAATCTTCTCAGTCTTCTCTTCTCAGTCTTCTCCTCTCAGTCTTCTCAATCTTCTCTTCTCAGTCTTCTCAATCTTCTCAGTCTCCTCTTCTCAGTCTTCTCTTCTCAGTCTTCTCTTCTCAGTCTTCTCAATCTTCTCTTCTCAGTCTTCTCAATCTTCTCAGTCTCCTCTTCTCAATCTTCTCTTCTCAGTCTTCTCAATCTTCTCAGTCTTCTCAATCTTCTCTTCTCAATCTTCTCTTCTCAATCTTCTCAGTCTTCTCTTCTCAGTCTTCTCTTCTCAGTCTTCTCAATCTTCTCTTCTCAGTCTTCTCAATCTTCTCAGTCTCCTCTTCTCAGTCTTCTCTTCTCAGTCTTCTCAATCTTCTCAGTCTTCTCAGTCTTCTCAGTCTTCTCAATCTTCTCAGTCTTCTCAGTCTTCTCAATCTTCTCTTCTCAATCTTCTCAATCTTCTCTTCTCAGACTTCTCAATCTTCTCTTCTCAGACTTCTCAATCTTCTCAATCTTCTCTTCTCAGACTTCTCAATCTTCTCAATCTTCTCTTCTCAGACTTCTCAATCTTCTCTTCTCAGTCTTCTCAATCTTCTCTTCCTAATCTTTTCTTCTCAGACTTCTCAATCTTCTCAGACTTCTCAATCTTCTCAATCTTCTCTTCTCAATCTTCTCAATCTTCTCTTCTCAATCTTCTCTTCTCAGTCTTCTCTTCTCAGTCTTCTCAATCTTCTAAGTCTTCTCAGTCTTCTCAATCTTCTCAATCTTCTCAGTCTTCTCTTCTCAGTCTTCTCTTCTCAGTCTTCTCAATCTTCTCAGTCTTCTCTTCTCAGTCTTCTCTTCTCAGACTTCTCAATCTTCTCTTCTCAGTCTTCTCAATCTTCTCAGTCTTCTCAGTCTTCTCAATCTTCTCTTCTCAATCTTCTCAATCTTCTCTTCTCAGACTTCTCAATCTTCTCAGTCTTCTCAATCTTCTCAATCTTCTCTTCTCAATCTTCTCAGTCTTCTCTTCTCAATCTTCTCTTCTCAATCTTCTCAGTCTTCTCTTCTCAATCTTCTCTTCTCAGTCTCCTCTTCTCAATCTTCTCTTCTCAATCTTCTCTTCTCAATCTTCTCAATCTTCTCTTCTCAATCTTCTCAGTCTTCTCTTCTCAATCTTCTCTTCTCAGTCTCCTCTTCTCAATCTTCTCTTCTCAATCTTCTCTTCTCAGTCTCCTCTTCTCAATCTTCTCTTCTCAATCTTCTCTTCTCAATCTTCTCAATCTTCTCTTCTCAATCTTCTCAGTCTTCTCTTCTCAATCTTCTCTTCTCAATCTTCTCAATCTTCTCTTCTTAATCTTCTCTTCTCAATCTTCTCAGTCTTCTCTTCTCAATCTTTTCTTCTCAATCTTCTCAATCTTCTCTTCTCAATCTTCTCTTCTCAATCTTCTCAATCTTCTCTTCTCAATCTTCTCAGTCTTTTCTTCTCAATCTTCTCTTCTCAATCTTCTCAATCTTCTCTTCTCAGTCTTCTTTTCTCAATCTTCTCATTCTTCTCAATCTTCTCTTCTCAATCTTCTCTTCTCAATCTTCTCTTCTCAATCTTCTCTTCTCAATCTTCTCAATCTTCTCTTCTCAATCTTCTCAGTCCTCTCTTCTCAATCTTCTCTTCTCAATCTTCTCAATCTTCTCTTCTCAATCTTCTCAATCTTCTCAATCTTCTCTTCTCAATCTTCTCTTCTCAATCTTCTCTTCTCAATCTTCTCTTCTCAATCTTCTCTTCTCAATCTTCTCAATCTTCTCTTCTCAATCTTCTCTTCTCAATCTTCTCTTCTCAATCTTCTCAATCTTCTCAATCTTCTCTTCTCAATCTTCTCTTCTCAATCTTCTCTTCTCAATCTTCTCTTCTCAATCTTCTCAATCTTCTCAATCTTCTCTTCTCAATCTTCTCAATCTTCTCAATCTTCTCAATCTTCTCAATCTTCTCTTCTCAATCTTCTCTTCTCAATCTTCTTATCTCAATCTTCTCTTCTCAATCTTCTCAATCTTCTCTTCTCAATCTTCTCTTCTCAATCTTCTAAATCTTCTCAATCTTCTGTTCTCAATCTTCTCAATCTTCTCAATCTTCTCAATCTTCTCTGCTCAATCTTCTCTTCTCAATCTTCTCTTCTCAATCTTCTCTTCTCAATCTTCTCAATCTTCTCTTCTCAATCTTCTCAATCTTCTCAATCTTCTCTTCTCAATCTTCTCAATCTTCTCAATCTTCTCTTCTCAATCTTCTCTTCTCAATCTTCTCTTCTCAATCTTCTCTTCTCAATCTTCTCAATCTTCTCAATCTTCTCTTCTCAATCTTCTCTTCTCAATCTTCTCATTCTTCTCTTCTCAATCTTCTCAATCTTCTCAATCTTCTCTTCTCAATCTTCTCTTCTCAATCTTCTCTTCTCAATCTTCTCTTCTGAATCTTCTGAATCTTCTCAATCTTCTCTTCTCAGTCTTTTCTTCTCAATCTTCTCTTCTCAATCTTCTCAATCTTCTCTTCTCAGTCTTCTTTTCTCAATCTTCTCATTCTTCTCAATCTTCTCTTCTCAATCTTCTCTTCTCAATCTTCTCTTCTCAATCTTCTCTTCTCAATCTTCTCAATCTTCTCTTCTCAATCTTCTCAGTCCTCTCTTCTCAATCTTCTCTTCTCAATCTTCTCAATCTTCTCTTCTCAATCTTCTCAATCTTCTCAATCTTCTCTTCTCAATCTTCTCTTCTCAATCTTCTCTTCTCAATCTTCTCTTCTCAATCTTCTCTTCTCAATCTTCTCAATCTTCTCTTCTCAATCTTCTCTTCTCAATCTTCTCTTCTCAATCTTCTCAATCTTCTCAATCTTCTCTTCTCAATCTTCTCTTCTCAATCTTCTCTTCTCAATCTTCTCTTCTCAATCTTCTCAATCTTCTCAATCTTCTCTTCTCAATCTTCTCAATCTTCTCAATCTTCTCAATCTTCTCAATCTTCTCTTCTCAATCTTCTCTTCTCAATCTTCTTATCTCAATCTTCTCTTCTCAATCTTCTCAATCTTCTCTTCTCAATCTTCTCTTCTCAATCTTCTAAATCTTCTCAATCTTCTCTTCTCAATCTTCTCAATCTTCTCAATCTTCTCAATCTTCTCTGCTCAATCTTCTCTTCTCAATCTTCTCTTCTCAATCTTCTCTTCTCAATCTTCTCAATCTTCTCTTCTCAATCTTCTCAATCTTCTCAATCTTCTCTTCTCAATCTTCTCAATCTTCTCAATCTTCTCTTCTCAATCTTCTCTTCTCAATCTTCTTTTCTCAATCTTCTCTTCTCAATCTTCTCAATCTTCTCAATCTTCTCTTCTCAATCTTCTCTTCTCAATCTTCTCATTCTTCTCTTCTCAATCTTCTCAATCTTCTCAATCTTCTCTTCTCAATCTTCTCTTCTCAATCTTCTCTTCTCAATCTTCTCTTCTGAATCTTCTGAATCTTCTCAATCTTCTCTTCTCAATCTTCTCTTCTCAATCTTCTCTTCTGAATCTTCTCAATCTTCTAAATCTTCTAAATCTTCTGAATCTTCTCAATCTTTTCAATCTTCTTAATCTGGAAATCCTGTTATTCAATCAGTCACGTGTCTGATGCCAGGTAGCCAAATGTTGAGTAAACTCATTTCGATCATTGAGCTTGGTGTACCATCGTGGGTACAGGGCTACCATTATGTCTTCTCTTCACCTCTTCCTCGGTAGCCTGCGAGGGCCGCTATAGCTGTATGGCCATCATATCGTAACTCTACGTATCCATCAGTTATCCCACAAGCGCACTACATGGCCGGCTTATCTGTATTTTCGTAACAGCTCGACATCCAGAGAAGGAAGTTCGACATCTATCATGCCAGAGAAGGAAGTTCGACATCTATCATGCCAGAGAAGGAAGTTCGATATATATCATGCCAGAGAAGGAAGTTCGACATCTATCATGCCAGAGAAGGAAGTTCGATATCTATCCTGCCAGAGAAGGAAGTTCGACATCTGGTCTGTGTGCTGCGGGATTGGTCTGGAATGCGATATTCCAATGTTCTTCGCTCCATCGCTTGTTGGGCAACGCAGAGTCTATCTGCATCAACTTCCGGTTGGTTCCACACCTGGTAGTCATATACCATGGCTGGAATAACCACACTATTGAAGTAGTCAACCTTTTGTGAATATTCCACGCATCATATTAGGGAGGGGGGGGGGGGGGTCGCTGTAGTCAAGAGGTTAACGCACTCGACTCTCACAGTAATGAACGGAAATGGTGGGGGATCAAATCCCTCAAGTTTGAAGCGATTCCCCTGGTCTCACGGAAGGCAAGACGAGAGTGCCTGCATCCTGAGTTATCTCCAGTTGTGTCGACCAATAGTCTGGACACTGATACAAGGTTACTCTGGAAACGAATGAGATTTATGACCAGGCCAGCTTCTTCCTCACTTTAATCTACATACAGCGCACATCACATTATTAAGACAAACCCGTCTGATAGTGTGGCTACCTTGGCTTGCGATGGCAAATAACCATCTTATTAGATATCGCCTGATAGGCTGCGGTTCTTTACTTTGCTCTAGTGTTAGCCTATTAAGAAGAACTCAGACATCGAAAAACCATTCTCAATTAAACAGGTTGCATACAGGATCTCCTGGGCGAGGAACTCCTACCAGGCGCGTCAGCAGGGTTGCGGATTGCTGACAGGCCTCCTAATTTGGAGGTTAGCTGCGAATGAATAAGAAGCCGTGGACAAATACGGGTCGGCAGGCGAGGCTGTAATGAGGCAGCCCCTCCATCATGCAAAGACACAACAGTCTAATTACCTGTTTGTCTTAGAAAAACAATTACAAGTCTATACATAACCTCTACACCTCATGGAAGAAGAGGAGCGACAAGTAAATAAGTATACAGGATCTGCTAAGTCTTCTTAATCGGTAGAAGTGGAGCGACTAAGTAAATAAGTATACAGGATCTGCAAAATCCTCTTAATCGGTAGAAGTGGAGCGACTAAGTAAATATGTATACAGGATCTGTAAAATCCTCTTAATCGGTAAAAGGACGTTAAGTAAAGCTCTGCAATCGTTCTCAATTCAACGTGAGCAGATATGTTGGTAAATACCATGACTTGTGTCTTTAATGCATATACTTGGAGTCCTATCTGTTCTGATAGGCGCGGTAAAAGATCTATCTTTTCACGGACTTCCTCAAAAGTTGGAATCAATTCATCTGCAACATCGAGATCTAGAATTTTATCATGTGCCCACTTTGTGTCTACATATGGGCCGAGGGCTTCATTCAACGGTGACATATCGTAACCCTGTTTCACGCCATTTTCAACGCCATTCAGTTTTGCCATCAGCCGTCCGAATACAGCCTTGCAAATTATCGTACCAAGCTTTAATTATATTTATATATTTCGGTTGGAAGCCACACATGATAATTTGTCAAAGCGTTGGCCGATGTAGACTACTCAAAGCGTTGGCCGATGTAGACTACTCAAAGCGTTGGCCGATGTAGACTACTCAAAGCGTTAGCCGATGTAGACTACTCAAAGCGTTGGCCGATGTAGACTACTCAAAAGCGTTGGTCGATGTAGACTATTCAAAGCGTTGGGCGATGCAGACTTTGAAATGCTTTCTGAAATCAAAAACTAGGATTGCAGATCTACAGTTTCTTCTGTAATTTTCCTTAGAGTGAAAATGTGGTTGGTGCATACTCTTTTCTGTTTGAAACGAATTTCTTCACTCTTCATCTCGTCTTCCATTGTCTAGAGTCTTCCAGCATTATCTGCATGTGTCATCTCCAGGCACCGACATGTATTACTCAATGCCAGCTGATGCAATATGACGTGTATGTCTAATTTCTCTGAAATTAATTACAACAATATCATCTCTACATTGTTGCTGCAGTATTTTTGCTCTCCAGTTAAGAAAAATGATATTTAGTTGTGGTGTGAGAACGGCATAATCCGCTACTTTTAATATTTGACTAGTAATTTAGTCTTCATCAGCTGTCCTAAAATTCCAAACTTTTCTAAATACTATAAGATCAAGACTTCCACAATTGTCTTTTGACGGTCTATTTGCTTTTGTAATGTAAACCCAATACCCTTTAATATTTTCTTAATGTAGTTTTGGAGATACCCATCACCACACATTTAGAGAGTGGGTTGAGAAAACTGATTCCGATATTAGACAGACCTTCCTTTCCGGTAATGAGCATTAGCGGCAGGTTATTCTCGAGATGGGCAATAGAACATTATAAAAGCTGTCCATCGTTGTCGATAAGGACCGCCGACATCATCCTTGTCACAGATTTCCCTGTTGGGTGTGGGTGCGCATGTGGCTGAACAGGCCAATGCGAGCACGAAAACATCTGCTACATATCGGGCACACGAGGTATGTAGAAGGTGATGGTGTTCCCGCTGTACGGGATTTCCGGGTCTCGCGTCTGCTCTGGGCTTTCACAACACGGTCGTCTTCGCCGGTAGCTACAACCGATTTGACTGCGCTTCTCCAGTCAGATCTGTTTTGTGCAAGACATTCCCAGGTGTCGATGTCTATCTGGCAAAGTTCAGTGAGTCCTTCAGATCGTCTTTAAATCGTTTCTTTGGCGCTCCCTCTCTCGCGCCATCCCTCTCTCAGCTCGCAGTAGAGAAGCTTCTTTGGGAGCCGCTCGTCTGACATACGGATGAGGTGTTCGGCCCATCCTGGTCCTACTTTTTCTAGCAGTGCATGGATGCTGGGCATGTTACCCCTCGAGAGAACCTCGATGTCAGTGACAAGATCTTGTCATCGAATGTGGAATATTCGCCTCAGGCAACCTGTGTGGAAGTGGTTTAACCTTCTTGCATGTCCAGAGTATACAGTCCAGCTTTCGCAACCGTATAGTAGGGTTGGAATGATGGTTGCACGGTAGACTTTGAGTTTGGTCTTGACGCTGATGCCACGACGTGCCCAGACCATCGAGCGTATTCTACAAAAGGAAGTGCTGGCCTTTGCTATTCTGCTTGCCACCTCATCGTCTAGGCTGACAGATCTCGACAGAGTGCTGCCCAGATATATGAATTTGTCTACGACATTTAGCGTCTGCCCGCTGACTGTAGTCTCTGCTTTTGTGTACGGCATGCCTGGTGCTGGTTGGTACATGACCTCTGTTTTTTTTGGCATTTATGGTTAGGCCAAAATTGTCGCATGCGGCAGAGAACCGGTCCATTCCAACCTCCATGTTCAGTTCTGAGTTGCTCATTAGAGCGCAGTCATCAGCAAATACAAGTTTCCTAATTATGTCGCCAGCCACTTTGGTTTTTGGCCTTTATTCTTCTGGGATTGAGTAACTTGCCATCTGTGCGGTTATTTATGGGTATTCCAAGCTCCAGTGCTCTGAAGGCGTCTGTCATCGTGGCCACGAACATCATGCTGAACAAGGTCGGGGCGAGTACACATCCTTGTTTTACTCCGTTTGATACTAGAAACGTTTTAGAAATTACACCGCTGTCTAGTACACGAGCACACATGCCTTCGTGTAGCTGTTTCACCATGATAATGAACTTGTTGGGGCAGCCAAACTTGAACATTATCATCCTCAGCCCTCCTCTGTTAACTGTATCAAATGCCTTTGTCAAATCAATAAATGTGGTGTAGAAGGCCTGCTTTTGCTCTCGACACTTCTCTTGTACTTGGCGAGCGGCAAAAATAATTTCCACTGTTCCTCTTCTGGCTCTGAACCCACATTGGCTTTCTGGGAGGTGATGGCTTTGTTCAAGGTGTTTGTTGAGCCTGTTTAGCAGTAAGCGAGCTAGGATCTTGCCTGCTACAGAGAGTAGCGATATTCCACGATGATTGTCACATTCCTGACGGTTGCCTTTTCTTTTGTACAGGTGAACGACTGAGGCGTCCTTTAGTTCCTGCGGAATTTTACCTTCAGCCCACATGTGACAGAAGAGTTCAGTGATCCTTCTGGTGAGAGATGGGCCAGCTGTCTTATATACCTTTGCTGGTATTGCATCAGCTCCTGGAGCTTTTCCTATAGATAGTGAACTGACTGCCCTGTCGACTTCCTCCTCAGTGATGACCTCATCCAACGCCAGGTCCAGTTCCACCTGAGTCATTCACCCGGATGGCCTCCGCATTTGATGGACGATTGGTGGTTTAGTATTAGGCAAAAGTGGTCTGCCCATCTGTCTAGAATATAAACCCTGATCTGTTAGCAGTACCCCATCCGCACTGCGAACTGGAGTATTACTAGAGGGCTACGGGCCGAAGAGAGCTTTCAGTGCCTCCTAAAACCGTTTGGTGTCATGACGCTCGGCGAACATCTCAATTTCGTCAGCTCTTTTGCTGAGCCAGGAGTCTTGCATCTCTCTAAGCCTGGTCTGGACAGCTTTGCGAGCAGTATTGATCGCAGCTTTTGCTGTCGGAGATGGTGTGTCTCTCTGGTATTCCCTGTGCGCTTCATGTTTTGCATCGAAAAGGCCCTGTATTTCTAGATCGTTCTCGTCAAACCAGTCCTTATGGGGACGGCGTGGCCTAGTGGTTAAGTGACACGGCTCACAACCAGAAGGTGCTGGGTTCGATCCCCATCACAGCACCGGCCGTTACCCCGGGGAAGCAAACCCTTAGAAAATGCAGGAGGAAGCAGACCCTTACATAAAATGCATGCTGAAGTCGGATGCACTGGGCTGACAGGCGCAAAATAAAAACCACAGTGTAACGCACACCCGCCTTGGGGAATAGATAAATAAGGAGAACGCAAAAAAACAAAAACAAAAAAAACAAAAAAAAACCAGTCCTTATGCTTGCGCGTGAGTGGGCCAATGTGTTTAACAGCTGTATCGTAGAGTTAGTTTCTCAATGATGCCCAGTTCTCTTCAATTTCGTTCTTTTCAAAACGGAGCTCAGATAGTCTGCTCTCAAGCTCTTCCTGGAAGCCTCCTCTCGTGGGTTCGTATTTCAGCTGAGAGACATTTAGCCTCTTCGGTGGTTTCTTTCCCTGGGGGTGCATTTTGGGCTGGATCTTGAAGTTTAGCTTTGCGATGACAAGTCGATGGTCGGTCCAACATTCTGCACCACACATGCTCTTTGTTACCATAGCATCCGCTCGATCTCTACGTCTGATGATAATGTACTCAATGAGGTGCCAGTGGCAGGACCTTGGGTGCATCCATGTGATTCTATTTCGGACCGGAAGTCGGAAAGCTGTGTTTGTAATGAGTAGTTCATTTGCGGCAAATGTCCTCAAAAGGAGCAGTCCGTTACTATTGCATTTTCCGATACCATGTCTGCCAAGGGCCTCCTCCCAGGCGGTATGGTCTGTGCCAACTCTAGCGTTAAAATCACCGAGGATGACCAATTTGTCAGATTTGGGGACTGCAGCGATGAGCGCCTCAAGGTCCTCATAAAACTGATCTTTTGTTTCCTGAGGATTTGTCATTGTGGGTGCGTATGCACTGATAAGTGTTGCATGGAGCCCTCCTATTAGGGGGAGACGCAGTGTAATCAGGCGGTCATTAATTCCTCTGGGCATGCTTGTGAGCTTGTTGACCATGTTGGTCTTGATGGCAAAGCCAATTCCAGCTTCACGGCGTTCTTCTTTGCTGCGGCCGCTCCAGAAGAAAGTATAACCAGCGCCTTCTTCTGTGATCTGCCCTTCCTCTGCCAGTCATGTCTCGCTCAGGGCAGCTATGCAGATGTTATATCTAGCCAGTGCTGTCCGTCGTTCTGGTCTGTTCGCTTTGGCGTTGTCCAGTAGCATGCGGACATTCCATGTTGTAAGCGTGATGGGTAGTTTTCGTGATCGTTTTCTGCCTGTTCCACCGCTGTAGTTTGGGGACCCTGCCAGTTGCGAGTTGCTAATCAGATTGTGATCTGTAGGGTGATGTTGTGAGTTGCACAACGTGTTTATAGTGAGGGAGATGTGCGCAGGATCTTCCTCACTCTCTCGTCTGGACTCAACATGTTCTAGACGCAAGACATTGTCAAGACTTCTAGTGAAGGGTTCGGATGCAGACAGTATGGTGTCAGCGTTTGCCTCATTTTCTCGGTAGCCCTTCCCTTCTCTTTTATCGCTGGGGTGGAGCTTTGAGGTATCAGTGTCTGAGTGCATTTGTTTATGTATTCTTCTGTTACCTCTCTTTCCTCTGGTCTTCCGCCTTGATTGTTTACTTGTGAGTTCCGATGCCTCCTCGGTTAAGTGTATTTCCAGCACACGCAACAAATGTAGATCTGAGTTAGAAGGGACGTAGTGTGCTGATCGAAGCGCGATGAGCTCCTTTCTGGAGTACCGTCTATTTGACCGGTTCAGGATGACCATTATAGTCATTCTACAAACGCCACAGGAGATTGTGTTAGCGGTAGGTTATTCTCGAGATGGGCATTGGAACATTAAAGTCATTCTACAAACGCAACAGGAGATTAAAGAGACATTAACGTTGATAGCTTTAACACATATGACAAAGAAGTTATACAAGAAATGTATAGATTGTTGGATTCTAAAGAAGTTTTGGTCTTGAGGTAATTAATAGTTTAATTGAGAAGGAACATCGACATTATTATCTCATTAATTACATTTTTGAGTAAAGACAATTACGAGTTTTTGTATTGAGATGACACATTGGTTACTACATTAAAGAAATGTAAAGGAACATCATCTACCAATTATGGACAACTGTAAGGTGTGATGTCTTCATATTCCAACAACTTACAGACAGGAGGAATATCATTCTTAAAAAGCCTCACCTACCGGACACGTTATGAAGTAAATATTTGCTGGAAAATAAATACACTCATAAAAAGAATGACAAGTTTGTCTATGACACATTGGTAACTGCACATCATATGATTGAAAATGATTGAGAATTGGTAGGTATAAAGAGGATTGTGCCAAGTAGTGATGGACACCCATTTATAAAAGCCTGTGCAGGTAGCAAACATTATAGACGTTATCGATTGTTGCAGAATGCTGAACTGATGTTTGTTTCAAAACCAACCGACAATCGGGACAATCATTCAGAGATGGATGGCCACACATTTCGAAAGTGGTTTGTGTAAACTGTACTTCCGTTATTAGACAGACGCTTCTCTGGTGATGGACAATGCTTCTTAACTTAATGCAGTGGCGCTGGAAGACAAGGCCCCGACAACCGTCAGAAGGTACTAAGGACTAAATCAAACTTTGGTTAGTGAAGGAGAACATTCCATTTTCGGAAAGGTATCTGAAACTTGATTTGTTGTCACTTGTAAGATATACGCAGAGGGCATAGACGCTCCATATTGACAAAACTATCCAAGAGCTGGCACAGAGGTGTTTAAGATTGCAACCGTGTGATTGATTGCCACCGTATCATTCACACTTCAATACAAATAATTAGAATGGGACAAGGTGAAAGGACAGATATTAAGGGATAACAACACTAACAAACTATCAGATGATAAGGGACAACAACACTAACAGTCAGATGTTAAGGGACAACAACACTAACAATCAGTTGTTAAGGGACAAGAACACTAACAATCAGTTGTTAAGGGACAAACCACTAACAATCAGTTGTTAAGGGACAACACCACTAACAATCAGTTGTTAAGGGACAAGAACACTAACAATCAGTTGTTAGGGACAAGAACACTAACAATCTGTTGTTAAGGGACTACAACACTAACAAACTATCATATGTTAAGGGACAACAACACTAACAGTCAGTTGCTAACAATCAGATATTAAGAACATTGAATTTGGTGCTCAGGCATGGGAAAACTGGTTTAAATTAAATATGAGGACCAGGGGAGGCGTGGCCTAGTGGTTAAGTGGCACGGCTCACAAACCGAAGGTGCTGGGTTCGATCCCCATCACAGCACCGGCCGTTACCCCGGGGAAACAAACCCTTAGAAAATGCAGGAGGAGGCAGACGCTTACATTCAATGCATGCTGAAGTCGGATGCATTGAGCCGACATGCGCAGAATAAAAACCACAGTGCAACGCACACCCGCCTTGGGGAATAGAGAAATAATGCGAACGCAATAAAAAAAAATATAAATATGAGGACCATGTAGTAGGATGATGATTGATGGAATAAATATAGTTTACGTTTCATTAAGTGGCAAACAATCTACGGTGAGTAAACTGATTGTGCTGGGCATATTATATGTAAACTGATTGTGGTGGGCATATTATATGTAAACTGATTGTGGTGGGCATATTATATGTAAACTGATTGTGGTGGGCATATTATATGTAAACTGATTGTGGTGGGCATATTATATGTAAACTGATTGTGGTGGGCATATTATATGTAAACTGATTGTGCTGGGCATATTATATGTAAACTGATTGTGGTGGGCATATTATATGTAAACTGATTGTGGTGGGCATATTATATGTAAACTGATTGTGGTGGGCATATTATATGTAAACTGATTGTGGTGGGCATATTATATGTAAACTGATTGTGGTGGGCATATTATATGTAAACTGATTGTGGTGGGCATATTATATGTAAACTGATTGTGGTGGGCATATTATATGTAAAGCAAAATGGCATGAATTAAGACATGTTTAAACTTGTCACGAGTTGTCTTCCGGGGTCTTTGTGTGTGACAACTGCCAGAAACACGCGCGTGTCCGACAGAGAGCATGTCTGACAACGAGACTAATTGTAGGACATGGGATATCACCGGCGATAGTTCGGTGGTTTAGAGCAGCAAAGACGTCGCCTAACAGGTTACGTCTTAAATGAGATTCATCATGTGTTATATATTAACATTATTATCTGGTGCAGAAACATGGCTCCTGAACAACCAGTTAAAAAAGTGGATGCACAGTAGAACGTGCAGCATTTCCTGGAAAGAGAAACAAAGAAATCACCATGTCACGACGAGAATAGGAAGTGATAGCATTTATAGAATATATATTTATATATATATATACAGTGTACAGACGAGAAACACTTACATAAAACACATGTTAGAGAGAAAAATAGATGTATGCAGTGTACAGACGAGAGAAACACTTACACAAAACACATGTTAGAGAGAAAAATAGATGTATGCAGTGTACAGACGAGAGACACTTACACGAAACGCATGTTAGAGGGAGAAATATATGTATACAGTGTACGATGATATCATTATATTAGAACACTCTATACACGTGAATATGTGGCCTAGGGATTGTTAACTTGGCTTACAATCCCAACGTGCCAGGTTTAAATCAAGTCGTGCTCAGTCTAGGAATTTGTTCATAATAGGACAACTATCCTTAATCCACCCTGATGTAAATCGGTAGCTGAATAAATGGGACAATTTTGGAACCTTTGCGGAAGCTATACAGTTCATGCTATGTCATCGGCACTTTTAGCAATGGTAGAAGGTGTGCACACATCTGGGCGTCCAGGTATAATAAGTATGTTCTATGAGTCAGATTTCATGTCTCTATATACGGTGAACGATTGAGAAACTGTGTTAAATCAATGTGTTACACATCAAACTAAAACACCCAGTTAAAAATAGGCTACAGAGTACCAACTTCATCCATATATCAAACCACCTACACCAAAAATATGGAGAACTAATTCTCAACCAACCTAGAGAAATATGAATGCTTATCAATTATGAAGAGCCAAGCTGCAACATAAACAACATCGAAATAAGTACAGAGATTCCAGGAATAAGAAGAAAAGACCTACACAGTGTCCACGAGCTGAAAATGTTAGCACAAACAATGATTGAGGAGAAATATAATACCATGGAATGGACACATGTATACACAGATGGTTCAGCAGAGGGGGCAGGTCGAAACGGGTGAGGAGGCATATTCATAAGACACAAAAGTGGAAATATAACAGAAGAGGCCCTCCCAACAGGAAAGGTTGTCCACAAACCTTAGAGCAGAATCAATGGCCCTCCTGCGAGCACTGAGAATACTTCAACCAGAAAGGCAACCGCCAACAAAAATAGCTGTATTCACAGACTGCAGATAAGTATTAGAGACAATACAAAAAATAAACAACGAACCACTGTTAACAGAGATCAGAGCAGAACTAGGAAAACTCAAGAGATCCTCAACAATAGCGCTCCAGTGGCTACCCTCCCATTGCGGAATCACGAGAAATGAGGGAGCTGATGCTCTAGCAAAAATTTGCAGCAAAACGGCACAATTTAATAATTGAGTACCATACAGAGAAATCAAGAACATCATCTGAAATCAGTGTATACATCAATGGAGAGAAAACAGAAATGTAAGCAGTACACCAGACCCAATTCACCAACTCAAAAGAAATCAAAAACTACCTTATTTCGCCTGAGAACTGGACACTGCAGACTACTAGAACATCTATACCGACTAAAAATCTCACACATCGATGATTACCCATGTGGAACGGGATACCAGAACCCTGAACATATTCTACAGGAATGCCCAACCTATAAGGACATGAGAAGCCATACGTGACCAGAGGGTGCGGAGCTGAAACAAAAGCTGTGGGGCAGCCGCTCCGACCAGGTGAATACTACAGCCTTCATCATGGCGACTGGCCTTCAGATATAGCATGGCCAAAAGATCCTGAACGAAAAGAAGAGGAGACGAAAAGAGAACAATGTGTGCTTGGTTAAACAAGTCAGATAATACAAATTCGTCGGTAGTGTATTCCCACATCAAGGAAGAATTGGCAAAGAGGTGGAATCAAGAATCGATAAAGCAAATACAGTTTCGTATAAGCTCTCATCTTTATTAAGACACTTACACATCCCGGACGAAACAAAGAGACAATTGATTAATAATATATTTCTACCAACTGTCTGCTACCAGTGTCTGACATAGACTATCACCAAGAAACAAGAAAGAAAATGCAAATTATTTTTCAATGACGTGTTTGAGAAAGGCGGTCGGGGTCATAAGGTTGGACAGAGTATGAAACGTAGAAGTCAGACAGACGGTGGGTGGGACATCGTGAATGGAGGCAGAAAATAGAGTGGTTAGGACACCTAACAAAAATCAGCAAACAATACCAGCTGTGTAGATCTGCAACACAATGTCAGATGATTTTAGAGCAAGTGTAAGTGAAGAGACATATACGGTCTAAGTGAAGAAACAGATGCACGTACGTTCTAAGTGATGATATATATGCATGCACGTTCTAAGTGAAGAAACAGATCCATGTACGTTCTAACTGAAGAAACAGATGCATGTACGTTCTAACTGAAGAAACAGATGCATGTACGTTCTAACTGAAGAAACAGATGCATGTACGTTCTAACTGAAGAAACAGATGCAGGTACTAAGTTAGATACATAACGACAACAGCATTGGCGACACATCTGTAACACGCACATGAAAACTACGCCTCCCACCTCGGTTGACTACACATCTGGCACACGAAGGAATATATCTCCACACGACGTCTGACGACACATCTGGCACACGAAATAATATATCTCCACACGACGTCTGACGACACATCTGGCACACGAAATAATATTTTCCTTTTCTGTTTTATTGTAAACCAGTGTGACGAACTGTTGCACATTAGAGGGCCGTATTAAGTTAACTGTAAACCTTATAAGGTCGCAGTAATTTAGCCGTACACCTTATCAGACCGCATCATTAAGTTAGCGTAAACGTAATAAGGTCACATTCAACAGTAAACCTCATAAGGTCCTATTCAATAGTATACCTAATAAGGTCCCATTCAACAGTAAACATAAAAAGGTCCCATTCAACAGTAAACCTAAAAAGGTCCCATTCTACAGTAAACCTAATAAGGTCCCATCCAACAGTGAACCTAATAAGGTCCCATCCAACTGTAAACCTAATAAGGTCCCATACAACAGTAAACCTAATTAGGTCTCATTTAACATGCTTCAGTTACATGCCCGCTAAAATGTAGATTTTTTGCGGTCGTGGTTCTAGTCAGACGGGCAGGTCTAGGTGTATTAAAGATGTTCCCTAGAACTCAGTGGTGAACAAATCAGGTGTCAGCATAGTCCTACGACTTAATAATGGTTTTTTTTTTGGTCACCAGTAGACTGGGAAGATTATTTGATTGAATCCTCTTTTCCTCATTGGTATTTTTAATTTGTTCATTTTAAAATGATGATGATGATTTAGATAATGACGACGATTTAAGCTGACCATTTTTTTTTTTAAAGTCAAGGAAGAAAAAAAAGCATATATCAATAACAATAAATGGATTTGTTCTGCAAATATTGAATATTTGAAAGGCTGCACCTAATGATATACACGCCGAAACATATATTTGAAAGGCTGCACCTAATGATATACACGCCGAAACATATATTTGAAAGGCTGCACCTAATGATATACACGCCGAAACATATATTTGAAAGGCTGCACCTAATGATATACACGCCGAAACATATATTTGAAAGGCTGCACCTAATGATATACACGCCGAAACATATATTTGAAAGGCTGCACCTAATGATATACACGCCGAAACATATATTTGAAAGGCTGCACCTAATGATATACACGCCGAAACATATATTTGAAAGGCTGCACCTAATGATATACATGCCGAAACATATATTTGAAAGGCTGCACCTAATGATATACACGCCGAAACATATATTTGAAAGGCTGCACCTAATGATATACACGCCGAAACCGGCCATGTGACAGAAGGTCGTCAACACAGACCCTTTAGGATAAAGAGCATGGACAGTTTTGATTGATTTCTTAAAGTGTCTTTTGCTTTGTTCTGGTAATAGGTTATTGGATATTTAGACCAGATATAAGCACAGTTGTGTTGCGCTAGCGTAACTGAACACAATCTATTAGAACTATTGCATTCATTACCCAATAATGACATTACTAGTGAAGTAATCGAAGTTAGTTGCAATCATCTTGTCAAGATAATGGTAAAGTTATCAAAGGTATTTGCACTCATTTGGTCAAGTTATTGGTAAAGTTATTAAAGTTAGTGGCAATTATTTGGTCAGGAAAATAGTGAAGTTATGAAAGTTTCCATCGCTTTGGTTAAGCTAATGATAAGTTATGAAAGTTTCCATCGCTTTGGTTAAGCTAATGATAAGTTATTAAAGTTTATATCGCTTTTGTTAAACTAATGATACGTTATGAAAATTACTATAGCTTTGGTTAAGCTAATGATAAGTTATGAAAATTACTATAGCTTTGGTTAAGCTAATGATAAGTTATGAAAGTTACTATAGCTTTGGTTAAGCTAATGATAAGTTATGAAAGTTACTATAGCTTTTGTTAAGCTAAGGATAAGTTATGAAAGTTACTATAGCTTTGGTTAAGCTAATGATAAGTTATGAAAGTTACTATAGCTTTGGTTAAGCTAATGATAAGTTATGAAAGTTACTATCGCTTGAATAAGCTAATGGTCGTATATGCTAGCAAGAACAGCAAACTGAATACATTCACTAACACTGAAAGGGAGGGCACTTATGATAAATGGTACATCTATTTGTTGATAGCTAATGTAGCAAACATGTTTTAAAAGAGAGCATTTGGGGTTTGGAAAGGGCCACAGCTAATTTCATTACAAAATGCTTGAATGTACACTATCATTTGCAATCTTTCTGTTCTGTAATTATCGACTTTAACTTTCGTC
This sequence comes from Ariolimax columbianus, assembly GCA_036924085.1. Lineage (NCBI taxonomy): Eukaryota > Metazoa > Mollusca > Gastropoda > Stylommatophora > Arionidae > Ariolimax > Ariolimax columbianus. Next base: position 26,030,553 of record JAVGWX010000025.1, read on the forward strand.
GTCTTTTACCTGATATATTTTGTTGTCCATTATGCCACGCTGCTAGATCAAATCTTGTAATACGGTAATGAACATAGTTGGCATTAGAACGAAGAACTTGCATAGTTTAGGATATGATTTCTGTATTTATTTATTCTGTGAGGCCGTTTTGTAAGTCTTTTTGGTTTAAAGGCCAGTTTCTTGCGCAATGGAATGCAGGCTATATCTTGACGCTGGATTGTCGGATACGTTTTCTGTCCGAAGAATTGTGTGTCTAATGTATGTATATGTTGTGTTGAGGTACTTTATGCATGCATAATTGAGTACACATATCACCGTATGCATACATCCATGAGTACACATATCCACGTATGGATAAATCCATGAGTACACATATCCGCTTACGCATACATTCATGAGTACACATATCCGCTTATGCATACATCTATGACTACACATATCCACGTATGGATACATACATGTATACACATATCCACGTTTGCCAACATCCATGAGTACACATTTCCGCTTATGCATACATCTATGACTACACATATCCACGTTTGCATACATCCATGTATACACATATCCACGTTTGCATACATCCATGAGTACACATATCCACGTATGGATACATCCATGAGTACACATATCCACGTATGGATACATACATGTATACACATATCCACGTTTGCATACATCCATGAGTACACATATCCACGTATGGATACATCCATGTTTACATTAATCTATGAATGCGGAAAAATATTTTCTTATTCAAGAGGTGTGATAATAGACGCTGGTGATCAGGTTTCTTCTCATGTCCTGGTAGAGTAATTGTGTATGTATATAATTGTCAACGTGTGTGTATCTGTGTGCCCAAGAGCGTGTGTGCTTGTATTTCTGCTTGTCACCATGTCATATTGACACAAGTCGTTATTGTAATTTACGTATCTGTTCATCAGAACATCTTGACAATGATTTGTGTCTCACACGACGCGCTGATCTTCAGAACATCTTGACAATAATCTGTGTCTCACACGACGTGCTGATCTTCAGAACATCTTGACAATGATGTGTGTCTCACATGGCGCGATGTTCATCAGAACATCTTGTCAATGATCTGTGTCTCACACGGCGCGCTGTTCCTCAGAACATCTTGACAGTTATGTGTGTCTCACACGACGTGCTGATCTTCAGAACATCTTGACAATGATGTGTGTCTCACATGGCGCGATGTTCATCAGAACATCTTGACAGTTACGTGTGTTTCACACGGCGCGCTGTTCCTCAGAACACCTTGACAGTTACGTGTGTCTCATACGGCGAGCTGTTCCTCAGAACATCTTGACAGTTACGTGTGTCTCACACGGCGCGCTGTTCCTCAGAACATCTCGACAGTTACGTGTGTCTCACACGACGCGCTGTTCCTCAGAACACCTTGACAGTTACGTGTGTCTCACACGGCGCGCTGTTCCTCAGAACATCTTGACAGTTATGTGTGTCTCAAACGACGTACTCTAATATCGCTCTCAGACTAACTTCCCCTGAATGTTCGCTTTCTGTCTGGTGAGCCTTGCAATTGTTCTTTCACATTATTACAGCAGTGGATCTCAACGTGGACCCTTGGACCCACCATTGGACCACGCCTTGTTGTCTATTGAGCCACTAGAAATAAAAACAGATGTGGAGCTAAAAGGGAGCTAGGGGTTGTCTGATTGGGCCATACAAAAAAGTCCACTTTTGGGCAGTATTATTTAACAATTTGATTTTTCTGGACACAGTCCACTTTTGGGCACTATTATTTAACAATTTGATTTTTCTTGACACACAATGTAAATGCCTGTAGGAGATGAACTGTTTCCTAAAGATGTCAAAACGTCACACATAAAATTATAAATGAGGATATTCCAGAAAGAATTACAACAGCAATAGGGCCTTTCGAATACCTTTGGAACTGTCAAATGAAAAAAAACTCACTTGGTATGGGCACATATCGAGATGACATGTTTACGATCCGGCACGGAAAGGTGCACGACAGGCGACGGAAAGGTGCACGACAGGCGACGGAAAGGTGCACGACAGGCGACGGAAAGGTGCACGACAGGCGACGGAAAGGTGCACGACAGGCGACGGAAAGGTGCACGACAGGCGACGAAGAGGACACCCCCAAACAAAGAGGTGGAAGGACAACATAAAAGAATGGACCGATCTTCTACCAGAGGAGGCAGAGGCCGCTTACAGAGAGGGGCATGTGTGGTTGTGGGGGTGTCATCATGTGTGCCTCAACGACCTCACCAGTTATGTGATGACCTGTTCTGATCTGACCTGAACAGTAAATGTGACATTCCTCTACTATCACACGCATTGACTTCTTTTGTTTCTTTGCATCATCTCTCATCTATGTTGTAATCCGACATGCTGCTAACTTTGCATTGATTAGCATGTCACTTGATACACACTTAAACAATAGAAAGGAAGTCTCAGAATATTCAAGTTCATATTGTCTATATTTCATCCAATTCAACATTTGCACGGTTATTTTCTATGCTAATGTTCTAAACATGTGCCTACAGTTTTAGCCATTGTTTTCATCAGTTAGTTAATGCAAACACATTTGTGTGTCTTCAAACCGGTTTCTTAAACTATCAAACAATGATTACCGGTAAGATAAACATCACAGTTTATTTGTTGAAGTACCTACGAGGTGTGTTCAAATAAAACCGAGCCTAACTGCACCAGTTGAATATACGTACGATGCGCATGATGACGTCACTTCTGATGTAAACAGCATACAACAACCGTCAAGTTTAAACAATGTCGGTATCCCTGTCGGTTTCCTCTGCAGACCGTTGAAATCATGGCGGGTATGACACGGAATCCGTCCAGAGTTGAACAGCGAGCGGTGATTCGGTTTCTAACAGCTGAAGGATGTTGACCAGTTGACATTAATCGCAGAATGCAGGCAGAGTATGGATCGTCGGGTTAAACTAGAAAGCTTCTAGCCCTTGGCGATAGAAGAACGTCGGATTGGAAAGGAAGCTCCAAGCCCCTGAAGATAGAGAGACGTCGGGTTGGAAAGGAAGATCCAAGCCCCTGAAGATAGAGAGACGTCGGGTTGGAAAGGAAGCTCCAAGCCCCTGACGAGAGAGAGACGTCGGGTTGGAAAGGAAGCTCCAAGCCCCTGAAGATAGAGAGACGTCGGGTTGGAAAGGAAGATCCAAGCCCCTGAAGATAGAGAGACGTCGGGTTGGAAAGGAAGATCCAAGCCCCTGAAGATAGAGAGACGTCGGGTTGGAAAGGAAGCTCCAAGCCCCTGACGAGAGAGAGACGTCGGGTTGGAAAGGAAGCTCCAAGCACCTGGACCCGACTCCTCCCGTATTTGTGGAAAAGATGAGGGTTTAAACAAAGATTATGCCGGTTAAGGTTTTTATTATGTTTTTGAGCTGAGATTGTGTACACGTTCATGTAAACATCATTGCTCTAGTGTTTACATTAAGAAAATAATCAAGATGCTCAGATGAAGCGAGCCAAACCTGACCGCTGGCGCCAAAGACAGTGACACAGAGCTATCAAGGTCTTCTCCAACCTCTACATTGTGATTCTACATCACAGGCTGGCTAAGGAGAAGGGATCAAAGAGGAAATGCTAACCCGATACCGTAAAAATGCCAACTGAAGTCGGATGTGTCGAACCGAATGTTGAAAATATCTTGTCAAGCTGTAAATCTGCGACTCAACGCAATTCGTTAACCGGACTACATCCCACTACTTACAACGCCCTTGTCAATGCTTTTTGTCGGGAGTTTGAGAACAAACGACGGAAAAGAAGTGAGTCAGAAAATGACTGTAAACTCCTTGATGTCAATTACAGCTTAAATAAATAAAACATAATCTCGAAACCAAGCGAGTTGAAGATTAGTTTTGGTATTTGTAGATAGCGACTCGATACGAAACAGTGGACATCTCCAATCTATAGTAAAAGACAGAACATACATGTGTCTTTGTTCCGTCTTACTAGCCGTTCAGCCAGGGTAAAACAGAGGACGTGACGCTTTCACAGATAATTGTGTCTCTAATTTCAGGGTCATCTCAATTATTTTCAGCTCTCTGTGTCGCTGTCTTCTCTAGTTATTTAACGTTCAAACCGTCTGCTGTGATATTTATTGCGACGTTACAATTGCACATCTCATTTTGTCTGGGTTTTCTGATTGAACGCACCATTTTTTGCACGCAGCTCAATCTCTTTTCGAGTCTGTGTCTGTGAAGATGAAAGAGACATCCAGCCACATACTCTGGAAATATATTGTCACAGAGCTACAGATGTTGAACAAAAGTGGGAAAATTTCAAAACAGTTTTAGAACAACAAAGTGGAATGCGTTTCATGTAGGGAGGTAAACACCAAGCATAAAAAAGTGGGTAACTAGATCTGTAGTTAAATGTAGAAGAGCTAAACATAAAGCATATACAAAAATAAATAAAGGCATGTAAATATATCTCAAATATTTGGACAAGCAGAACATAGCTCAGAAAGTGAAAATAGACTTCGAAAAAAAAACTTCCTAATATGATCAAGACCGATAGTAAAAGTTTGTTTTCTTATTTTAGAAATAAACAAAGAACGAAAGACAAAGTAGGCCCTCTCATAGATAGCACAGGTAAAATAATAAGAGAAAATAGAGAGACAGCTATTTTACTAAATCGATACTTTTGCACAGTCTACATAAAATACGACTGCACCAAGATCCCAGAGCCTAAATATATGTTCAAATATGAAAGGGATTTATTGGGATCAAAATCATTGTGTATTACAGAGGAAATGTTTGTTTTTTAAATTGGATGGGTTGAATGTGGATAAATGCCCAGGTCAAGATGGTATCCAGTCAAAAGTGCTATTTGAAATTAGAGACCAACTAGTAAAACAGTTGGCTATATTATTGTCTCAATCACTTGCAAAAGGTATTGTTCCAAGAGATTGGAAAGATGCAGGAGTGATCCCTTTATTCAAAAAGGGAAAGAAATCAGATCCAGCAAATTATAGACCGGTGAGTTTAACAAGCATAGTCTGTAAACTGTTAGAGTCAAAAATCAAAGATAACATTGAAATGCATCTAGACAGGTTTAATCTAATCAGAAATAGACATCACGTGTTTACTAGAAGGGGATCATGCTTAACACATCTATGGGAGTTCATGGAGGAGGTTACTAAAATGATAGATAAAGGAGAGCCAGAGGATGTTATTTATATAGATTTTGCAAAGGCTTTTGATAGAGTACCTCATCGAAGATTATTTTAAAAGTTAAAATCACGTGGAATAGGTGGGGAAATTGCCGAATGGATTGAAAGTTGGTTAACGGGAAGAAGGCAGAGGGTGGGCATAAATAAGGGGTACTCTGAGTGGTGTGAAGTAAAAAGTGGAGTTCCACAGGGCTCGCTTTATGGACTGATATTGTTTTTGGACATTGATATAGGATCCATGATTGAAAAATGTGCAGATGACACAAAAGTATGTAGCAGAGACTCCTCTATAGCAGAGGTGGATATGTTGAGGTCGAATTTAGATACATTTCGAGACTGGTCTGTGAAATGGCAAATGGAGTTCAATGTAGATACATTTACAGTTATCCACATGGGTAGATCCAATATGGAATATAATTATAGAATGGGTGAGAACAATATTAGAAAGATAGATAAGGAAAGGTACCTAGGGGTTATAACAGATCATACAGGTAAGGTGAGTGAGCACGTGCAGGTAGCAGTGAAAAGGGCAAATGCAAAGCTAGGTATGATGAAAAGAAATATTAAACATAGGAGCAAGGAAGTGATAGTCAAACTGTATAAAGTATTAGTTAGACTGTGTACAGGTTTCGAGTCCTTATCGTTGAGGAGATATAAACATGCTGTAAAGGATGCAAAGAAAAGTGACAAAACTGAAAGTGGGATTCCATAATTACAGTTACAAGACTCAGAAAAACCGGCCTACAGTGAAGAGATAAGAATTCGAGGTGACCTAATACAGGTTTATAAGATAATCACAGGAACGGTGAAATTAGACTTTAACAAGTGTTTCCAAATACAACCACCAAGGACTACAAGATGATGGCATAGCTACACATTAACTAAAGAAAGGATCAGATTAAATATTAGGAAATATGTTGTTAGGCAGAGAATGGTGAATGCTCGTAATGAATTACCCCAGGAGGTGGTGGAGGCAGGTACAGTTAATATATTTAAGAATATATTGGATGCGTATAGTTACTAGAGCAGGGAAATGCAGATGTGACTGGTTGTATACAGACTCTGACGAGTCTTCTAATCCAGTATAAAGACGTTAAGTTGAGTTAAGTTGAAGTTTGAATATGCAAGGGTGGTAATGTGAAACCGGATAAAGAGTGCTACATCTCAATGTGTTAACACAGCTCAGAGAATAGAAGGTGAAGTGGTAAGAGAGTGAGATGGAGAGAGATAGAGCGAGAGAGAACGAGATAGAGCGAGAGAGAGCGAGCGCGAGATAGCGAGAAAGAAAGAGCGAGATAGCGAGAGAGAGAGCGAGAGAGAGCGAGAGAGAGAGCGAGAGAGAGAGCGAGAGAGAGCGAAAATAGATATCGAGAGAGCGAAAGAGAAAGAGCGAGAGAGAGAGCGAGAGAGAAAGCGAGAGAGAGCGAGAGAGAGAGAACGAGAGAGAGTGCAAGAGAGGGAAGCTAATGTCAATTAAATATACATTGCTGATGTTTAATGAGTATGTTGAGTGCCTACAAAGAGTATGTTGAGTGCCTACAAAGAGTATGTTGAGTGCCTACAAAGAGTATGTTGAGTGCCTACAAAGAGTATGTTGAGTGCCTACAAAGAGTATGTTGAGTGCCTACAAAGAGTATGTTGAGTGCCTACAAAGAGTATGTTGAGTGCCTACAAAGAGTATGTTGAGTGCCTACAAAGAGTATGTTGAGTGCCTACAAAGAGTATGTTGAGTGCCTACAAAGAGTATGTTGAGTGCCTACAAAGAGTATGTTGAGTGCCTACAAAGAGTATGTTGAGTGCCCACAAAGAGTATGTTGAGTGCCCACAAAGAGTATGTTGAGTGCCTACAAAGAGTATGTTGAGTGCCTACAAAGAGTATGTTGAGTGCCTACAAAGAGTATGTTGAGTGCCTACAACGAGTATGTTGAGTGCCTACAAAGAGTATGTTGAGTGCCTACAAAGAGTATGTTGAGTGCCCACAAAGAGTATGTTGAGTGCCCACAAAGAGTATGTTGAGTGCCTACAAAGAGTATGTTGAGTGCCTACAAAGAGTATGTTGAGTGCCTACAAAGAGTATGTTAAGTGCCTACAAAGAGTATGTTGAGTGCCTACAAAGAGTATGTTGAGTGCCTACAAAGAGTATGTTGAGTGCCCACACATAGTATGTTAAGTGCCCACAAAGAGTATGTTGAGTGCCCACAAAGACTATGTTGAGTGCCCACAATGAGTATGTTGGGTGCCCACAATGAGTATGTTGAGTGCCCACAATGCGTATGTTGAGGGCCCACAATGCGTATGTTGAGTGCCCACAATGCGTATGTTGAGTGCCCACAATGAGTATGTTGGGTGCCCACAATGCGTATGTTGAGTGCCCACAATTATAATATTGAGTGCCCACAAAGAGTATGTTGAGTGCCTACAAAGAGTATGTTGAGTGCCCACAAAGAGTATGTTGAGTGCCTACAAAGAGTATGTTGAGTGCCTAAAAAGAGTATGTTGAGTGCCTACAAAGAGTATGTTGAGTGCCTACAAAGAGTATGTTGAGTGCCTACAAAGAGTATGTTGAGTGCCTACAAAGAGTATGTTGAGTGCCTACAAAGAGTATGTTGAGTGCCTACAAAGAGTATGTTGAGTGCCTACAAAGAGTATGTTGAGTGCCTACAAAGAGTATGTTGAGTGCCTACAAAGAGTATGTTGAGTGCCTACAAAGAGTATGTTGAGTGCCCACAAAGAGTATGTTGAGTGCCCACAAAGAGTATGTTGAGTGCCTACAAAGAGTATGTTGAGTGCCTACAAAGAGTATGTTGAGTGCCTACAAAGAGTATGTTGAGTGCCTACAAAGAGTATTTTGAGTGCCTACAAAGAGTATGTTTAGTGCCTACAAAGAGTATGTTGAGTGCCTACAAAGAGTATTTTGAGTGCCTACAAAGAGTATGTTTAGTGCCCACAATGAGTATGTTGAGTGCCCACAATGAGTATGTTGAGTGCCCACAATGCGTATGTTGGGTGCCCACAATGAGTATGTTGAGTGCCCACAATGTGTATGTTGAGTGCCCATAATGCGTATGTTGAGTGCCCACAATGAGTATGGTGGGTGCCCTAATGCGTATGTTGAGTGCCCACAATGAGAATATTGAGTGCCCACAAAGATTATGTTTAATGCCCACAATGAGTATGTTGAGTGCCCACAATGAGTATGTTGAGTGCCCACAATGCGTATGTTGGGTGCCCACATCGAGTATGTTGAGTGCCCACAATGCGTATGTTGAGTGCCCACAATGCGTATGTTGAGTGCCCACAATGCGTATGTTGATTGCCCACAATGAGTATGTTGGGTGCCCACAATGCGTATGTTGAGTGCCCACAATGAGAATATTGAGTGCCCACAAAGAGTATGTTGAGTGCCTACAATGAGTGTGTTTACTCTTTCATTCCTCATGAAAAGGGCGGTAAATGTCGGGTTTCAATATGATTCCTCCTATTCTGAACATGCTGATGAAGGTGGACTGGGGTCCACCGGATTGTTGTGCTATGGTTGGCTTCAGCTGCGTTTCGCTCACTACTACGGGGATCAAGTGGACCTCCACAACGTTTGTCAGACTTGTTTTTTTTGTTTAGTAAGAAGTACATGAAAGTAATATCAGGTTCTTGTACAGTAGGTCCAATACTGGCTTAATAATGCATTTGAAAATCCTTATCTTTGTGTCAGATTTCAAACATTCGGTCAATAAAAAGCCCTCATAGGTAATGTGTGATGTAGTCTGATATCATTTTCTGCGCCTCATGTGTATGATTGGTCCCAGATCAGTAAATGTGTCCACTTTTGTAGTGTAGTATGTACGATTGGTCCTAGATCAGTAAATGTGTCCACTTCTGTAGTGTAGTATGTACGATTGGTCCTAGATCAGTAAATGTGTCCACTTCTGTAGTGTAGTATGTACGATTGGTCCCAGATCAGTAAATGTGTCCACTTCTGTAGTGTAGTATGTACGATTGGTCCCAGATCAGTAAATGTGTCCACTTCTGTAGTGTAGTATGTACGATTGGTCCTAGATCAGTAAATGTGTCCACTTCTGTAGTGTAGTATGTACGATTGGTCCTCGATCAGTAAATGTGTCCACTTCTGTAGTGTAGTATGTACGATTGGTCCTCGATCAGTAAATGTGTCCACTTCTGTAGTGCCGCAGGATACGACATAATCCTACACCAAGATTGCATTCACTGGAATCGGGCAACCTCGAGAAACGACTCAATCGGCTAAATCTTTCAATACCAAAGCACCATAAATCCCATCCCTGATAGAGTACCTCGATCCAGGGATCAAGCTTTAGGAGGATCCTGATCCTGGACATCCCTGATCCTGGACATCCCTGATCCCGGACATCCCTGATCCTGGACATCCCTGATCCTGGACATCCCTGATCCTGGACATCCCTAATCCTGGACATCCCTGATATTGGACATCCCTGATCCTGGACATCCCTGATCCTGGACATCCCTGATCCTGGACATCCCTGATCCTGGACATCCCTAACCCTGGACATCCCTGATCCTGGACACTCCTGTTCCTGGACATCCCTAATCCTGGACATCCCTGATCCTGGACACTCCTGTTCCTGGACATCCCTAATCCTGGACATCCCTGATCCTTCTCACTTTGGAAGACAGTAACACGATTCGAACTGGCGTATCATGATGTAGGAGAAACATGTACAAATACGTTCTCTCAAACGGCGATACATGTGACAGCGGTTCGGTCAAGATCTAGGTCATCTGATGATGTGCCCCAGCCCTCCGGATACATGTGACGAGAGTGATATGCTGAAAGTGAGTGACAGGTCACTTCAAGTTCCTGAACACTGGATGAACACTACATGACGTGGTGCTTAGACACATAAAGTAAGTCCCCACATCCAAACCACATAAACTGTATTGTAATATCGTTAACATTGTGGATTCTCCAAAATGTAGATCTATCTTTTTCAATCCGCTGTATTAATGTATGAAGCCACTGCTCTAGTCGTTCTAATTTAATGAGCATGTGATGGCAGTTCTAAGACATTCAAGCTAACTTATCACCAAAGTTCGGATCCTCTTTTTGTGTCGCCATAGTCCAGTTAAGGCCAGTATTATTTCAATCAGTTTTAGTTTGCAAATCAATATATGTGTTGCTCTTCTTAAAATTGAACAGTTCTACGAATACTAGTTTCAATATGTGCGTTTTCTGTGAATGTATATACGCTGTATAATAATGTGCGCCAGAGAGCCACGAGTTTAATACGCCAATATGATTGTATTATTATGTTGCCCACATTTATCTGCAGTGTAATTTTCGATGCTTGTTTTCGTAGCGTGTGTCCAATCCATTTCCCTCTGTCTCTCTCTCAATTTAAAGCTCTATTAAGCGTAGCGATAACTTCGCCCACAGACAAACTACCATCTTATATTTACAATATCTTAACGATCATGTATATATCAACAATTAAACGCGCATTGCAACTCCACATGCGTTGTGATATAGAGTATATCGATGGATGAACGAATATATCGATCATTTCTTTGCAATAATACTGTCTGTTTCCGGTGATTAAAGATGGATGTAATTGATTTTACTTATGCTAAGATGGCCTTCATTATATATACAATACTAAATCCCTACAACTGTTTTTTGTTGTTGATGTATGTGTTTATTATTTTAAGTAAAATCAATCATATTAGCAATGGCTGTTGTGGATAACAGAAAATGTAGTCGATAATCCACTGAATTTCGTGTCCGCTGTTTTATTCAATCACCTAATAATGTAGCATTGTTACTGAGCCTAGTTAACACACCTACACTTCCTCATCAACCTCCTGGGGGACCGACATCAGCCCCCTCGGGATGTGAGAAAAGCTACTACAGCCAGCGACTTTACGGTTTGTTTTTTCAGGGCGCACAAAAGAGTAAACTTACTAATTGTTTTTGGACATTCATCAACAACGCCACTTTCATAGCAAAAGAAACGGTCGCGTAAAGCTGTCATCCCACACGTAGCTAACCCAAACAGGCAAGATGGACAACTATTTGTAAACTAACTGATGAATCATTTCAAGACAATCAAAATACCACAGTGAAGCAGTCAAAACGAAACTAAAGTGGACAAAGAAATGCATCGTATGACGTTAACGGTCAAAGCTAGTAAACCACACAATATAGACGGAACACGAATTGTACGAGCAATGCCTGTTATTATTTATATTTCAATGAATCTGAACGCTCATGTATATCCAAATCATCTCTTTGAACACGTTATCAGTATCCAGATGTAAAGATGAAATGGTAGATAATGTGGAAAAAACAAAAGTGCAACCATTCTTCAGGTTGACAGAAGTGCCTTAGAAATAGATCAATCTACTACATCAAATAATGAAGCCCTTATCATGTGCGTAGTTTATACGAGGGGCGTTCGGGAAGTTGTGAACCACATCGTTTTTCTCAGGAGCCGTTTATTCAAAAGGCATGACACTTCTACACAATATACATGGATATATCATGTGAACATATGTACTATTCAACATAATCCACAACAATGTGTACAGCTTTATGCAATCGTGAAACAAGTGCATGTATTCATAGCTCGTAAAAGATGTTGTCTTGATCATGCAGGCATTTCTTGGCGGCATGAATCACTTCTTCATCATCTTAAAACATTGTCCCAAGGAGTGCATCTTTGAGTGGATCAAACCGATGAAAATCAGAGGGTGCCAAATGGGGACTATAGGCTGGGTGGGCTGGTACGGTCCAACACCAATCTGGTGATTGCTTCCCGTATTGCCAGACTTGTTTGAGGGCGTGCATTGTCGTGAAGGAGAAGCAGGTCTGCTGGATATTTTTGTGTGGCCGAACCCTGTGGAAACGTCGGTTGAGTTCGTTCAATGTCTTAATGGAAGTTTGCGAATTGATTGTTTTTCCTCTTGACATCACATCCACAAGAATCACACCTTCAATATCCAAAAGATAGTGACTATGACCTTTCCAGCTGAAGGAGTCTTCAATATTTGCTCCCCCTGGTGACTGTGGGTGATTCCACTAGATGGTCTGTTCTTGCTGTCTCAGGATGTACCCAGGTTTCGTCAGATATTAGTCATAGCAAAATGTTTTCTCTATCAGCATTGAAACGCTACAACAATTCAGAAGAATTGTTTTCATTTGTGAGACTTCGAAGAAAACCTCTTGCACAAACCTTAGAAAATCCGGAGTTTATATTATTGCATTTGTGCATTACCAATGCTGATTGACAGCTGTAAGGCCAGTTGTTGATTAGTGATTCGTCTATCAGTAAGAATAATGCTCTCAGTCCATTTCAACATTTCTGCGTTTGTGGCTGTGACAGGACATCTACTGCGTCTTGTAGGCAGGGGTTCCTGGTACAGTCGTACAACATGACCAAACAAAGAAACATGACCAAACAAAGAAACATGACCAAACAAAGAAACTTGACCAAACAAAGAAACATGACCAAACAAAGAAACATGACCAAACAAAGAAACATGACCAAACAAAGAAACATGACCAAACAAAGAAACATGACCAAACAAAGAAATATGACCAAACAAAGAAATATGACCAAACAAAGAAACATGACCAAACAAAGAAACTTGACCAAACAAAGAAACTCGACGACGGTCAAGTGTTTCTGAAATTGGGGGAAGGCATGTTTCAGAAGAGACCTCCAAGTAGCCGGTGTAGTCTTGCCATCGGATGCTCATGATACGCCTCTGGTTGTGCATATGAAAGGCTTGCAGTTGGTGCCCTCCGCAGTGTGACCTTGAGTTTCAATACCCTTGGGTGCTGTGGAAAATGAGATTCTGAACTTTGGTCTTGGCCCAGGATACAGACAGACCTAGGGAGGGCCTTTTACTGTCTAACATTTCCAGAGAGCGATGTAGCTCAAATCAGTCTGTGCCAAACAGGACATTGTTGTCCGTGTAAACGAGATCAGTGAAGACTTGACTGATCAGCAGCTATAACCTCCTGATGGGCGCTGAGGCGGTCAAGAAGCCAGTCGACTGTCCGGCAGAATAGGTCAGAGACAAGAACACACCCCAGTCTGACACCCGAAGTCGTGAGGAATCTTTCAGAGAGAGAGAGTGCCACCCAATCGAATTCTGGGGCCCGTATCCTTGTGTAGCTCCTTGATGAGATTCAACAGGTGGGCCTGGGTGCCTATTTCTTTGAGGGCTTTCCATAAAGTCGGCTGATCAACCGAGTGGAAGGGGGACTTCAAGTTCACGTATGCAGCGTACACGGGGCGACTCAAGGTCCGGTGCAGTTCGGCGAGGGGGCACAGAACAAGGATAGCGTCGGTTTATAGAATGACACTGTATAAAGCCAAACTGTTCTGGGCGACGTTTTGTGCTCAAGCGAGGCTTGAGTCTAGCCAGTAGCACCTGGGCAAACACCTTCCCTAGAACCGAGAGTTGTGTTATAGACCTGTAATTACTGCAGTCTTTGCGACTCCCCTAGCCTTTGTACAGGGAGACGACGACCCCTTCGCGCCAGTCGGCTGGGACGTATATCCCGTCCTCAATACTTCCAGAAATAAATCATATATTTGAAATAAGTACTGTTTTAATTTTAGGAAAACCAATTCATAATATATGTATTTACTTTACAACTAACTGTGGCTATTTAAGGCAGTGAATCACGGAGTTAAAATACTGGAACGGTGCAATATCAATTTCGTTGGTTCGACCGTGTCTGCAGAGTGAAGGGGGATTCAGTGGTCTTCATGTAAGGTGTCCGCCTCGTGTGCTAGAGGTCGTATGTTCGAATCACGGTTGACATCGGGTTCTTTTCACTTGGATCTTCGGGTCAAATTTACCTGATCTCTGGGTAGTGATATCGGACTACCGCGTCCAAGGTCGAGCATGTTAAAAGTCCATCGACTGTTACAAATCATAATGAGTTGGCTAATGTTCGGAAATTATTCAAACAATAAAGTTTCTACCTCAAATTATTTGTTTTTATTATAATTATTTCCCCCTGACCTAGTTAGCCACTGGAAGTTTGAAATACCTGCCACGGATAGCCTTCGGCTACCTGGCAACAACAATTAATAAACATGCCTGTTTGAATAATAGGATTCCAAGAATTTCATGTAAGTGGTCATGAGAAACACGGGGTCAGAAGTCCTGACCTCCAGGACGACCCAAGGCACTCTGGGATGACGACATTACATAGTCTATTAGAGACGTAGATTAGACTGGAACTAGACCAAGAGGAAGACAGTGGTTAGAAAGGTCTGACTTTTTTTCTGTTAGACCTCTACCCCCGTGATCCCCGTAGTAGTGAGTATTACACAGTTGAAGCCCAGCATAGCATTTCCGCTTGGATGATCACGTGCAACCTTCATCGGTATGCTCCAGATGCGAGGAAAGCTACTACAAAAATAGGTAAGTCCGGTAGAAGACTGTATACGGGAACGTACAGAGGAGCGACTAAGGGAGTAAGGTAGAAGACGCTCCACTCCGATGTAAAAACGAATGCATACGTAAGTAATGCAGAAGACTATAACAGAGGAGCGGCTAAGTAAGTCAGATGAACCGAATGTAATTCAATGTGCCATTTCACACCAAGAATAGAGGATACTCTAGTTAGATATACACATAAATTCACATCCAGAAAATAGAGTATTGTAGTTAGATTCAGACATAATAAACAGAAAAGAGCGTGCTCTAGTTAGATTCAAACATATTAAACTCACATTCAGAAGATATTTCCCACAGCACCCCAGGGTATTGAAACTCAAGGTCACACTGCAGAGGGCACCAACTACTACGGGGATCATATCGATCCTTATTTCGTCAGCCAGACTGCTTCGAAAAAGAGGCTGTTTCCAGATACAGGTACATGGAAGAGATAGTGGTCTTGGTCAGTTTGTTGTGCCTGACCCTAACGCAAATTCGTTGTCAATAAATTGTTCCTGACCAGACTAGCGTCTCAGTTCCCCAGAAAAGATGGTATTCTAGTTAAATTTACACATAAACCCACGCCAAGAAAAGATGGTATACTAGTTGGATATACACATAAACCGCCAGCAATGAAATACGGAATTCTAATTAGATGTAAAGGAGATATCAAGAAACCCGGCAAGTGACAGTGTTTCAACGGTTTCCTGGTCACGTTGGCCCAGATGTATCATGTAAGTAAAATATTGAAGTCTGGGAAATGTTCACGACCCCATCTCTTGGATCAATACTCTAAAACATTTGAGTCTGTCTCAAAGAAGTTGGCTTAGAGACGAAGTTGTTTGTGACTTTGATTTATAATCTCATAAAAGATGTGATCAAAGTTAGTCTAATAAAAAACACAGGCATACACAGACACATATACGAGGCGTGTTCAAATGAAACTGGACCTAACTGAACCAAGTGGACATACGTACGATGCGCATGATGACGTTATTTCTGATGTAAACAGAACATACCAACTGCCCAGTTTGCAAAATTTCATTATCCTACGACTCATAGTTTTCTCAGCAGACCGTTGAAAACATGGCGGGTGTGATACGGAACCTGTCCAGAGTTAATCAGAGAACGGTGATTCGGTTTCTAACAGCTGAAGTGAAGAACTGGACAAGAATGTTTAAAGGATGTGAGTTAACGAAATATCTTCCGAGACCAGGTCAGGGGCAAATTGTTGCGTCAGAAGATGGCATCGCCAAGGTTAATGCAGCAATTCGGGTTGACCGTCGCCGGAGCTTACGTTCACCACACTTTTGCCACGACACACTGCCTGCATTATGGGATTAATGTCAACTGGTCGACATCCAGCAGCTGTTAGAAACTGAATCACCACTCGCAGATCAACTCTGGAGGGATTACGTTTCCCACCCGCCATATTTTCAACAGTTTGTTGATGAAAATAGAGTCGGATGATAATAATTGTTTGTCAAACTTGACGGTTGGTATATGCTGTTTACATCAGAAGTGACGTCATCGTGAGCCTCGTAAATATGTTAAATTAGTGCAGTTAAGTCCGGTTTCCTTTGAACACGCTTAGTATATCTATAGACAAAAATTGATACAGAAACATATAACAATACACATAGACACTCTAATACCAACACATATACACCCCATTAAAACATGCAAACAGTAATACAGACGCAAATGCACCCCCCCCCCCCCGCCCCTACTACAAACAAATACATACACACTGATTATAGACACACATACACTGATTACAGACACACACACATACTGCTTACAGACACACACACACACACACTGATTACAGACACACACATACACTGATTACAGACACACATATCAAAGTAAAGCACATCAGTATGCCCTGGCCAGATAAAAAGAAGGGGATACACTTGAGGTTATGGATAACTTACATTGTGATACACTTGAGGTTATGGATAACTTACATTGAGATACACTTACGTTTATGTATAACTTACATTGGGATACACTTGAGGTTATGGATAACTTACATTGAGATACACTTGAGGTTATGTATAACTTACATTGGGATACACTTGATGTTATGGATAACTTACATTGGGATACACTTGAGGTTATGATAACTTACATTGGGATACACTTGAGGTTATGGATAACTTACATTGGGATACACTTGAGGTTATGGATAACTTACATTGAGATACACTTAAGTTTATGTATAACTTACATTGGGATACACTTGAGGTTATGGGTAACTTACATTGAGATACACTTGAGGTTATGGATAACTTACATTGGGATACACTTGAGGTTATGGATAACTTACATTGGGATAGAGGAACCAACACGATACCAGAACAGTATAACATTTCAAGAAAGCCAAAAGTATAAACATAGAAAAGGGTCCAAACAACGGACAGGTAAAAATGACGTTCATCAAAATGATGTCCAGAGACGTTACTAGAAATATGAAAACCAATTGTGTGTAAACCATATCCACAACAGACGTTACAGTGTAATGTATGCATGCCATATCCACAACAGACGTTACAGTGTAATGTATGCATGCCATATACCGCCCACGTGAACTACCAAAATAGCAAAAACCACAACTGCGCAAGAGGGTATTCAGACTGGCTGTCTGGTCACTGATGGTTATGTTTAAGTCCGTGATGTCTTCATGGGGAGAGAAAGAGATAGAGGGAGGGAGAGAGAGAGAGAGAGAGAGAGAGAGAAAGAGAGAGAGAGATTTGTTGTTGTTGTTTGCCCATAATGAGTAGGATTACTCTTTTGTGCGCTCTACAAAGGACGTTAAATGGCGGGTTGTCGTAGTTTTCCTCACATCCCGGTCGTGCTGATGAAAGTAGACCAGGTTCCTTCATGTAGCCTTATCAATGCATGCTGTCTTACCAGGTGTTAGTCTCCTGTACCCAGAAAACGTGTCTTAATCTTAGCCTACCTGATACTGATGTATTGCGAAATGTTTCTAAAAGTGTCGCAACTTACCCATTTCAACAAAAATATTGATACGCGTCGAACATGTGATGCAGCATTTGTCTGCTACTGTTGTTTTGAAAATATACACGTGCAACAGTTTTTGTTGGGTTTTGTCTTTAGTATTATTGTTGTTGTTTGTTGTTGTTGTTTGTTGTTGTTGTATGCTTTCGTTGAGTAGGTTTTGTGCCCCCTAAAAATGACGTTAAATGGTGGGTTGTAGTAGCTTTTGTCACATCCAGAGCGTGCTGATGAAGGTGGACCGGGGTCCTCCAGGTGGTTGTGCTATGCTTGACTTTATCTCCGTGTCGCTAACTTCTACGGGGATCACGTCGAACTTTACCTTAGGTTCATTTTGTCATACATGTTATTTTGCTGTCTTTTTTAAATATTATTTTTCTTAAAATTTTGATTGATTGGTAAAAGGTTAATATTCTGGCAAGTAAGTTATAGTACACAAAGGGTTAACCCAAATCAGGTCTTACCTGGGGAAGCAAGCCACACCATCAACATGGTTTAACCATTATTAGGTTTTATCTGAGATAGCATGCCAACTATCGAAATGGGTTAACCCTTATTATGTCTTACCTGAGGCAGCAAGCCAAACCATCAAAATGGTTTAACCCTTATTATGTCTTACATGAGGCAGCAAGCCACACCATCAAAATGGTTTAACCCTTATTAGGTCTTATCTGAGACAGTATGCCAACTATCAAAATGGTTTAACCCTTACTAGGTCTTATCTGAGACAGCATGCCACACCATCAAAATGGTTTAACCTTTATTAGGTCTTATCTGAGACAGTATGCCACCGCGTGCAAATTGTAAGCACGCGGCGATATCGCCAGAAAGAATTGGGAAATGTGTAAAAAGATGCACGCCTAATCAAATAAGGCCCCAATGACAACTTAACAACAAGAAGCTGCAGTGAAAGATTCAACTCATATTATCCTCGTCACCAGGTGGCCAGCACGTGAGCAGGATGTGAATTAGTAGAACGGTCTACCCCTTGATCGCCCAATCAAACAGCCGTACAGGTCGTCAGTCACAGTGACTAGCTTTCCATATTCTCCAAAGAAACCGTCACGACTTGCTTACTTCAGTTCATTTTGACCAATCATAGAACTTCTACGCTTTTAAGCGTCAGGTTATGGAGAGACCTATAGACAAGCCCCACTGCATTTAGGTGTCAGGTTATGGAGAGATCTCTAGACAAGCTCCACTTGCCTTTAAGTGTCAGGTTATGGAGAGATCTCTAGTGAGCCCTGCTGCCTGTCAGTGTCAGGTTATGGAGAGATCTCTAGACAAGCCACACTTGCCTTAAAGTGTCAGGTTATGGAGAGATCTCTAAATGAGCCCTGATGCCTTTCAGTGTCAGGTTATATAGAGATCTCTAGATGAGCCCTGCTGCCTTTCAGTGTCAGATTATGGAGATATCTCTAGATGAGCCCTGTTGCCTTTCAGTGTCATGTTATGGAGAGATCTCTAGACAAGCCCCACTGCAGTACTGTGTCCCTCATGCACGGTGGCATTCACCGCTTCATATAATTTTGAAAGTCACCTTTTACGTGTTTCTGTTTTTTTAAATTTTGGATCCGTTGTATCTAAATAGCATTGCTTGTTGGAGGGAGACGGATGATGTGTCGAGGTAGCCTTGTTACGTGGCCAAACCATTTTAGTTGTTGACTTTATATGTAGTCTAATACTGGTGTTGTTCTCACTAGACTTCTAATGTCATCCTTTTCCGATCATGTCTCTTCTTGTTACTCCCAATATTTTCCAGTCATGTCTCTCCTTATTACTCCCAATATTTCCCGATCATGTCTCTCCTTGTTACTCCCAATATTTTCCGATCATGTCTCTCCTTGTTACTCCCAATATTTTCCGATCATGTCTCTCTTTGTTACTCCCAATATTTTCCGATCATGTCTCTCCTTGTTACTCCCAATATTTTCCGATCATGTCTCTCCTTGTTACTCCCAATATTTTCCGATCATGTCTCTCCTTGTTACTCCCAATATTTCCCGATCATGTCTCTCCTTGTTACTCCCAATATTTTCCGATCATGTCTCTCCTTGTTACTCCCAATATTTTCCGATCATGTCTCTCTTTGTTACTCCCAATATTTTCCGATCATGTCTCTCCTTGTTACTCCCAATATTTTCCGATCATGTCTCTCCTTGTTACTCCCAATATTGTCCGATCATGTCTCTCCTTGTTACTCCCAATATTTTCCGATCATGTCCCTCCTTGTTACTCCCAATATTTTCCGATCATGTCTCTCCTTGTTACTCCCAATATTTTCCGATCATGTCTCTCCTTGTTACTCCCAATATTTTCCGATCATGTCTCTCCTTGTTACTCCCAATATTTCCCGATCATGTCTCTCCTTGTTACTCCCAATATTTTCCGATCATGTCTCTCCTTGTTACTCCCAATATTTTCCGATCATGTCTCTCTTTGTTACTCCCAATATTTTCCGATCATGTCTCTCCTTGTTACTCCCAATATTTTCCGATCATGTCTCTCCTTGTTACTCCCAATATTGTCCGATCATGTCTCTCCTTGTTACTCCCAATATTTTCCGATCATGTCCCTCCTTGTTACTCCCAATATTTTCCGATCATGTCTCTCCTTGTTACTCCCAATATTTTCCGATCATGTCTCTCCTTGTTACTCCCAATATTTTCCGATCATGTCCCTCCTTGTTAATCCCAATATTTTCCGATCATGTCTCTCCTTGTTACTCCCAATATTTTTCGCAGGCTTTCCATTTTTGCTGTTACGATGTGTCGTTTCTCAGTCCAGTTTTGACATTGGTAGTCATAGTGTCGAGACGAGAAACTTGTTGTATAAAGCTATTTTTGTTGTTATTGTCACGTGTATGCAGCTAAGTATTGGAGTTAATTGTCTAATGATTTGCCTTATTGGTTTGTTGTGGTATTCCCGCTGTAATTCTTCCGTCTGCTGATAACGTCCTCCTTAAGTATGTGTCATCCTTCACCTGTTTCATTTGGTGTTTTTCAAGGGCGATATTGATGACACCGGCTATTCTAGAAATGTGTGACCTCAGTGTTTTTAGACGTTGATTTTCAAACTGTATTATTTACTTGTTGTAGTTAGTTGATCATTATGTTGTTGCATTTTTGTGTTCTCTGAAGCTGCTATAACTGCTCTATCGTCAGCGGAAAGTTCATTTAACTGTTCTTAGTCAACCAGTTACTTCTACAGGTGTAGATGCCTCTGTTATGAGCTGGACGTAGCAGGAAGAAGGGCTCACTGCTTAGCGGGCTAGGCTCGAGTAGCTTAATACTCCGCTGCGTTGGGACAAGCGCTTACGGTAGGGGGTTAACAAATGGGCGAGTCCATCTTAATAAAATCAAAAATTGAACTGTTCACATGGGAAACATGAACAAGGAATGAAAGGGTAGAAATAGATTTGACACACCCATAGGGAGCCGCGTAGCACAGTGGTTAGCGCTCTGGCCTCGCATCTAAGTGGTCCTGAGGTCATTCCCCAGTTGGGATGATAGTGTCTTTTTTCAGACCGCAATGGCTCCCGGGTCGAGCCAGCCTTAAATGGGTACCGGTTCAGTCCGGGAAGTAAAAGCGGCGAGGGAGAGGAGATGGCTACCGTCCTCATATAGCCGATAATCTTAAATGTGAGATCGCTAACACCTCACACTCTTACGGCAGGGAAGCTATGTGTTACTTTACTTTACTTTACTTCACACAAACATACAAAGACATGCTTGCATGTAATACATTCCACCATGTACACAGTGACCGACTTTGCTATCAAACCGCTTCGGACAACACTTGGTACTGGCGATTCAATCATTTCTTGTACTCAATTTTTGGTCGTTTTGTGCGGAGCTCATATTTGATAACGGAACAACACTACCGTTGTAACAACAATAATTTCTTCACGACTAGAAATGTGAGAGTGTGTGTCTGTGAGAGTGCGGGTAGGGGTGGGATGGCGGTAGGTGGGTGGGTTTTGGGTTTGTGTGTGGGTGTCTGTTTGTTGGCACATTGGAATACTGTGTACACCGGAGGATATCAACATGATGGATAGGATACAAGGAAGAGCGACACACCTGATTGTGGAATTAGTTAAGATGAAAGACTCAGAAAAACCGGTAAAAATTAGAAGAATTCGAGGTGACAATACAGGTTGATAAGATAATCAAAGAAACGGATAAATTAGACTGTAACAATTAAACAAAAAAATGGAACCTACAAGAAAAAGAGGGCATAGTTACAAATTAACTAAAGAGAGGTCCAGATGAGATATTAGGAAATATTTGTTTAGTCAGAGAGTTAAGTCTTCGAACAGTCCTCGAGTATATATTTATATTTGAAATAAAATCTTTAAAAACAAATATCTTTAAAACTATATACAATAAATAATCTGTCACTATTGTTCTTCCATACGCACAACATACAAACCCATAATCATGACCACACATACACAATCATGACCACACATACACAATCATGACCACACATTAACAATCATGATCATACATACACACTCATGACCACACATACACACACAATCATGACCACATATACACAATCATGATCATACATACACAATCATGACCACACATATACAATCATGACCATATATACACAATCATGACACCGCATACACAATCATGACCACACATACACAATCATGACCACACATACACAATCATGACAACACATACATACTCATGACAACACATACACAATCATGACAACACATACACAATCATGACCACACACACACAATCATGACCACACAAAAAAATGACACACACACACCGGCACACACACACACACGCCGGAATACACACACAAACACTCATACACACACACCGGCACACACACACACCGGCACACACACACACACACACCCACCGGCACACACACACACACACCGGCACACACACACACCGGCACACACACACACACACCGGCACACACACACACACACCGGCACACACACACACACACACACACTGGCACACACACACACACACACCGGCACACACACACACACCGGCACACACACACACACACCGGCACACACACACACACACCGGCACACACACACACGTACACAATTTCTGCGATCACAAACCTGCAATATATCTTAACCCAAGCACTGCTCCTCTCCCAGCGCACCCCCTTAACCCAAGAACTGCTCCTCTCCCAGCGCACCCCCTTAACCCAAGCACTGCTCCTCTCCCAGCCCACCCCCCTTTCAACCCTCTAGATACAGGATGTCCCTTATTCTCCAGTTGCGCTCATGTCACGTGCATGCACGAGCGTTTGAATAGTCTGAACGTGCAAGCCGCCCAACAACCGGCCTGACCTTGAAACCAGACTTTGACTCAGAAGATCTCCGCACTATTCAAATGAAATCTGCCTCCAGTTAACTTAGATCAGTTGAGTTCAAATACCAGAGTCACATCGAGCATTACATCTAATGGATCTGCAACGTTTTCTGTGTCTTGCACTGAATGGCACAATCAATCTAGCAAGCTTTTCCCTATCCAATATTCTCATGCTATCTCCCCTTGTAAAGCGTCTAGCTGTGGCACATTATCTCTGCACATTTCTTTACAATATTGTTTTCAAAAAGGTATTATGGGTTAAACTAAAAACATGGCCTGCTAGATTTAACTACACAGCTATATTCTTATCCACCGGCAAAACTGACCAGACTTAGAGTGGTAGTAATTAGATACAATGTTGTGATACAGGGTACGATATTGCGTAGCAAACATGTCTACTGATACATTATAAAAGTGCCCAGTGCGGAGAGTTCAGATTGGTAGATTATGGCGTTTAAGTTGCCAGTACTGGCAACATCTCTCAGCCCTCGCATCTAACGGTCAATTGCTCAATTTTTATCTACATTCCTTTTTTCCATATCAGCAGTATATGCCCATCTCTCACATCCGTACACATGTTAAGACAGCAGCTTACTCTCACTGCCCTCCTGGTGTTTTAACTTTCATGGTCACAGAGATAGCATGAAGAAAGATTTATCTCCTCACGTCGTTTACCGACATTAGATGACAGATGAGATATGATGGTGAGATTTCAATCCTTCAAGTTTCGTTCTCCTCACGGACATAATATGAGCTTAGAGGAGCCACCAGGAACGGCTGTCAGCACCGACACTCGCCGAGTGATCTCTGTAGAAAATAGCGACAGCCGCTTACTATAGCCATCACAAAACAACACAAAACGACTTTGTCCTATTGCTGGGGTAGTCGAGAATTTGTGTAGGCTGGGACTACAGGCCGCTTCGCCACTGCTGTCGCGGCGTCGTGCGCTAGCTATATTTGTTTACTATTAGGGTCATTAGAAACGAGAAGGCAGATGAGAAAGTTAAAACCTGAAGTGGTGGCACATGTACTCACCACTCACCGACCTATAAACAATCAAAGACACTCATCAAACGATTCATAGCACTAAAGAGCCCGAAAAATAAAATACAGAACTTAATGATTTAAGAGCAGTACTCTGTCAACTATGCCAGCAGTCCGCACCAAAAAGAGTAGTGGTACAGTGGGTTCCATCCCATTCCATTCAAGGAAACGAGAAGGCAGACAGACTGGCAAAAGAAGGTGCAATGTTATCACAACCAGATTCTAGTGTGACCTACGAAGAGTCCAAACAGTTTATTGATACATGGCCAATTGGGAAGCAGAACACACTGGCTACACAAACAATGATGCCTATTACCAGTTGAACAGAAGAGAGCAGGTTGTGGTCATCAGACTCCGCACAGGCCCCAACAGACTGAGGTACCATCTGTTCAATAAACTGAAGATAGGTGGTACTGACGAATGCACCTGTGGTACAGGGAAAATGACCGCTGAACATCTGCTGCAAAACTGCCCGACATATGAGGACCAGAGAAAGCACATATGGCCATCACCAGTGGCAACACTAGACAAACTCTATGGCAGGGTCGACAGCCTCAGGATGACCGCTGCTTTTTTCGAACAAATTCAAGTTGACGTCTGACGTCTACGAAGAAGAAGAAGAAGAAGAAGAAGAAGAAGAAGAAGAAGAAGAAGAAGAAGAGAAAGAAGAAGAAAAAGAAGAAAAATAAGAAGACGAAACGATTCATGAGGACGAAATGGAGAGACTAGCGCACACATAATACGTGTCAGAAAATGAGGGCATAGGCAGTCTTGGCTGAGATGGGCAGACATAGATCTTCAGATCTTCAGACTCGATTGAATCGAAAAGTCTTTGAAAGAATTGAAATGACCTCAGTCACAAATGCCCTAGGAAGTCAAGGCATTGAAGAACAATTTACGCGGCATTTAGCCGAGTGGTCTGCCGGGCTCTTTGTGTATGACAAGGACAAGAATAACACCACTGCCTCACAGAGAGCATGTCGTAAAAGGCGACGAACTGTGGGACATGGCAGAACACTGGTCATGGTTAAGTGGTTTATTGATAGTAGCATAGATAACGCCTAACAGGCTGCGGATCTACTTTACTCTAGTGTTTGAGTCTATTAATGTGAACTCGCACATCGGTTAAAAGCACTACGTAAGCGATTGTCTCAACACAGAGAAGTAGTAAGTTGCTCGATCCTAGCCCGTTAGGCAGACCATCTTTCTCCGGGCTACGTCCAGCTTACACCATAGCTGGGACCTGTACAGGGACATCTGCTCCAGTAGAAGTACAGAAGCACTACAGCAGATTTAAACTAGGGCTCCTCTGCAAATATCACCTTTTTTTACCGGCCAATCATCAAACAACTTGAACGTAGCGTAGACAGGTGATACAATCTCTCCCAAACTGTTCACGGCCGCCCCTGAGGAAGTCTTCCGCATACTCAATTGAGATGACAGGAGTATTACCATAGATGATGAAATGCTCAACCACCTCCGGTTTGCAGAGTCATGATCAGCCTCATCATCAAGGAAGCTGAGCTATGTCTAAAGAAGCTGAACAATGCTAGCGAGACAGTTAATCTAAAAATAAATAGACTAAAGACTCAATGCATTTCCCTACGAGAAAATGCATTTTTGGAACTATTCCGTCAAAAAAGTGAATTTGTTTGTCAACTTGGGCCAGGATGTTAGAAGCTCGTACAGCATGCATACAGAGATATACCGAATGTTAGCAGCGGGGGAGGGGTCAGCTTGAACCGCATCATGACAGTACTTCAACAGATAAAAAATAAACAAATTGATAGTTCACACCTTCGATACCCTGGTCATTCCAGCCACGGTTAATGACGGACAATACAAGACGAAGTAATCCGACAGCAGGTGGGTGCACCACCATGCATCGAATACAAGAAAGGCAGGTAATAAAATAGTTCGAATTCCTGACAAGAATGCAATCAAAGTTACAAGCTGCACGGATATACAATACCAGTCATCAGGGTTGCAGAGCAAAAGGAAGACCAAGTAGAATATGGACAGGTGGTGTTAGTGAGATAATGAAGAAACACGGAATGACAGCATCATCAACAACACACATGGCACATGATAGAAAATGAAACCTTCCTAAGTCGTCTTCCGACACAAGAAGATAGAAGATGGTGACTGATTGTTGCACAAATATGCGCAATTCCGTGGTGCGGTCGTGAGAAAATAGCGCGCGGACTACATTATTATCAGAAACAAAGAAGTCATTTGACAAAAGGAGAGGAAAACCCCGTATAAGGTATGTTATTATCAGATCAGCTTATAATTTAGCTCAGACATGTTACAGTAACTACATGAGGCCAAACCCATAGGAGCAGCCAGAGTTATCTCACGGTACTATCAGCTGTCATCTTTGATTAATTCTAGGCAACATCTCAACAAAACAAGTTCTGCTTCCTCAGGCCTTGCACCCTAATACTCTACCTCTCTCTCTCTCTCTCTCCCTCTCTATCTCTCCCTCTCTCCCTCTCTCTCTGTCTCTCTGTCTCTCTGTCTGAGTTTTCTCGCTTCACTCCCCCCCCCCCCCCACCCCCGAAATAAATGTAACTGTTGAATCAACAAATTTAGTGATTACATTTTGTAGTCGCTGTTCCCGCTTGGGTCCATATGTTAAGAACGATTCCACATCTAATTTTGTTTGTAAATGTTGAACACAGATGCTTTCGATTGTTCATTGTGATCGCAAATGAAATGTGTTCCAGCAAACAGATTAACGATGCGTAGAGAGTCATGGATAAACGTGGTCTGGACAACCATCAAAGCATGACTAGAATTATTGAGAGTATAGATAGAAATATAACATCTCATTAACAAAATATACACCCATACACAGACAGGAGCATACACAGATATATACAGAGACACACATACACAGACAGATATACACAGAGACACACAGACACAGACATAAGCATACACAGATACACACAGAGACACACATACACAGACAGATATACACAGAGACACACATACACAGACATAAGCATACACAGAGACACACATACACATACATATATACACAGAGACACACATACACAGACATATATACACAGAGACACACATACACAGACATAAGCATACACAGATACACACAGAGACACACATACACAGACAGATACACACAGAGACACACATACACAGATATATACACACAGAGACACACATACACAGACAGATATACACAGAGACACACATACACAGACAGATACACACAGAGACACACATACACAGACAGATACACACAGAGACACACATACACAGACATATACACACAGAGACACACATACACAGACAGATATACACAGAGACACACATACACAGACAGATACACACAGAGACACACATATTTACAAACATAATGGAGTGGAATCAAAACGTGCGCATGGCAGACAGACAATGTGTAATGGTTGAGTAATATCTACATAAATGGAACAACACATTTGATTTATATGGTAGACGACATTCAAATAATTGAGTTTATATTAAAATATTAAGAAGTGTTAGTAGATCAATATGACATCACACATGATAACATTGACTTGACGTTTACATTTCGCTGATTCAGTAACCCGTGGTGGGGAGCTGGGGTACTTGGACCGGATGTGTTGTTGTGGTTATTGGAAGCCGATGCTTGCATATTATGTCTTTGATGTTTATCCATTTGCCTCGCGGTCTGCCCATGGCTCTAAGCCCCGATCTGTTACTCTTGTTTGGTTGTAATGACAGGCGATCTGGTTTCAATTTCACGAGATCATGAAGAAGTCAGATGTGTCGCAATGGTGCAAATATGGCAATCAAGGTGAAAATATGGCAATCAATGTTCAAATATGGCAATCAAGGTGCAAATATGGCAATCAAGGTGCAAATATGGCAATCAAGGTGCAAATATGGCAATCAAGGTGCAAATATGGCAATCAAGGTGCAAATATGGCAATCAAGGTGCAAATATGGCAATCAAGGTGCACATATGGCAATCAAGGTGCAAATATGGCAATCAAGGTGCACATATGTCAATCAAGGTGCAAATTTGGCAATCAATGTTCAAATATGGCAATCAAGGTGTAAATATCACAATCAAGGTGCACTTAAAACTACATCCTGATACTTGGCAAGACTCTATTCCGGACATAGCATGGTAGTGGGGGAAGAAGAAGAAGAAGAAGAAGAAGAAGAAGAAGAAGAAGAAGAAGAAGAAGAAGAAGAAGAAGAAGAAGATTCTCATGAGATTGGCAAACCTTAACCTTTTGGTTATGTCGGTGTTCCTGTGAGAATGTTAAACGCACAAATTGTATGATGTCGGTGTTCTAGGATGTTGTTCCCACAAATTGTATGATGTCGGTGTTCTTGTCAGGATGGTGTTCCCACAAATTGTATGATGTCGGTGTTCTAGGATGTTGTTCCCACAAATTGTATGATGTCGGTGTTCTTGTCAGGATGGTGTTCCCACAAATTGTATGATGTCGGTGTTCTAGGATGTTGTTCCCACAAATTGTATGATGTCGGTGTTCTTGTCAGGATGGTGTTCCCACAAATTGTATGATGTCGGTGTTCTAGGATGTTGTTCCCACAAATTGTATGATGTCGGTGTTCTTGTCAGGATGGTGTTCCCACAAATTGTATGATGTCGGTGTTCTAGGATGGTGTTCCCACAAATTGTATGATGTCGGTGTTCTTGTCAGGATGGTGTTCCCACAAATTGTATGATGTCGGTGTTCTTGTCAGGATGGTGTTCCCACAAATTGATGACTTTCTCGGGCATCTCATTTGACAGGTTGCCATATTGTTTTCATGTTCCTGGGAAAAGGGCCATGTTTGGCCCTGATAGCGCAGATATGGTAGGCAATTAATGTTTATCACTTGCCATTATGTTTCTGTACTGATGTTCTGATGTTTGTGTAGTCGTGGTGGCAATTGGTAGGTCACTGCACTTGCTTTTTGATATATATTTACAACTTATTTGTCCAAACATCCGTCCCCAGTGAAAATGCTTCCCAGGTACCTGGACTCTTGCGCCTATTTGGGCCTGCTGTTGCTGAAATGTATCATATGACGGCCTAGTGATCTGACGATTTCCATAGTTTATGTCTCGAAACCCAACGCAGAGAACATCATTGCCGAGGAGCGAGCAGGGTTCAGACAAGGAAGAAGCACGTCAGAGATTATTACGAGATATAATTACAACAGCAATATGGCCTTTTAAGACCTCTTGGCAACTGTCAAAAGAAGGAAACTCGCTTGGTACGGTCACATATCAAGATCAAATGGTCTTGCAAATATGATCCTCCAGGGAAAGGTCCATGGCAGACGACGAAGAGGCCGGCCCAAAACAGGTGGGAGGACAACATAAAAGAATGGACCAATCTCCGACCAGAAGAGGTAAAGGCAGCGGCCGCTGACAGAGAAGGGTGGCGTGGAGTTGTGATGATGTCTTCATGTGTGCCCCATCGACCTCACCGGTTACGGGATCACACGATCTGACCTGACTTGACCTGACCTAATCTGACCTGTATTTTATGTATTAATCGTTATGTTGCATCCTGCACACCTTGTATTCACACATGCATAAATTGTATCATTGGAAATTGGTAGACAAATAAATGAACTGAAGATTGTTAAAGAAGTTAGAAAAGTGGAATGCCTAACAATAACATTTCAAGACGGAGCAGAAAAGTTAGCCAATATTCAAAACACAGCGACAATATGGGAACAGAGAATATTAACTTGTGTGGATTGGCTAAACTGCCGAAACATTGTGCTAGAAAAAGAAGGACCAACATGTTTACACAAAAGTAATCAAGCATCAAACATATACTCAGATATTTTCCCAAAATTGTATTTAACAAAACTACCACCTAAAATTACGAAACTAAAATTCGATCGAATATTTTGAGCTAAGCAAATATTCTGTTTTAAGATTATTAATCTTGCTCAGAATTTGCGGAACGAACATAATGAGTTATCAGTACTACAATGCATATTTGTTGAATTTCAACAATTTAACAAAAAAATGTGATATTTTTAAAACTACTAAAATTCGAATAGTTCTTCATTTCTGATGCTCGGTGAACGTGTTGTTAGTTTTAAAATTGTTGCTTCAGTGGGAAGATCATTTGAAAACATGCTTACTTTTACATGCTTGTATGAATTCACACAAAACATGCTTTATGAATTCACACAAAACATGATTTTATGAATTCACACAGAACATGCTTACTGAATTTGCACTAAATACGCTCACTGAATTCACTCAAAACATGCTTATATGAGTTCACACAAAACATGCTTACTGAATTCACGCAGAACCTCTTTTATGAATTCAGGCAAAACATGCTTTTATGAATTCGCACAAAACATGCTTGTATGAATTCACACAAAACTTGCTTACTGAATTCGCACAAAAGAGGCTTTTATGAATTCACAAAAAATATGCTTACTGAATTCGTGCAAACCATGCTTTTATGGATTCACACAAAATATGCTTACTGAATTCATACAAAACATGCTTACTGAATTCACACAAAACATGCTTACTGAATTCACACAAAACATGCTTACTGAATTCACACAAAACATGCTTACTGAATTCACACAAAACATGCTTACTGAATTCACACAAAACATGCTTACTGAATTCACACAAAACATGCTTACTTTCACACAAAACATGCTTCCGGAATTCACACCAAACATCTGCTATGAACATTTTGAAAATGATCGTAGTGGATTTTCCCAAGCTAGAAGAAAACGATGTTTATCTAAATATACCTGTCAATTTTATTTCATATTTTCTGAACTCGTAAACTTTGCAACTAGCGAATCAGCATGTGATTGTTTTACAATTCATTGACTCGACCTTGGCACGATCAACATTAGTCTAGCTAGTAAAAGATACCCTGACAAGCTCTACTTGACCACCGCCAGGTCGTAGATGCACGTGCTTGTAGTAGTTATGGGTTATGGTCAGACCGCAGATTGTTTTCATCCCATTGCGCAATAAAAATAAACTGTCACATTTCACGCCAGCAGACAAGAGTGAACAACCTGAGAAGAGTTTGACAGCAAAAAATAGCAAACTAATGGGTTGAGTAGAGATAGGGGCACCGACTTCTCAATGGGTTTTTGAACTAACAGGGATTGACACTGCAGAACGCGATACTCAAAGCCGGTCTAATGGCGTCTGGCTTAATGTTGTTCTAAAAGGTACTTTCTCACACGGTAACTGCTTAATTCAAGCTGATGACGCTCATGTGAACCTATATATATATTGAAAAATATAATATCTACTTTCATCCCAACTTGCGCTTACTGTCAGCGGAACTTAAGCTCATCTAACGAACTTGGAGCGAGATAAAATGATAGGGAACTATGAGCTATACATTGGAATCTTCTCCGTATAAACTCGGATCTCTGGGATATAAACTGGGAGCTCTGGGATATAAACTGGGAGCTCTGAGATATCAACTGGAAGCTCTGAGATATAAACTGGGAGCTCTGAGATATAAACTGGGAGCTCTGAGATATAAGCTGGTATCTCTGAGATATAAACTGGGAGCTCTGAGATATAAACTGGTGTTTCTGAGATATTAACTGGGATCTCTGAGATTTAAACTGGGATCTCTGAGATATAAACTGGGATCCCTCTGGCCTGCGGTGTTGTTGGAGCTGTGCTGATCTGTTTCTGAAAGGTATTGAGAGGGCGCCGTCTAGAGCAAGCCGACGCATCTATTAGGCAGGGACTTCCTAGAAAGGCGGGCAAGTTGAGTGCGACGAACTACTTTACTTTTGGAAATCAGGTCGTGCCAGTGGAATCCGAGGATCTGCCCTGGTTGCACAGTCTGAAGGATCTATCGGTCTCGCTGTAGTATTGTCCAAGTCTCGGAGCCATACAGAAGGATGGGAGCGATGCAAGGGAAGTATATAGAAAGCCTGGTCTCCAAGGAGATACTCTGATGGGACATGACTGTAGAGCGAGTGCATGCAAGAAGATGCCAGGCCCATCTTGCAGGTGATGTCGTGATGGTGCCTGCGTCAGTGGACTTCCTGCTGCCCGGAAGACGAAGTCCTCATTGACTGCAACAGGGTTGTCGCTGATGATGATGTTAAACGCAGAGAGACCCGTACTGACGTTGCGGATTTTCGTCTTCGTCCAGGAGATGTGCAAGTCTAGGTGGGTAGCCCATTGATCCAGTGCCTCTAGGGGGCCAACCAACAACTTGAGCCAGGAGATGTGCAAGCCTAGGTGGGTAGCCCATTGATCCAGTGCCTCTAAAGGGTCTACCAATAACCTGATCCAGAAGATGTGCAAGCCTAGGTGGGTAGCCGATTGATCCAGTGTCTCTAGGGGGCCTACCAACAAGCTGAGCCAGGAGATGTGCAAGCCTAGGTGGGTAGCCCATTGATTCAGTTTCTCTAGGGGGCCTACCAACAACCTGATAATTAAAGTGGCCCGGTATTACGACGTCATCAGCGTAGACGACATAAGTTACCCGGGAGTCGCCGACAAGGACCCCTGGGTTGTGTGCAGAAGACTGTGTGAGGATTCTGTCCATGGCGCAGAAGAAACTTACAGGGGCGAGGACGCAGTCTTGTCAGACACCGGCTGATGAAGTTAATTCCCCAGCTTTACTCCCTCCCCCACCCTAGCCTAATTGTGCCGCTCGTGTGGCTGTGGACCATCTTGATTAGAATGGCTTGGCTTGGCTTTGCTTGGCTTGGTTTGGCTTCGTTCGTTCTCAATCTCCCGGTACCAAACACTGAAATGGCTTAAGTAGCAGAATGTAGTCCAGAGAACGGAATGCGTTGTGTCGTAGTTTGCAGCTTGACTGCGATATTTGCACCTTTCGGCCCAACACATCCGACTTCAGCAAGCATTTTTTGAGTACATGTCTAGCATTCCCTCTTCGATCCCTTCTCCTAAGCCAGTCTGCCCTGATGCAGCCTGCTATCCAGGTTTACCACATGGAGGTGTAGAAGGGTCTTGGCATCTCTGGTTCGCTGGCCCTGAAGCTAGCAGTTAGCTATGGGTCGATGACCACTGCAGCTCATGCGCTGCTCAGCATCTTGATGCCCTTAATTGAGTCAGCAGGATGTCTGGTAAAACCTCTTTTGGACTTACCAGTCAACCTCAATAAAACGGAGGTAATGTTTCTACCTGCGCCCGAGGAGCCCTACCACGAACCAGACGTCACTGTACAGGGACATCGCCTAAAAGCAGTTGGTAGCTTTACCTAACTTGGCAGTACCTCACCAGAGAAGGAAATATTGGCTCTGAGGTCTTCAACAGGATTTCCAAGGCGGGTGCTGCTTTCGGAAGGCTACGAGAAAACCTTTTGACCAGCAGGAAATCAGTGTTACCACCAAGATCGGCGTGTATCGTGCTGCTGTGCGAACCACCTTTATGTAGGCATGCGAAACATGGACAATCTACAGAAGGCATGTGAGGAAACTTGATAATTTGCATGTAAACTGTCACCGTAGACTACTCAAGATAGGTTGGCAGGACGGAACTCTCTGGCATACATACGATGCTACAGAGAGACCAGATCAGATGGACAGAGCATGCTGTTCGCATGTCAGATTTTCGTAAAGTAAAGTAACCCTTATCATTACTGCTGTATGGTGTGAGGTATTAGCGATCTCACATTTCAAAGGCTCAGCTATACGAGAGCGGTAGGCATCTCCTCTCCCTCGCCGCTTTTACTTCCTGGAATGAACCGATACCCATTTAAGGCTGGGTCGACCCCGGACCCATTGCGGTCTGAAAAAACACAATCGCCTCAACTGGTGAATGAACCCAGGACCACTCAGATGCGAAGCCAGAGCGCTAACCACTGCGCTAAGCGGCTTCCTTATGTCCAGGTCAGATGAGCGCTTGCATAAATAAACTGGTGAACGGTCAGCTCAGGATAGAACAGCGCTCGAAAAGGAGACAACATACACAATACAAAGGCACTCTAAAAGTATCTTTAAACTATTTTTCCATTCTGCCTAGGAGCTGCCTACTCAAACTCGCTCAGCCTGGTGTACTGCGATCACACATGGTCCTTACGTCGCTGAGCAGAGGATCATTACGGAGGCGAGCTCAGACAGGACAATTACATGTGCCTTACGTGCGGTAGAGTTTGTCACGCGCAGATACGACTGTACAGTCATATGTGGTCACATCAGAATAAACATGTCTGACCCTGTCACCATCTTCGCTTGCGAAGGGCAACTAACTAAACCAAGTAGCGCCTTCTAAAGTCATGTCAATCCACATAATCAAGAGCAGCCTGTAGGCAAACGTAGGCGATGTGGAGCGCAGTTAAACGTACGGTACAGTTCTGTAAGGAGGCGGAAGAGAGAAAGGTATCAA
Organism: Ariolimax columbianus; assembly: GCA_036924085.1. NCBI lineage: Eukaryota > Metazoa > Mollusca > Gastropoda > Stylommatophora > Arionidae > Ariolimax > Ariolimax columbianus. The sequence goes on from JAVGWX010000025.1 coordinate 26,065,036, forward strand.
TGCTGGAGCGCACGAGCTGATTGTCGTTATTGTCATGTTGATTGTCGTTATTGTATGTTGATTGTCATTATTGTATGTTGATTATCATGTTGATTGTCGTTATTGTATGTTGATTATCATTATTGTATGTTGATTGTCGTTATTGTATGTTGATTGTCATTATTGTATGTTGATTGTCGTTATTGTATGTTGGCTCTCGTTATTGTATGTTGGTTCTCCTTATTGTATGTTTATTGCCGTTATTTTATGGTTGATGCTTGTTGTATTTTTTTCTTTTATGTTGATTGTCGTTATTGTGTGTTGATTGTCGTAATTTCATGTTGATTGTCGTAATTGTATGTTGATTGCCGTTATTGTATGCTGATTGTCGTTATTGCATGTTGATTGTCGTTATTGCATGTTGATTGTCGTAATTTCATGTTGATTGTCGTAATTGTATGTCGAGTGTCATTATCGAATGTTGATTGTCCTTATTGTATGTTGATTGTCCTATTTGTATGTTGATTGTCATTATTGTATATTAATTGTCGTTATTCTATGTTGATTGTCGTTTTTGTATGTTGATTGTCGTTATTGTATGTTGATCTACGTTATTATATGTAGATTGTCGTTATTGTATGTTGATTGTCGTTATTGTATGTTGCTGTCGTAATTTCATGTTAATTGTCGATGGCAAGATCGTGTCACTGACATCGAGGTGCTCTCGAGGGCTAACATGCCCAGCATCCATGCACTGCTAGAAAAAGCACGACTAGGATGGGCCGAACACCTCGTCCGTATGTCAGACGAGCGGCTCCCAAAGAAGCCTCTCTACGGCGAGCTGAGAGAGGGATGGCGCGAGAGAGGGCGCCCAAAGAAACGTTTTAAAGACGGTCTGAAGGACTCACTAAAAAGTTGCCAGATAGACATCGACACCTGGGAATGTTTTGCGCAAAACAGATCTGACTGGAGAAGCGCATTCAAATCGGGTGTAGCTGCCGGTGAAGACGACCGTGTTGTGAAAAACCAGAGCAGACGCGAGACGCTAAAATCCCGAACAGCGGTAACACCATCCCCTTCTACAAACCTCGTGTTCCCGATGTGTAGCAGATGTTTTCGTGCTCGCATTGGCCTGTTCAGCCACATGCGCACCAATACCTAACAGGGAAATCTGTGACAAGGATGATGTCGGCGGTCCTCATCGACAACGATGGACAACTATTATTATTATGGTAATTGACGTTACTTTATGTTGATTGTCATTATTGTATGTTGATTGTCGTTATTGTATGTTGATTGTCGTTATTGTATGTTGAATGTCGTTATTGTATGTTGATTGTCGTTATTGTATGTTGATTGTCGTTATTGTATGTTGATTGTCGTTATTTTAGGTTGATTGTCGTTATTTTATTTTGATTTTCGTTATTGTATGTTGATTGTCGATATTGTTTAATGATTGTCGTTATTGTATTTTGGTTGTCGTTATTGTATGTTTATTGTCGTTATTTTATTCTGATTGTCGTTGTGTTATTGTTGATGTCTGTTGTATTTTTCCTTGTATGTTGATTACCGTTATGTTCTGGTCGAGGCTTGTATTATTTCCTTGTATGTTGATTGTCGTTATTGTATATTGATTATCGTTATTGTATGTTGATTGTCGTTATTGTATGTTGATTATCGTTATTGTATGTTGATTGTCATAATTGTATGTTGATTGTCGTTATTGTATGTTGATTGTCGTTATTGTTTTATGATTGTCGTTATTGTGTTTTAGTTGTCGTTATTGTATATTGATTGTCGTTATTGTATATTGATTGTCATTATTGTATGTTGATTGTCGTTATGCTATGGTTGATGCCTGTTGTATTTTTTCCTTGTATCTTTAGAGAAGGGGGAACACTGTGGTCTTTAGGTAAGGTGTTCGCCAAGGTGCCAGAGGTCACGTGTTCGAATCGCAGTGAAGACCGGGATTATTTCACGTGAATTATCCGATCAAAAATAATCTCATGATCTCTGAATAGTGAGATCAGACACCTGTGTGCAGTGTCGCGTACGTTAAAAATCAATTTGGAGTTTACAATGGGAAAGTGTAGGCATAACGGCCGCTGCTTGGGCAAAATTAAAATTAAAAATCTACTCGATTTATTCTAGGGATGCCCCCCCCCCCCCGCACAGAAACAGTCATAACATCAGGTGTTGGTTATGTGGTTAGCGGAGAGACATATATGTCACCTTACAGTCTACGGGCCTAACTAACTCTAATCTATGCTTCCACCACCACGACCAGTCCCACGAATAAGCGATCATTTATTCCAGGGACTAACAGACACGGGGATTGACTTGGCATGTCTCCAGTGGGAGCTGATATGAAAATCGACTCGAGATTTATAGATTGTCATGCTGCTGGGCATTCACTTTCTAAACGTCATGGTTTTCTTCTTCTACTGTCGTCTTGAACAACTTCTAGACAGTTATTGAGCTCATTTATTTGTTATCTATTTGTTAATTGTTTTCTACGTTTTTACGGTATTGGTTTCTGGATTTCCCCTATCAGTCAAAATGTCTTTCGATAATGAAGGTAAACTATGTCACCGAAGATCTAAAGCTTCCTTTCCAAATTGATTTATTTTGAGGCGCTTGTACATTTCTTTATACAATGGTTTCTTTGTCTTGATGTTTCAAACTCTTCTTCCGCTAACAGGGGGAAACCTGATTGGATCTTATTTTCCATGTATCAGGTTGAAAACAAAAATTCTTTATCGGTAAATTCAGATTGATTATATTCCAATGTAAGCAGAATGTATCGTGCTGCACATATTTCAGATCTAATTGAAACAACGCGCACGTACACAGACAAGACACACGTAATCCATACCGAGGACGATATGACCTATATCTAAGGCAGAACATTTCAATAGGGTACGTTTGCATGTCATGCCATTTACTGGGCTAATATGTTTTAAGTTCTAGGACATTACTTGTACAAGACGTGTTCAAATGAAACCTTGCCTAACTGAACCAAGTGAACATACGTACGATGTGTACGATGGCGTCATTTGTGGCGTACACACCACATACCAACCGTCAAGTTTAGAAAATGTCTTTACACTCCGGCTCATAGTTTCGTCAGCAGATCGATAAAAAACATGGCGGGTGTAATACAATATCCGCCCAGAGCTGATCAGCTAGCGGTGATTCGGTTTCTAACAGCTGAAGGATATCGACCAGTTGACATTCATCGCAGAATGCAGGCAGGAAACTATGTCGGAGGATAATGAAGTTTTGCAAACTTGACGGTTGGTATGTGCTGTTAACACCAGAAGTGACGTCATCATGTGCATCGTACTATATTCACTTGGTGCAGTTAGGTCCGGTTTCATTTGAACACGCCTCGAATTAATCTTCTACAGTCTCTAGAAATGTACACATAATTTACCAGAAGCACAGTTATCGGTTGCCTTTTACATTCAGAATTGCGCAATGAACAAACACAACTTCAACCGAACAAATTAACTAACAATCAGAAATTAAATAAAGAAAGGTTCAAGTTTAGATATTTTGAAATATTTTGTTTTCCTTTAGTCAGAGAGTGGCAGTGGCTTATTGCCGCAGGAAGTAGTGGAGACAAGGCCAATTCATTCATTCAAGAATAGGTCGGATGCGCATAGTGTTTAGAGCAAATAAATACAACTGATTGCATACATACTTCTTCTAAACCAGTGTAAAGACGTAAAGTTAAGAAACAATTCAATCTAAAACAGCTACCTTTTACGATTTACCATGTTATTGATATTGAAACATGTTTTTTTTGCATTTTTAGGACTACTAGAGTGTAATGTTTTTAGCACTTCTGTGTTGCTTTTGCTCAATTGGCGTACTGTCGTTTGGCTTTTTTAAAATTTAAGTTTTCGTTTGTGATGAAAAGTGTGATACGTTGATCCCTTGATTACGTATATTTCTCGTTATGACATTGATGCGATCACGTGGGCTAACATTTATGGCGACTTCACTTTTCTGAAGTGGTCATCGTTCGAGTTGATGACTTCCCCTGCGTCAGGTTCAATGTTTACTTCCGGTGGTTTGTAATTGGCCTAACTCAATGATCGTGTGATCGTTCAGCATCATCAAGTGCCGTCCGAGTTGGCTGTGTCGACCGATGGCCTTCGTCCGCTTCTATGACGTGACACACGTGACCAACTCTGTTGTTGATTGTCGTCTTTGCCATTCTCTCAGACTGTCCACAACCTTCTCTGTCTGCTCTCTACTGTCTCAATTTCTTGCAATATTTTCCGTTGATACAAGCCGCCTCTTCTTATGTCATGCCCGACACATGATGACTAGCCTATTCTTATCTTTGCAGTGAGTTGTGTCTGGGCCTATTCTTATCTTTGGAATGAGTTGTGTTTGGGCCTATTCTTACCTTTTCAATGAGTTGTGTTTGTGTTTGGGCCTATAATTATCTTTGCAATGAGTTGTGTTTGTGTTTGGGCCTCTTCGAAAACTGTATCATTAGTCTTCCCTGCATTCCGTGGGATCCCCTGCATTCTTCTATCAAACCACAGCTCCGCTGCTTCCAAAGATATATGCGCTTGCATGTTGATGGTCAATGATTCTCTAATAAAATCCACGTAAACAAATGTAGGTCACTAGGTTATAAAGAAGTTGGTCAAATTAGTCTAACAAGAAGTGCACTAAGATGCACCACGGTCAATTCAGGTAACAGATTGTAAATAAGCACACACAAACCAACAAGAAAAAGTGAAACGTTTCCTGCTGTGACAACTTATGTTATCCTGCCATACAGCCTTAGATACGAATCCTTGACATGAAGTCCTGACGTATGGAAGCATATTTTGTGATAACGTTGATGTCAGGGACATGTCATCAAGCCGGGGCGATGATAAACATTAGGCCTAGCAATCAAATTTGATTGGTTTTAGGATAGCTAAGATAGGCTGAGCGAGAGAGATCAGTGATTAGGTGGACACGACAAATGGAGCAAGGATTGAAGGAGAAAAGAAGATTAGGTGTGAACGTATTCGTAATCATGCTGCGATACAGTAAACAGACAGCAACGTGTCTTGAGGAGAACATAAATACGCCATTTTATGTTTAGTATTCATCACTACATCGTTACAGTTGACAGATGTAATATAGACTAACGTTTACAGGCGGGGGCTCGACTACCTCTCCGCGGGTTCCTATGCGACTCGGTCTCTCTCAGCAGGACGGTGTCCCCTCGTGCCGAAATCCCAACATAAAGCGCGAACCCCGTAGCTTCAGCGATGAACACATGGATCTCCAGCGATGAAACCAGGGATCTCCAGCGATGAACTCAGGGATCTCCAGCAATGAACCCATGGATCTCCAACGATGAACCCGGGGATCTCCAGCGATGAACAAATGGATCTCCAGCGATGAACCCATGGATCTCCAGCGATGAACCCAGGGATCTCCAGCGATGAACCCAGGGATCTCCAGCGATGAACCCATGGATCTCCAGCGATGAACCCATGGATCTCCAGCGATGAACCCATGGATCTCCAGCGATGAACCCATGGATCTCTAGCGATGAACCCAGGGATCTCCAGCGATGAACCCAGGGATCTAAAGCGATGAACCCAGGAAACTGCAGCGATGAACCCAGGGATCTCAAGCGATGAACCCAGGTATCTCCAGCGATGAACCCAGGGATCTCCAGCGATGAACCCAGAGATCTCCGGTAACATTGACATCATGAACCGACCATCGCAGCTCAAATTCGAACCACGCCAAACGGAACACGAATCAACCGGCTTGACCACTTCGTCAGATGTAATATATTTTATTGTACGAGACGCTGTTGTACAATAAACTGCTTCTTGCAAGCTCCACCATCTTGTACAACAACTGCTTCTCGAAAGCCCCGCCATGCTGTACAACAAACTGTTCCGTGCATGCACCGCAATCGTGTACAACAACCTGCTTCTCACAAGCTCCGCCATCGTGTACAACAAACTGCTTCTCACAAGCTCCGCCATCGTGTACAACACAATGCTCCTTGCATGCACCGCAATCTTGTACAACAAACTGATTCGCAAGCAAGCTCCGCCATCTTGTACAACAAACTGCTTTTCGCAAGCACCGCCATCTTGTACACAGTGGCAACACTTAACTACTTGCGATTACCCAATAAACAATGTCAGTCCTTGTGACTATCGTTGTCAATACGAACGTCTTGTCGCAAACAGCTAATTTGTTTAGAATTTTCTCAGAAACAGGACGTTTAAACTTCTTAGGAACAAGACACATGTATTGACAATGGCCGACAACAGCTTTGCTACTTATTGTCACAGACGGCTTGTCTCATCATTACGCGTTTCCACATGCGTATCTAAATTGTAAGACAAATGGACTACGAGAGAACAACTAGACTGGTTAGAAAGATTGGTCAAATAGTTTAGTGATGCTGAGCAGCGTATGAGCTGCAGTTGTCAGCGACTCATAGCTGACTGATAGCGTCAGGGCCAGTGAACCAGAGCTGCTAATATCCTTCTACACCTCCATGCGGTGATCCTGGATAACAGGCTGCAGCAGAATGGCTAAGGAGAAGGGATCCATGAGGGAATGCTAGCCCGTTATTCAAAAAATGTTTCCTGAAGTCGGATGTGTTAACCGAAAGGTACAAATATCGCAGTCAAGCTGTAAACTACGACACAGCGCAATCCGTTCTCTGGACCACATTCTGCTATTCAAGCCATTTCAGGGGTTGAGAGCAGGAGATTGAGAACGAACGAAGCCAAGCCAAGCCAAATAGTTTAGTGCAAATGAATGTTTCGTTTTCTAATTGAAAGTTTTAAATAATTTAACGTAGCTTCCATCATCTTTCCTTACGTGTCCAATGTAAGTTTTCGTAAATCAGTTTCATTGACATGTTATGTGACATGTCATCTGGCAGGTCCATGATTGTTCTTGTCATCTTTCACGTCCATTATATGTTATGTCTCTGTGGCTGGTAATCTTTTAGGTCCATTGTATGTCATGTCTCAGTGACTGGTAATCTTTTACTTCCATTATATGTCATGTCTCAGTGACTGGTGATCTTTTAGGTCCATTGTATGTCATGTCTCTGTGATTAGCAATCTTTTAGGTTATATGTGATTTACATCATATTTCAATATCAACCCTCTTCCATAGATCTGTGGTTTCCATTGTCGGTCATGTCATTAATGACTTCTATCATTGTACATGCCATCTTCACCTCCATTATAATTCATGTCTCTGTAACTATCCTCATGTTTCATGTCAGATATAATCTCGTTCAAATCCATCATGTTTATTATCAAACCCCTTCCATGGTTTCTGTGATTTCCAAAATCATCGATGTCCACTTTGATAATCATCAATTTTCATGTCATTTGTTCCTGTTATCGTTGACATCCATCATGGTTCGGGTTATTTGTGTCTTCCTTCATCTTCCATGTCATCTGCTGAGACTTCCATTATCTTTAATGTCGTCTGTGACGTCTGTCATCGTTAGTGGCTTCTGTATCTCCCACATATTTCATTAACTTGTGATTTCCATCACTTTTGATACCATATGTGATTTATATTATCGTCCTTGTCATCTGCCTTTTCAATCACTAATCATGGCATGTATCACTTCCATTGTTATTCATTAAACATATCGATCTAAACCTCTACGACATCTCAATCTGTGGTGTACGTAACTTCTCTAAATGCATGCAGCACTCAGTTCCCGCTGGCCCCACTGCTCCATACACAAGTCAAACATATAAACGTCAGTTTGTGTCTCTATCTCCGCTGGCCCCACTGCTCCATACGCGAGTCAAACATTCAGCCTAATGTATCCCATAATTCACCATCATTCCTGACCTTGACATTCTGCTAAAAGTGTTGGTATACCTTTACTGCTTCGTGTTTTTTCTATGAGTGTCTAATCTCATCTTGTACCTTTATTTTCTCTCAGCAGATTCTTGTTTTTGTGTTTGTTTTCTTGTTCCTGTTAGAATCCAGAAATACACTTCCAGGTCAACGTTCAGGGGGACCTATACAGAGCACAGTCCACAAAAAAGTACACTGTAGAGATCATGAGGACCAGATGAAGTAAAGAATATACTGGGTTCTATGCCGGGGTCTTTGTGTATGACAAGCATAAGAAAAGTACCACTGCCCCAAAGAGAGGATGTCGTAAGACACGACTAACTGTGTCACGACATGACATAACACCGGCCATAGTTAGGTGGTTTGTTTAAAGCATTATAGATTGCGCCTATCAGACTGCGGGTCTACTTTGCTCTAATATTTGAGCCTTTTAAGATGTACTTGTACATAACTAATCACCATCCACCGTACGTTCCCCAACGCAGCGAGGTAAGCTGCTCGGGGCCTAGCCCGATAAGCAGAAAATCCTCTTCTCGGCTACATCCAGCTCATTCCGGAGCTAAAACCTGCACGGCTCCTGTAGAACTGCAGGTCGACTAAGACTAAGACTAAGATGGAAGACTAAATACTTGGAGGGTATATGAAAAAACAACAACATACAAAATATAGCAACATCCAGGACAAGAATTGAGAAACAAGAATGGAAAGCGAGGAACTTACATCCACAAATAGTTGACTGAACCCTTTAAATGGAGAGCGAGGAACTTACATCCACAAATAGTTGACTGAACCCTTTAAATGGAGAGCGAGGAACTTACATCCACAAATAGTTGACTGAATATTTTTAAATGGAGAGCGAGAAACTTACATCCACAAATAGTTAACTGAATATTTTTAAATGGAGAGCGAGAAACTTACATCCACAAATAGTTGACTGAATATTTTTAAATGGAGAGCGAGGAACTTACATCCACAAATAGTTGACTGAACCCTTTAAATTGATAACGAGGAACTTACATCCACAAATAGTTGACTGAAACGCTTTAAATGGAGAGCGAGGAACTTACATCCACAAATAGTTGACTAAAACGCTTTAAATGGAGAGCGAGAAACCAAGAGCACATACATTGACTAAGGATCACTAAGATTAGCGAAAGGTCTTTCTCGCTCCTGATTGTAGAAATCATCCCATATTGTGCGTGCATTAGTTGCTTTCTTGAATCATGGGATATTGGTGTTCAAACATCCACATGTTTGTCTTGTACCAGGTAGCAGAAGGCTGTCTTTATTAGATTATGTGAGTTAGTAGTTTTTTTGTGGATTATTTATGTTTGTTTGTTTTTGGTTTATTTTGCGATTTACTAAACCTGGTATTTGACGTATAGCGTAGAGATTTAATTATTTTACGACCTTTTTTTGTCTGGCAGTGACTAACAGCTTTTTGGGTTTTGTTTTAATTAAACATAGAAACAGCCAATGGTGATTCTACGAGCACATTGTGTAAATGCTAACTCGGATTGTATCAGTCCTCTCCAAAGAACTTAGCGCTAATTATAATTTCCTCTGATACCAGTGGTAATCTGTGTCATGCAGGTTTCGAACGCCCGCCATTTCGAGCTATTGTTTGTTTTATTAAGAGACCAGCTCATTACCCTACTTCTGCAAAAGCGGACTCTTCCCTGGTCGTGCTCTGTAACGTGTCTAGGCTAGAGGTCTTGGTTAATGGCAATGCACACAGGCCAACATTCGGCTTATTATGGTGAACAATTCTGTATTTGAGAGTAAGCTCAGGACACAATAGCCCGGATATTAAACCAGAATTAAGGGTCGATAAATCGTTTTTTCCTAACAAGAAGAAGCCATACTATTTCATATTATGTTGTAATACACAATCCACATCACTGAACTCCGAGTAGACTCATAGGTGCTCATAGAAAATAATAAAGATGATGAACATACACGGTCCCTGCAGTACGCTGGTTGTGGACACTCATGCTTTGTCAATTTATAGAATCATTGACTGTTTAGTCATATTCGGACTGACTTATGTCAGGATGTTTATACGCAAATCCAGCACCCGTGTTGTTGTCCAGTACCCGTGTCGTTGTCCAGTACCCGTGTGGCTGTACAGTACCCGTGTGGCTGTCCAGTACTCGTGACGTTGTCCAGTACCCGTGTGGCTGTCCAGTACCCGTGTGGCTGTCCATTACCCGTGTCGTTGTCCAGTACCCGTGTCTTTGTCCAGTACCCGTGTCGTTGTCCAGTACAAGTGTGATTGTCCAGTACCCGTGTCGTTGTCCAGTAACCGTGTCGTTGTCCAGTAGCCGTGTCGTTGTCCAGTAGCCGTTTCGTTGTCCAGTACCCGTGTGGCTGTCCAGTACCCGTGTCTTTGTCCAGTACCCGTGTCGTTGTCCAGTACCCGTGTGGCTGTCCAGTACTCGTGTGGCTGTCCAGTACTCGTGTGGCTGTCCAGTTTCCGTGTCGTTGTTACTTGAAAACTATTATGATAGTCTAGACCAACCAATTTTCTGTTCATTTAATCAAGAAAAAAAACAACATAGTAATCTTCCAAGCGACACTTGAATGACATTCCCCATGGAGTCAGTCTAACACAATTTCTCGTCCCCATATGGCTGTACATGTTTTGTGCATTTGAAGATTACGACACGAATGTAACTTTAGTGGATACACAGACAAAGCACCGAGCTTTAGTGGATACACAGACAAAGCACAGAGCTTTGGTGAAACGAGTTCAAGACAATTAACAGTTTCAAAGAACTAACCTTGCAAACATGTTACACTAGTCATGAATAATCTATTTTAGTCAAATTGAACGCTATCCTTTGGAGTTCTAAAACAGTACAGTTAAAGTCGGGGATTCCTCGATGTTAAATGAAAGTGTCTGATGGCTAGACAGAGGACTTACCAAGATCATATATTCTGGTTGTTTTTCCTCTCTCGTCATTTACAAGTAGACAACCAGCTATATCACTCGAACGCCCGGTAAATCGTGATTGACAGGTTTCCGACTAATAATCTGCCAGAATAGTAAGTGTATTTAAGGTCGCTGACTAGAGCATAAAGGCTGTGAAATATTAAATCTCCAGACACCCCAATACGTGCAGGCAAACAAGACAAGGGTTGGATAAACTGACAGTGGTATGTTTCAATGTACTATTATATCGCGTTTGTCAATCTTGAGAACCGTTAAACGGTTTGCTCTATCGCAGCCCTGCCCGACCCCGCGTGGAAAGGAGCACGCGTTTAATCGCCTACATCTGGACGTAACCTAGTGTAGCTTGTTATCAGTTTCAGACAGAAGTATCATCGCTAGTCAATTGTTTATCATGCAGTTTTCTAAATCTTCTTAGATTCGATTCGAGAGCTGAAAATGGCGTTTTCTGGTTGAGCGCGTGCTTCGTGTAAGCGTATCCGGTAAACGGATTCCGTACTCCCAATACACAGCAACATGTCCATTATCCATTCCCTCCTCCGGAAATGCAAATGTCTGGGTGTTTCACATGGATTTTATATATCTGCACACTTTTCCCACGAAAGCTGTAGCCACGTCCAGAATCGAATTTTTGTTTTTTTCCTGGCATGGCATACGTCTGTGTGATACTCTGTGTCTGATAATACAGGTTTGCTAACAGGCAGATCTAGTGTCTGATCATACAGGTTTGCTAACAGGCAGATCTAGTGTCTGATCATACAGGTTTGCTAACAGGCAGATCTAGTGTCTGATCATACAGGTTTGCTAACAGGCAGATCTAGTAAATGTATGTTTGACTTTCTCATACTATTTCATTTACTCATATCTCTCAATGCTGATCGTGTTCTCTAAGTCATGACTGTCTCATACAATTTCATTGATCGGTGGTGATTATGTCGATCTAAGTCATGACTGTCTCATACAATTTCATTGATCGGTGAAGATTATGTCGGTCTAAGGCATGACTGTCTCATACAATTTCATTGATCGGTGAAGATTATGTCGGTCTAAGTCATGACTGTCTCATACAATTTCATTGATCGGTGAAGATTATGTCGGTCTAAGTCATGACTGTCTCATACCATTTCATTGATCAGTGGTGATTATGTCGGTCTAAGTCATGACTGTCTCATACCATTTCTCTGACTGATATCCCTCATCTATACACGGTGTACAGGAAGAATATCATCTGGTTAGACAATATAAACTATTCAGACATGTTAGTCTTGACTTCCTCGTAGCCCTTTCTGGAAACTGGATGTGTTCATGGCAGCTTTTCTAACAAGGTGAGGGAAGGTGAGGGATCGACCTGATCCCCGTAGTAGTGAGCGGCATTCGGCATACAGTAAAGCACAGCACAACCACCTGTAGGACATCGGCCCATTTTCATCAGCACGCTCGGGATGTGAGGAGTACTACAACACCACGCCATTTATCGTCATTTTTAGGGCACACAAAAGAGTAATCCTACTCAGTTCGGGAATTCAACAACAACAACAACAACAACAACAGCAACAACAACAAAATAACATTTGACTGTCTGATGTATATGCTGATCGTATCGGTCTAAGTTCGGGCTATATCATAACATTTGACTGTGTGATGTATATCTATGCTGATCGTGTCGGTCTAAGTTAGGACTATCTCTGAACATTTGACTGTCTGATGTCTTTCTATGCTGATCGTGTCGGTCTAAGTTAGGACTATCTCTGAACATTTGACTGTCTGATGTCTATCCATGCTGATCGTGGCGGTCCAAATTAGGACTATCTCAGCACATTTCACTGTCTAAGATGGCGGTATTGTACAGGGTGTAACTCGGAACAGTCATAACATCTGACTGATTGATAGCTCTCTTACAGACAGTCGATTTCATAACTATCTCATAACATTTGACTGATATGTATCTCTCTATTACAGACAGTCGAATTCATAATTATCTCATAACATTTGACTGAAATGTATCTCTCTATTACAGACAGTCGAATTCATAGATATCTCCTAACATTTGACTGACTGATTTCGCTCTATTCCATACTGATCTTGTCGGTCTATTTCAGGACTTTCCCATAAGTCTCATAATGTCGTGCATGCTTCTTAATGGGCCGAGACATGGTACCATGAGCACTGATCTAACGTCACCCAAGTAGACCAACAGACTCCTTCCAAACCCGATATATATTCAGTTAGTTTACATATTTTGTAGCGATAATGCAATTTATTTGTCCAATTGGATCCTATCCAGCTCTTACAGTTTGTAGACTTTGAAACAGTAGTTGAAAATTGGAACCCAGAGAAAAGCTTAGCATCTGAAATTGGATATAATTGTAGGCTGTGTAAAGTGATTGCTTGTCGGTTCAGAAATGAAACAAATAATCCCTGCCATTACTGTCTCGAAACTATTGTCTGGTGGGAAAATAAATGAGTTAATACGCGCCACATCTAGAAACAACACAGATGCCAGGCACAAGTGTAACTTATGTAAGTAAAAAGCTTGCAATAGTTCAAGAGCGGGATGAACAGAAGCGATGAATAGTTGTGCAATCAGTGAGATTAGACATGTTAGACAAGATACATGAACACAACCTATCTCTCGGTGACTAACACTTATCTTTATTTTGAAAAGACGATCCCTATCCAAGCTATAATAAAAGTCGACCAGATGAGAGACAACTATCACTGTCTTAATCGATCGGAAAAAAGTGATCTTGTTCCGCATGATAACGGGACGTAACAGATTGAATAACCACTTACACAGCCTAACGATGGCTCAATCACCCGATGTGTATGTGCCGGCAGACAGCACATAAATCCGAATATATTCCCCAAGACTGTTATATACTTAGTCAATAGGTACTGTGCACTGGCCCGTAGACGGATCTCCAAACAAAACTGTTTGGAAGCTGTAAAGAACTCTCCACTACTACGACCTTTAATCCAAGACCCGGTCTTCCCGTGAGGAAGTATCATCAAAAAGACTTGGCGTACGAGAAGAAGTAGACGATTCAATGACGAAATAAAAAGAAAACGTTTGAATTCTAAAAAAAATAGCATTGACGATCAGCGCATACAGTAGTGCTTGCTCTTCACATCAATGTCAAGGTCAGACGGAAAGGGTCAGGAGACACATCGGGTACGTTCTCTGGTGACACCAGAAACGCATGGAATGAACGTATTTGCTTACAGTGAAACAAACTTCCGTCTTATGAACACAATCTTCGACAAACCATTTTGGTAAAGGTGGGCCTGGCACTGCCGAAACAGGAAAACTAGGGCTGATCCTTGGCATATCCAAGTTAATTAAACCAAATGTGATTCTAACGTTGCAGGATCAGCTGATGATTGACAGTCATCACAGGTCAAGTAGGCAAACCATGAATCTGGAACCTCTCACCCACGTCCACCCCATATCCTCACCCTCCTAAAATACGATTGCAGGTTCATACCATTCTCGATCCTTCTTGACTAATAATCGAAATTCAGCTTTTGTATCAGCTTGCAGTAAACATGCTCGACAGGCGATCATCTGGGACATCTGTTGTGTAGTTGAATAATGGTATCGATGTGGCGAAATAGCATCGCTAAACTCTTTGCATCCAGAAAAGAAGTATGAAAATAGGGGAAAGGCTAGCAAACGGGAGGGAAAACACTGGCAAAGGAGAGGGGAAACACTGGCAGGTGGGAGAGGAAACACTGGTAGGTGGGAGAGAAAACACTGGTAGGTGGGAGAGGAAACACTGGCAGGTGGGAGAGGAGACACTGGTAGGTGGAAGAGGAAACACTGGCAGGTGGGAGAAGAAACACTGGTATGTGGGAGAGAAAACACAAATAGGTGGGAGAGGAAACACTGGTAGGTGGGAGAGGAAACACTGGCACGTGGGAGAGAAAACACTGGTAGGTGGGAGAGAAAACACAAGCAGGTGGGAGAGGAAACACTGGTAGGTGGGAGAGGAAACAATGGTAGGTGGGAGAGGAAACACTGGTAGGTGGGAGAGGAAACACTGGCAAAGGAGAGGGGAAACACTGGCAGGTGGGAGAGGAAACACTGGTAGGTGGGAGAGGAAACACTGGTAGGTGGGAGAGGAAACACTGGTAGGTGGGAGAGGAAACACTGGTAGGTGAGAGAGGAAACACAGGTAGGTGGGAGAGGAAACACTGGTAGGTGGGAGAGGAAACACTGGAAGGTGGGAGAGGAAACACTGGCAGGTGGGAGAGGAAACACTGGCAGGTGGGAGAGGAAACACTGGTAGGTGGGAGAGAAAACACTGGTAGGTGGGAGAGAAAACACTGGCAGGTGGGAGAGGAAACACTGGTAAGTGGAAGAGAAAACACAAGCAGGTGGGAGAGGAAACACTGGTAGGTGGGAGAGGAAACACTGGCAGGTGGGAGAGAAAACACTGGTAGGTGGGAGAGAAAACACTGGTAGGTGGGAGAGGAAACACTGGTAGGTGGGAGAGGAAACACTGGTAGGTGGGAGACAAAACACTGGTAGGTGGGAGAGGAAACACCGGTAGGTGGGAGAGGAAACACTGGTAGGTGGGAGAGGAAACACTGGCAGGTGGGAGAGGAAACACTGGCAGGTGGGAGAGGAAACACTTGTAGGTGGGAGAGAAAACACTGGCAGGTGGGAGAGGAAATACTGGCAACGGAGAGGGGAAAAACTGGCAGGTGGGAGAGGAAACACTGGTAGGTGGGAGAGGAAACACTGGTAGGTGTGAGAGGAAACACTGGTAGGTTGGAGAGGAAACACTGGTAGGTGGGAGAGGAAACACTGGTAGGTGGGAGAGGAAACACTGGTAGGTGGGAGAGGAAACACTGGCAGGTGGGAGAGGAAACACTGGTAGGTGGGAGAGAAAACACTGGCAGGTGGGAGAGGAAATACTGGCAACGGAGAGGGGAAACACTGGCAGGTGGGAGAGGAAACACTGGTACGCGGGAGAGGAAACACTGGTAGGTGGGAGAGGAAACACTGGTAGGTGGGAGAGGAAACACTGGTAGGTGGGAGAGGAAACACTGGTCGGTGGGAGAGAAAACACTGGCAGGTGGGAGAGGAAATACTGGCAACGGAGAGGGGAAACACTGGCAGGTGGGAGAGGAAACACTGGTGGGTGGGAGAGGAAACACTGGTAGGTGTGAGAGGAAACACTGGTAGGTGGGAGAGGAAACACTGGTAGGTGGGAGAGGAAACACTGGTAGGTGGGAGAGGAAACACTGGTAGGTGGGAGAGGAAACACTGGCAGGTGGGAGAGGAAACACTGGTAGGTGGGAGAGAAAACACTGGCAGGTGGGAGAGGAAATACTGGCAACGGAGAGGGGAAACACTGGCAGGTGGGAGAAGAAACACTGGTACGTGGGACAGGAAACACTGGTAGGTGTGAGAGGAAACACTGGTAGGTGGGAGAGGAAACACTGGTAGGTGGGAGAGGAAACACTGGTAGGTGGGAGAGGAAACACTGGTAGGTGGGAGAGGAAACACTGGTAGGTGGGAGAGGAAACACTGGTAGGTGGGAGAGGAAACACTGGTAGGTGGGAGAGGAAACACTGGTAGGTTGGAGAGGAAACACTGGTAGGTGGGAGAGGAAACACTGGTAGGTGGGAGAGGAAACACTGGTAGGTGGGAGAGGAAACACTGGTAGGTGGGAGAGGAAACACTGGCAGGCGAGAGGGGAATCACTGGCATGTGCAACTGTTCAACACGTGCTTAAATGAAGATAAAACCCTCTCAATTGGAAATCTTCCCAAAAAAAGTTGATTTATTGAAAAGGGGACACAAAAGATCTCACGAACTATCGTCCTATATTGTTTTCTCTCATCTCATTATGAGCTTTTTCAAGAGAACAGTTTTCAACAGACTAGAACAACGGGATGAGATTCAGCTACGAGAAAAGACGTTATGAGATTCTGCTACGAGAACAGACAGGATTCATGAAAGGCTGCTCCACCATTGACAAACTCTCCACTCTCCATTAGTTAAAGCAAGTACGTATGTCCTTAATCCTCGTATTCGTATATTAGGGAAAAACATTTCTTCGATATCAAGAATTGAAGTTACTGCAGTTATAAATGCGCTGCTAAATCAAGGCATTGGGGAAGAATATGAGATCTTAATAGCAGATATCAACGAACCTTTCTCTACCAACATTACCATTTTAACCATTCATTAGACACACACATTCACCGTACTGTAGGATAGAAATACTATCTCCTGAGGAAATCTTCTGCACACTAAATTAGAATGACACAGATATAAAATTAGACGAATAAATGTCTAACCATCACCGATGCTTGCGTCTTAATTAGCCCCAAACAAAAGCAATATATATCTTTAGCATCGAATTTGAGATATTCACGTCATAGAAGTGTCTCTAGTTATAAATGCGCTACTAAATAAAAGGCATTGGGTGAACAATATGAGATCCTCATAGAAGATGCCAACAAACCGTGCTCTACCAACACTTCAACCATTCAATAGACATTCAGTCCACGGGGTGTCAAACATTCAGCCAGAAAAGATGGAATTTTCTTGAATCTGTCAACGTTGTTGTATGATAAGGAGAGTAGCTTCTACAGCACCATGACATTACCCATGCTGTGATACGACGTAATAACAACCGTGATATCTAACACTAATCCTAACCGTAGTTATAATCGTAGCCCTAACCCTGAACCTAACCCTATACCTAGCCATGCCCCTAACCCAAACACTTCGTAAAACTGAATATAACGATATCTTACATACATATCTGTATCGATGTGTTTATTTATTTAAAATACAAATGTACAGACCTGCCTTTCCCTTAACCGGAAATGGAATGTTCCATTACGAACATTGGGAACCCAGGGAACTTTGTTTGGGGTGAATTGTGACAGTTTGCGGATAACAAGGTCATTGTTTGCCACAACATCAATGAAGATGAGTAATGACTAACTGAGCCGAACCACACAAGCGGGGCAGTTGTCTTACACATAAACAGACTAAAGCCACAATACATGTTGAGCACGCTCTACGAGGAAATGGAGGCTTGAAAGATGTGATCCCCTCAAAAACGTGACTTCGTTCAGCTGATGGGCCAAGAAATGGAGGCTTGAAAGATGTGATCCCCTCAAAAACGTGACTTCGTTCAGCTGATGGGCCAAGAAATGGAGGCTTGAAAGATGTGATGCCCTCAAAAACGTGACTTCGTTCAGCTAGATGGGCCAAGAAATGGAGGCTTGAAAGATGTGATCCCCTCAAAAACGTGACTTCGTTCAGCTGATGGGCCAAGAAATGGAGGCTTGAAAGATGTGATCCCCTCAAAAACGTGACTTCGTACAGCTAGATGGGCCAAGAAATGATGTCTCTCGCGACATGCATTCAGATATCTGACCGAGGTTAGTGCACAGAGGTTCAGCTTAAATCGCATCAGGTCCATATTTCAACAGATGAAAAAAGTGAAGCAAGAACTCCTATATTATACAGCAGGTTTATTCAGTTATTGAACAATTCCCGATTGGTTAGCCGGGGTATATTTGTATGATAAGGACAAGAATAGCACCACTGCCACACAGGGAGCATGTCGTAAGAGGTGACTAACTGTGTTACTAACACCGGCCATGGTTAGGTGGTTTCTTAAGAGCAGCTTAGATGGCGCCAACTTGCAGCGGGTCTACTTTGATCTAGTGTTTGAGTCTATTAAGAGGGACTTGCACATCAGTTAACCACCCTCCATAGTATAGTAATAAGCTGCTCGAGCCTAGGCCGCTAGCTAAGCAAGAAATCTTCCCCCTGGCTACATTCAGCTCATATCAAAGAAGGGGCCTGCACAGGGGCGTATGCTCCCGTAGACTAAGAGAACTGGCTTCTCATATAAAAGGTACATGATTTGAACCCCACTATGACACGTGTCAGTCGAGATAGCTTTAAATGAGTATCTGGGTTTCGACTAGGGAAGTAAAAGGCTCAGAGGAAAGGAACAGGCCACCCTATCTCATACAAGCTGTGGCTCAGCACACTGAACCTTCTAACAACGTCATTCACCAACAGAAGTGAAAGTGCTATCCGTTATTTTACTGGACAGCTAAACATATTTCTGAGATATAATCAATGTGAGATACTAGTTAGCAACATTGCATAGTCTTCTCTGCACAACATGATCTCAAAGAGAAGTCATCGATAAAATATATGAAATTATAATATCTATGAAATCTATAATATCTATGAAATTTATAAAATTTATGAAATCTATAAACATCCATAATATTTATGAAATCTATAACATCTATAAAATCTGTGAAATCTATAAAATCTATAAAATTTATAAAATTTATACGATTTTTAAAATCTATGAAATCTATAAAATATATAAAATATATAAACATATATAAAATCTATGAAATCTATAAAATCTATAAAATCTATACAATCTATAAAATCTATAATATCTATAAAATTTATAAAATCTATAAAATCTATGACATCTATAAAATCTATGAAATTTCAAGAAAATCACGTTACAGTATTCATATTAGTGGACTTGTCAAGGAGCAGCCAATTTTCAAGTAAGCAACCAGGGGCGGAGACAGAGTGGTGCCGAATTCGGGCCGAACTGGTGAAACCATCACACCTGATCAGTACTGGCACCCGGATGAGGAAAGAGCTGGCTAATGACAATCCCAGATCCACAGCCCAGACCCCTGCAGTGCCAGCATGACGGCATGAAGGAGACTTCCGGGGGGGGGGCGGCGGGGGAGGGATGGGGTGTCATAAACATATGTTAAGTCTTCTGGGCTTTGTGGTGGTCCAGAATTCAGACACTCGCCTCCCAATGTCATGAACAGAAACGGTGGGCGATCGGATCCAGCAAATGTGTAAGTGATTCTGATCTCATGAGAGCTAGAGATCAGGGTGTCTGCATCGCGAGTTGCAATCTGTTGTCTTGACTAGTGTTCCAGGGAAGGGTTGTACCAGGGTGTCTGCTTCACGAGTTGTCCTCTGTTGTCTTAACTAGTGTTCCAGGGAAGGGTTGGACCAGGGTGTCTGCATCGCGAGTTGCCCCCTGTTGTCTTAACTATTGTTCCAGGGTAGCGTGGGACCAGGGTGTCTGCTTGGTGACCAGTGCAGTTTATGTCTGACTTAAATAGAAATACGATGCACGTAACAAAATCAAGAGGAAATACCGTCTGTTGATGTCCCATCGTCGTTTGTGATGGTCAACTTACAAATTAGTTAGCAAATTTACATTTGTTGAGGCCTAGAAAATGGTAGATAGTGGACAGATTACCGTTTTGTTGAGGCCTATATACTGGAATTGACATAAACGCTTGAAAGACAAAATTAATGCCCAACAACGCCGAGAGCTTCAACAGCAGGATAAAAGCTAACGGTCAGGAACTTGAAGTAGTTGACCGTTTTAAATATCTAGGGTCGATTGTTAATGATGAATGATCCAAATGTGAGGTGTTGGCCAGAATAGGACAGACAATAGCGGCCATTGCACGGCTTAACACAATCTGGCAAGATAAACGGTTAGCACTACGCACGAAAATCAGATTAATGCGTACACTGGCCTTGTCAATATTTATGCTTTTGAGACAGTTACAGCTGGCCTTCAACGAAGGATACAGGCCTTGGAGATGAGATGTTTCCGCAGACTTTTAAACGTCACGTACAAAGATCGAGTTTCAAACGAGGAAATACGAGATAGAATTACAACAGCATTAAGGCCTTTTGAAGACCTCTTGGCCACTGTCAAAAGAAGGAAACACGCTTGGTACGGTCACATATCGAGATCAAATGGTCTTGCAAATATAATCCTCCACGGAAAGGTGAAAGACAGACGACGAAGAGGCCGTCCCAAAAAGAGATGGGATTACAACCTAACAGAATGGACCAATCTCCGAACAAGAAAGGCACAGACAGCGGCATCTGACAGAGAGGGGTGGCGTGGCGTTGTGAGGACATCTTCATGTGTGCCCCAAAGACCTCACCGGTTACAGGATGACCTAACCTGACCTGAGATAATGGTAGATAGTGAACATATTACCATTTTGTTAAGACCAGCACAAGATAGTAGTGGACATATTTACATCTTATAACAAGCTAAAAATAGATATCAAGACAAGAAGTAGAAATCAAGTAGAAAATCACAATTTATACCACAATGCACAATATACATTAGGTGGAATGGTAAAGCTACGTCTAATTGGTATCATTATAGGTTCGGGGTAATGTCTAACTGGTACGGT
The DNA here is from genome assembly GCA_036924085.1 of Ariolimax columbianus. Taxonomy (NCBI): domain Eukaryota; kingdom Metazoa; phylum Mollusca; class Gastropoda; order Stylommatophora; family Arionidae; genus Ariolimax; species Ariolimax columbianus. The sequence goes on from JAVGWX010000025.1 coordinate 26,086,115, forward strand.
TAAAAGTTAAGGTAATGCTATATCTGTCTGAAGGGTAATAACTATAGCGGTCACTGCTTGATTGATAAGGGTTAGGCTACCTATGTGCAAGGGTTAGGCTACCTCTGTGCAAGGGTTAGGCTACCTCTGTGCAAGGGTTAGGCTACCTCTGTGCAAGGGTTACGCTACCTCTGTGCAAGGGTTAGGCTACCTATGTGCAAGGGTTAGGCTACCTATGTGCAATGGTTAGGCTACCTATGTGCAAGGGTTAGGCTACCTCTGTGCAATTGATAAGGTTACGTGTCGAGAGTAGGAGAACGCTAGTCCAGTCAGACACAACATACTGACCAGGTGGAACAGAGACGCTAGTCCAGTCAGACACAAAATACTGACCAGGTGGAACAGAGACGCTAGTCCAGTCAGACACAACATACTGACCAGGTGGAACAGAGACGCTAGTCCAGTCAGACACAACATTCTGACATGGTGGAACAGAGACGCTAGTCCAGTCAGACACAACATTCTGACCAGGTGGAACAGAGACGCTAGTCCAGTCAGACACAACATACTGGCCAGGTGGAACAGAGACGCTAGTCCAGTCAGACACAACATACTGACCAGGTGGAACAGAGACGCTAGTCCAGTCAGACACAACATTCTGACCAGGTGGAACAGAGACGCTAGTCCAGTCAGACACAACATACTGACCAAGTGGAACAGAGACGCTAGTCCAGTCAGACACAACATACTGACCAGGTGGAACAGAGACGCTAGTCCAGTCAGACACAACATACTGACCAGGTGGAACAGAGACGCTAGTCCAGTCAGACACAACATACTGACCAGGTGGAACAGAGACGCTAGTCCAGTCAGACACAACATACTGACCAGGTGGAACAGAGACGCTAGTCCAGTCAGACACAACATACTGACCAGGTGGAACAGAGACGCTAGTCCAGTCAGACACAACATACTGACCAGGAAGTCGCGTGAGGGTCAATACACTGGCCAGGACCACAATCACTTTTCCATCTAGTGCTCCCTGAAAAAAGACTGTTTTCAAAGCAACCTAGCTGACGAGATGTGGTTCGATGTGATCCCTGTAGTAGTGAGCGCCACGCAGATGAAGCCACGTATATCACAACCGCCTGGAGCACCTCGGTCTACCTTTACCAGCACGCTTGGAATGTGAGAAAAGCTACTAGAACCCGCCAGTTAACGCCCTTTTCACGGCGCACTACAGAGTAAACCGACTCATTGTGGACACTCAACAACAACAACCAGAACAACAACAAATGTCAAGAGTAAGGTTGTATCAAGTTAATTGGTCATGTTATCGATTTTCTGTACTGATATTTATGTTTCAATGATCAAATTATTTTCAATGTGGCAACGCTGTTCCGGCTTTCCTGGGCATGTAATACATTAAAGGGTCATGCATGTACATATCTATATATTGCGCTGTTATAAGACACTGATTACCTACATTTGCTACATGTTTCTATTTGTTGTAAGTTGCCCAGCATTGATTCTCTGTACGTAACAATGAGGATACTGACTTCACATTTCCTTCCCTCAAACTTTCTCTCACCTTCTCTCTCACGATCTATCTCTCTCTCCTTCATTCTCTCTCTCTCTCTCTCTCTCTCTCTCTCGCTCTCTCTCTCTCTCTCTCTCTCTCTCTTTCTTTCGCTCACATACACTATGTATGGATAAAACAGAGTACTTCAACCACGGAGCTCGAGAAAATGTGTCTCTGTAGGGGTTCTTAGATTTAAAAAAAAAAAATAAACGTTTCTGTTGTGTTGGCTTTGCTTGCTGCTGTTGGCACTGATGTAGCAGTCACGAATGCCAATCAACGAGTCAACTGAATTTAGTTTCCATACTTTTTTTATTTCTTTAATTGTAGCAGTTCTGCTATTCAACAGCAGTGTCAATATGTGTACGCCATTCATTCAATCCAGAAAAAAAAAGCCGCCTTCAACAATAATTATTCGGCTATTATTTGTACAGCTGACGTTGTACATCTGCTAGATTGAAACAGCTGGCTGATTTTACAGATGACTGAATTGTGCAACCCATTGATTATAGCTGATTGATTGTCCAGCTGATTGATTGCGCAGTTGAGTGATAATACTAAGCTGTAGATATCATCACTTTTATACGAGGATTAGGGATCAAGAAGCTGAGCAGCGCATGAGCTGCAGCGGTCAGCGACCCATAGCTGCCAAGACCCTTCTACATCTCTACGCGGTGATCCTGGATAACAGGCTGCAGCAGGGCAGACTGGCTAAGGAGAAGGGATCGAAGAGGGAATGCTAACCCAGTACTCAAAAAATGGTTGCTGAAGTCGGTTGTGTTGGACCGAAAGGTGCAAATATCGCAGTCAAGCTG